>JAIEZT010001390.1:14693739-14786295 GCA_019594935.1 Periophthalmus modestus | reverse complement strand
TCTCAGCAAAGCAATAAAAAGCGGAGTTTAAGCAGGTGGCGGCCGTCTACCAGAGAAGAAAGAAGTTATACAGTGCATCTTTACGAGTTATTTCTTTGTCAAAACATTCCTATCGTTTTGTCTGCATTAACAAGTTAGAATGATTTACTAATATTCAAGTTGTCATTACGTGCTCTGATCATGGGGGATCATGGGGGTGTTGTTGTGTGGTGACCAGATACAGTGGCTCAAATGGGACAGTCACATCAGAACCGAATCAGAATCCACTTTTTTTTTTGCCATGTTCAGTGTAAAAAAGTCACAAACAGGAACTTGCGTCAGAGTTATGGTGCGACATTAACTAAGCTAACATTAACTATGATAAAATGGAATAAACAAATAAGGTCTTTCATTAAAATAAGATAGAAAAATAAACTTACAGCCATCAGTGCAAGTAGGTGAATGACAATTGTTTAAAATGACAGTAACTGGTGTATATAAGTGACAGGTGTTATAGAGTGTTTTTTTTAATTCCGCACTTTATGATGATTATTTGTGATTATTTATGTTTCGATTTGTTGCATTGTGATTTTAATGTCTTTCTTATTCCGTAAAGCACTTTGATTTACTTTCTGTACGAATTGTGCTACACAGATAATCTTACCTTGCCTTTATGAGTCCAACAGCAGAGGGAAGAAACTGTTCTTGTGGCGAGCGGGTCTATAGCCCTCCTGCCCCAAGTCAAGGGGCCAAATAGTTTTTTGTGTCCAGAGTGAGAAGGGCCCTAAGCTGTGATCTGACCTGCTGGAGGCCTGGAGATGTACACGTCCTGGAGTGATGGGAAGGCTGCAGAACCATCACCTCCTCAGCAGAGTGAGTGCACAGTGCTCTGCTGCAGTCTGTTCCTGGCAGTGAGCCCGACGTACCACATGAACTCGATGATGACCATGTAGAATTGCACCGTAACATAGGCTGGCAGCTCGTCTTTCCTCACCTCCTCTCTGCAGGAAGTACATCCTCTGCTGGATCTGCTGGATGATGATGGTTGATGGTGGGCACCAGCTTGAGGTCCTGGGTTATGGTGATGCTGAAGAAGAGGAAGGAGTCCACAGGGATGGGGGTGTCATTCAGGGTAAGGGCGGCTGTGACTTTCCTGAAGTCTACGATCATCTCCACTGTCTTCTGAGCGTTGAGCTCTAGGTTGTCACCAGCTGGTCCACCTCCTTCCTGTAGGCAGACTCATCGCTGTCCGAGATGAGCCTGATGAGAGTGAGGTCGTCCACAAACATAACAGCAGTTTGTGTGAAGTTTGCCCAAATAGACCACATGCTCTATAAAACTCCTCATAAATGCTATTGAATGACATAGAATATAATATAATAATTTTATAAGAAATTATTTTTGAAAATATACAATCAAGCAAGAATTTGATTTTTTTTTGCCTTATCATAACATAATATTCTTACACAGCAGAATTGTTGTGTTTACAAGTGCTCCTGAACACTGAACATTTTCAGTTAAGACAACATTTTGTGAATGATAAAAATGTCCATAAGTACGCCTTAAGGCTTATATAAATCTGTTCATTCATGAATGAGGCTTCATGCGCCGTTGTTAATTTATTGATGCATTTCATTGACTACACTGGAATCCAGCTGAGTGATTTGCTTTCTATGTAGTGTCACATCTGCTTAAAGGCTAGAATCAATGACACACTGTCGTGACTCCTCGCTGCCCTATTTCTCATGTTTACATTGTATGACTTGCATTTCACATGTCCATACTGTGCTTTTGCATGATTCAAAACAAGGCAGCCCTCAGTGTGCAGAGCAGACGTCTAAGTATAGCACCAGATCAACTGATTCTCAACAGTGTTCAGGAGCAGCCTCACATGACCAGCACAGTGTTCAATAAAGTGCACACAGTGAGATTCAGAATTTATGGCTATGTATTTTTAATCTTTTATTTGGGTTCCTGCTGTGGTGTGGCTAAGATAAATATATTTTTATTCAGGGAACGTCATGTCAGGAGTACAATATAGCAGATGTGGGATCTAGTCCATGTTGTGCAAGTCTCAAGTAAGTCTCAAGTCTTGGGCATTAAGCCCAAGTCAAGTGCCGAGTCCCAGGGCCACAAGTCGAAATCGAGTCCAAGTCTTCTGCTCAGAACTTAAAGCCATTTAATCATTTTCAAGTCTTTAAATGTACCAAAAAGTCCAAAATGCAGTCATGTTTTGGGTTTTTTTTTGCAATTCATATGCTTTTTAAAGTAAAATGTGCTTAAAAAGTACTGGGTAACAAATAGGGATGTAAAAGTATCCACAGTACAATATTTCTTGTGATATTTTGGAGACTGGAGGGCAAACAGAATTTGTAGATGCTTTTTTTCCTTTAAATATCTCTACAAAACAGTGTCAATCATTACCATCATAATTCATAGAACTAAGATTTTAACGTGCTTCAAACTTATTTCATCATGTTATCTGCCTTGAAATGGAGCAAATAATCATGGTCTGTTTAGTTTTTTTTAGCTGTTGCTGCAACAAATGCATTTAGGCAATGGAGCTTGTAATCCAATTTATTGTGACAGTCCCCAATTTTATTGTAAAACATTTGATGATACAATATCTCAGTATTTCATATTTCAGTTTTTGCCACATCCGTAGTCCCAAATAGATATGTGGGGAACAACATGTCCCAGTTTGTTCCTGTTAAAAGAAAATTTTGTGCAGAGAAGCATCACGCCATTTAAAAGTGACAGGGCTCAAGTCGAGTCCCAAGTCTTTGGCCTTCAAGTCCAAGTCGAGTCCCAAGTCCATTTTATCAATTCAAGTTTTAAGTTCTCTCTTAAGTTTGACTCGAGTCCAAGTCACGACTTGCAAGTCCCCACCTCTGCAATATAGTAACGATGCATTAGTCTTATGGGTTCGACACATGGGCAGCGACGTCGCTCGCTCTCCATTTATTTTCAGTGGTACCTGTGCGACACTGCGAAAATCGCTAGTCTCTCTCATCTCCGCCCCAAGCGAAAGTCTTGCACGTGAAAACCTTGCGCTCGTGTATGTCGACGTGCACACATGGGCCTGCGACGCGATTAATGAAAAATGTTGAAAAATGTTCTACTTTTATGGCTGTCGCCTGCACAACAGCCAATCAGCGAGAGTTTGATTGATGAGCCAATGAGATGCAAGAAAGCTGCACTGTCCACTTCAGAAACATCATGGAGGAGAAAATCATACTGGCCGTGTCGGATTTCCCAATTCTTTTTGACATATCTCAAAACAACTACAGAGATATATCAAAAAAGTAGCTGCCTGGGAACTCATTGGTGCCAGGGTGATCGCTTTTTTTTTTGTTTTGTGAAGTGGAACCAATAGTAATATTTCAGTCAAATGAAGCAAATCTTTCTGAGGTTTTATTTTAGCATCTTTTTCAAATCTACCGCTATTGCAACCTCAAAATTCCCTCCAAATAAACAGCCAATCAGATGTGTAGGAGGCTGGTGATCCGCTCGGGAACAGAGCGCAACCTGACAAGCTGCCGCTAGTCGCTGCAGTTTGTCGCTGCCCATGTGTTCGATTTTAAAGCTCATGAGATGAGTGTCGCTGCACGCTGTCGTTAGTCCCTCCCCGTGTGTCGAGCCCATTATAAAGCACTTCTCCAGATGCTTAACGTCACGGTAAAATTTCTGCATTATTAATGAGATGATGGTAAGCCGCCACAGCTACCCTGGGCAGACTGACGGAAGTGGGCCTGCAAATCTGTGCCATCTGCCCTACAACAAGCTCCCATCACACACCACATTCAGACTAGGCAGGGTGGGTAAAGTGTCTTTCCTAAGGACAAAATGAAAATATGATCTAGAATCACTGCTGTCCCACTGTGGCACTAATCAGACCCAACCCTGATTCGCTTCAGAGATTAGACGAGATCAGGCATCGACAAGGTGTTACAGCCAAGGCAGATCATACTATGGTTGACGATATTAGATTAAAAGATAAATTTATTTCATTACTTACAGTATACATTTACACACTGAACTGTCAACCCTGTATTGAACAGTCCACGAGTCCTGTTTTATTCTGGAAACTAGACCCGCAGAAAACCTGGTATATGCAGAACATGCAAGCTTCACCCAGAAAGGCCTCACGTAGTCCTAGATTCAAACCAAGGTTTTTCTTTGAAAGTAGATTAGATTTGATCAGTAGAAAATAAATAAAACTACTTCATATTTTTATTTTAGGCTGCAGTGATTTACAGTTTCTAAGTGGAACTGTTTGAATCTGAAGACTGCCGGTATGTAACCTTAATACAGCAAAGTTAGCTAATACCCTTTTGTTAAGAGTGTGTTTTGAGTTTGTTTGACCATAACAAGCCCACAGGCCGAGCACTCAAGCGTTGGGAACATTAGACAGCGTTAAGGGGATCCACAGTGTGTTACATTCTCAAGTAACATTAGTATTTGTAGCAGTTTTCTAATGACACAATCTATCAGCATGTACTTTTATCTCTCAAATGTGTAGTCTATGATTGGTATTTCAGTATATTTTTGTATGAATTACTGTTTAATGTCAGTTGTTCCGGTAAGTTCCAGGACCAGAGCCACTTTTAAGCTTTAAGTACCCACATCCAGGCCAAAAAGTGGTGGTGCCCAAGTATAGGGACCAAAGCGTAACCATTGTAGACATTCTCAGTAAAAGTACTCAGCGTCTCAATAAGTTTTCTGGTATGTGTCTGTATTTATTGATTGTGTGCATTATATATTAATCATGCCTCTCAAATCCTGTACTGCAAACCAAATGTACCTATGGCTAAACTTAAAAGACAGGGTATTATGCAAAACCAACATCAATCAAAATTTTGGAGCTTTCTACCATGTTATTACATTGTTCTCTCTCATCAAAAACAGTCTGAAGAGGTAAGAGAGTAATCTAACGAGGCCCCGGTCCCTATTCAGACTTTCATTTTGGTTAAGAGTAC
Source organism: Periophthalmus modestus (assembly GCA_019594935.1). Taxonomy (NCBI): domain Eukaryota; kingdom Metazoa; phylum Chordata; class Actinopteri; order Gobiiformes; family Gobiidae; genus Periophthalmus; species Periophthalmus modestus. The sequence goes on along the minus strand of JAIEZT010001390.1, from coordinate 14,781,337 downwards.
AGTTCTGTCCAATGTTCAGCCCATCCGTCGACGCAACCCATGCTCTTGCACAGTGATTTTCCATAAATATACAAAACGACACGCTACAAACTTGGCAAACCTGATGCAATGTGCAGTAGTTTCATTAGTGGGTTGCACGTCGATTGCAATGTGATCTCGCTCTGAAGGGGGAGTGATTTAGCATGGGGAGCAAAGGAGGGGGGAGGGGCTTGACACTGAAACTTATAAAATATCTTAATATGTTTTTATAATATGAAATGTGAATATAGTATTTTAAAAGCAATAAAAGGTGCCATGGTAATATAAATATGTGATGTGGTAGTATTTAAACGCTTCAGAGTAAGTGGTGTGTCTGGTTGGGTTTCCTCTGGGCACTCTGATTTCCCCCCCATCAACCCAAAATTGCGCGCATTAGCTAACGTAGTCCTGGCCACACCTAGCAACAACATCATGGACATGGGTCTCCCGAGGTTGCTCCTCCAGCGGCACTGAAAAAACCGGTCAAATGCAGAGGACAAATCTCTCTACGGGGTCAATAAAGCGTACCTAGACCTTAACCTAATAGAGTGACATCAGGGTTAGGAGTTTAAGCTTGGCCTGCTGCTAAAGTCTAATCCAGGCCAGATATAGCTAGTCTCTTCCAATATTTTTTTAACCTTTTATTTTTTATGAATTTCCAACACTTTCATTTCAGTTAGATTTTATCTTGCTGATATGAGTTGTTGTGGGGTAAGCCACGTCCCTTGCACTATGATCAAAGTTGACCATTGTATTAACTTTGAAAATCCAGATGTTGTTCATTTTCAGCTTTAGTTGGGTGTGATCTAAACTGTGCAGATGAAACTGATTATACACTATCCACCAAAATAATCTTCCATTGGCTTTAATGGCATCTTATTTACTGCGTGAAGTCCTTCTGTGAGGAGACTGCATAGCTGGGTGGATTTTGTCCAGAACGATGCTGTCAGACGCCGTGTTCGTGCTTGTTCTGGTTTGAGCCCAGTTTAGTCCTGATGTAGACTTGGTTTGATCATTGTCAGTCCTGATTTAGTCCTGGTCTTCCTTTTGGCGTGATATGTGCAAACACAACTGAAATTAGTCAATACGTCATAGGTTTTGACCCAGGATTGGTTCTTTATATGGAGATGGTTAACCGAGTATATATTACAGTATCAAATACAGACACTGTTGTTGTTCCTAAGGAGACAGTGAAGCTTTATTTGGAAAACTTAGGTACAGTAAGCAAAGTTCAAAATCCGTACACTTTTGATTGCTTACTTAAACATCGCTATGGACAGTCTCCCTATCGTTCTCAGACTTTCCAATTTTACAAAACCACATTTTCAAAACAGTGTTCCCTGAAACCTCCGGTCTTCTCCGTTAGAGACAAAAACAATGGTAAATACGTAACCAGATCTGTGCATTCACCTCTTCCACCAGCCGAACCCGAGCCAGCTCTCCGCTTATGGATAAACATATTTTATTGAATTGGAACAACAGGTAACTCTATCCACTTAAAGAGGTCAACAACCCCACTTTGTGCATATGCATGGGCTAGCGCACGTGTAAGCTAATATAGTGGTGAGCAGATGGAGCGATGGGGCGTAAACACGGGGAGTGACATTAGTAAGTGCACTCACTCGCCCCCTCAGCCTTAAGGGTACAAGGAAACACCTCTCCCATGGCACGCTCCAACTCCTCATCAAGTGTGAGAAAGTACTGTGCACCGGGGGGGACATAAGGTATTGGAGATATGGAAATCAAACTGGCATGTTATGCAGATGCTGAGAGAGAGTTGAGGAATATGTAGACAGATAAAAAAAGTACTCATAAGCATGTCCTTTAGCAAAATACATTTCTCAGCTCATATACTATAATTATAATATAAGCACGGCTGTCAGAGGTGGTCCAAAATGCTTTAGGTAAATGTCAGCCATGTCTTTGCCTGTGTGCCTCGGGGCAGCTGTGTTTGTTGAAGTAGGAAATTACCTTCAGTGTGAGTGACAAGTGAATGCCCCATAACTGAAGTCAGTAGAGCATTGGGAAAAAAAAAAAACCCACTTAAGACACAAATCACTGTTCACAAAACAAGAAAAGCAGAGATAAGAGGCAATGTGGGCCCTGATATTTCCAGTGCATAATGCATCTAGCGTGAGCCAAACCCAATGCACTGCAAAGAGACGTTAAACACGGCGCGAAGGAGCACAGAAGTGAAACAAACGCACTGTCGATAAACTGGAAGTAGTTTAGTGTTTACTCTAGTTTTATCCACCGCTCACATTGCCACAAACTGTGAATTAAACATATTTTTGTGATTCACTGAGCTCTTATGATTAAAAAGTTTAATTCAGGTTGATTTTGATTTTAGTGCTAAGAAAACAAATTGTCTCATCAGTGTCTCATGTAGCAGAGCTTAAAGTTTAGGGGCGCCCAATATTATCTTGCAAAAAACGCGAGAAGCACTGTCCTGAGAGGCTGAGTATAGGGATAACAGACTAAGGATGAGATTCTAAACTGTAATTTGGTTTATCGTGATAAAAAGAGACTAATAATAATTGTTCGTGGTATATTTTGCATAATCGTGATAATCGCTAACGAAGACAACTGACTTAAAACCACCAGGCTATGCAGAAAAATGCTACTTATCAATAACGTTCCCTTCTAGATCCTAGTTGTCGCCACTTATAACAAAAGTATACACGTTTGAACATGTTTAAACATAGACCTTATTAGTTAAATTACAGTTTTTATTAATAAAGGGCCAGATTTCAACCACAAGTCATTAACATGTCTAAGTTTGAACTTTTAGCACACTTAGTCCTTTCTGCGGCTGTGATATTGCACCATGACACAGAAACACCTGTCTGGGATCGTGTCATGCTGCCGTTTCCTTAAAGTTCTCAGATCTCTGCTACGAATCACAATTACGTCACTCGTTACACCATGAGAGAGAATCAAGCGTCTGGGATAGTGTCAGGCAGTTGGTTTCCCATGATTCTTACAATGTGCCTGAAGTTACCCTGTCAGTAGCTGCTATATTAGTTATTACCAGAGAAAATATTATATAAAATGAACAATGTGAATCCTGTTAATGAATCTACTGTATATCGCATCAGGTTTGTTGAGTTGCTGTGTACAGTTTTGTATCATGTTTTTGTATATTTATGGATGACGTGGGCTTGTGGGCTTGTGGGCTGAGCTTTTCACAGAATCTTACAGCTAACCAGTTTCGAATAAGGCCCAGGAGAGATCGCTAAGATACACTAACATGTATGGTATAACATGGTGGAAAGCTAAAACCCCCTCTTTAAAATCAGGAACCCGCCCATTAATATCCATGACATTTGTAACCCGTCAGCAATTTTATTAATTATTACAATATTATCGTTAATTGCAAGGTTTGGCCATAAAAACCATGACAGTATTTCACCCCATGCTGACATCACACAGTGGAACCTCCTTAGACACCTGACTGCTGTGGACAGTAAACACGCCAACATGAGCCGTGATGGAGGTGCCCCACTGCTACGTCCAAAACCTCCCCATATAAGGCCACGCTAGCGCAGACGGTAACTGCAGACGTGTAATAACTCCACGCACATGAGTCCAATTTAGTTTTCATCACTTTGGAGGAAAGAGTAGCTGCATTCAGAAATCCTGTGGCACAGACAAAACAATAGTGCCCAGAAAAGACATTTACTCAGAGCATTCCAGACGTCACAGATGTCAAGACACGGGACGAGAATGACTATAATTAAACATTATGTGTGCATGTGCTGTCTTTAAACCACACGCCCTACTTGAATCAACATCATCTATGGTTACAGTTTTTTTCATCAACCGCACATTTGTAAGTATCTTAAAGAGGGCATATTCTGCTAAATCGACTTTTTGGAACATTGTACCATGCCATGACATTCCCTCATCAAAAACATGCCTGAAGAGGTTTTACACATCATCCATGCCTGTTTGAATAATCTAGCAATCTCTCCTGGGCCCTATTTGAATCTTCTTTACGGTTCGTCGGTAAGATTCTGTCCAATGCTCAGCCCACGAGCCTCTGTCACCCATGTTCCCACACAGCAATTTTGACAAATATACAAAAGCAGGATAATACTCTACAACTTTACAACCCTGACACGTTATCGGGATGCATGCTGACTGCGTTGTGGTAGTGTTCTGAAACTAAGTGACTAAGCCGAAGGAACAAGGGGAGGGAAGACTCAGAGTGTCAAAAATGCATAGACTGATATATTGGTTTGTTGATATATCATGGCGATATTTGGACTTCTTAGCGATATGGCTCTCAGCCTTAAATCTTCAGCACAGGCCAGTATTTTGTTTTGGCTGTTCTGCTGCCTTAAGAATACACACAAAGCTATATTTGAACATTAATATGCAAAAAAATAACTGCTCAGAACATGGCTGCACTGCTCTGTTGAAGGTTTGTGGTAAAAAGGGACTCTAGATGGAGTTTTTCATAAATTAAAAGTACATCGTTTGGCAAAAATAATCAAAATTGACCCTACATACTGGCCCAAAAATATCGGCAGAGCTTGTCGGCCATCGGTTTCTCCATATTCTAAATAATCGCATTGGCCATGAAAAAAAATCCATATTGGTTGGTCTCTACTAGTTTACCACCAGTGAATATTGAAGTATTAAATACATTTCTATTAGTTTTAATGGTTTCCCATTATTATTATCATTACCCAGAGTTATATTGGATTGATTGATGCATGTTTCAGTAACCCTGTACTGTCCTACATGTGAGGCTTGAGCAGGGCGGAGTTATATTAACTTGAGTCACTTTTTTAAAGAGATTGTTCTTTTCAAAGTGCTTTTCTAGCAACATACTTTTACCTCTAATTGAGTAATATTTTCACTGTAGTACTCTTACTTAAGTAAAAGTTTTGATGACTTCCTGTAAGTGACAAAAGTTTTATGTCGACAATGTGAAATGATCTGAACATTTGTGTTTCTTGCAGTGATCCCTCAAAAATTATTTAGTCTGACTTGTGTGATTATGCTGTGAAAGTACCAGATTTTGTGCATTTATCAGTCAAATTACACTGACTTCAAAATGTACCATTATATAATTATTTACTACTTATTTGAATGGTATTTTTCCCACATTTGAACTCCTCTACATGAGGCAGGGACTCTCTACCCACCTGCAGAGTGCAAGCCACCTTTTCTAGTCGAGAACCATGGCCTCCGATTTGGAGGATCCGATTCTCATCCCAGCCGCTTCATACTCAGCCGAAAACCACCCTTGTGCCTGCTGCAGGTCCAGGTTTGATGAAGCAATCAGGACATCATCTGCATCTGATGTCCACTGTAGACCTGTGGTCCTTGAACCGGACCAGAATAAACCGATGATAAAGGGCAGCCCAATATATACTGGGAAGAGGTCTGGCTTACTCGGACCCCCCTTAAACACAGGGAACACCACGCCCAGTCTGCCAGTCCAGCAGTACTGTCCACGACCACCACATGCTGTTGCAGAGACATGTCAGCCGAGACATTCCCACAGCATCCAGAGGCTTGAGATACTCAGGTTGCATCTCATCCACCTCTGGAGCCTTGCCACCGAGAAGCTTGCCAACCACGTTAGTGACTTTGGCCAGGGTGAAAGACAAACCTGCCTCCAAGTCCTCAGTCCCTGCTTCCTCCTCACAAGATGTGAAGGTGGAATTGAGGAGATTCTCAAAGTATTCCTGCCACCGTCCAACAACATCCCCAGTCGAGGTCAGCAGCTCTCCACCCGGACTGTTAACAGTGTTGGTCAAGCACTGCTTCCCCCTGCTGAGAAGTCAGACGGTTTGCCAGAATTTCTTTGAGGCTGACCAATGGTCCTCCTGCATGGCCTCCCCGAACTCCTCCCAATCCCGAATTTTTGCCTCTGTGACCGCACGAGCTGTGGCACGTTTGCCTCAGGATTCCCACAAGCCAACAAGGCTCGATAGAACTCTTTCAGCATGACCCTTGGGGGTTGCCGCCGCGACCAGCACCGCAGACCTTATGGCCACAGCTACGATCAGTTGTATCGACAATAGTCACAGAGAACATGGCCCACTCGGAATCCATGTCCCCAGTCGGGATCTGGGAGAAGCTTTCCCGGAGGTGCGAGTTGAAGACCCCGCTGACAGAGGGCTCCACCAGATGTTCCCAACATGTTTTCCCTACATTTAGCTGGTCTTGCAGAGACACAGAAGGGACATATATTACTGTCACTATGCTATAATATACATAAAAAAAAATAAATAAATAAAAATTGGAAACTCCCAAAACATCAGTTATCAGTTAAATTTTGGTGAGTTCTAGAGCTGAATGATTTGGGTAAAATATAAAATTGCATTGTAATTGTGATTAGATTTATGTTTCAATAACAGGATTCTGTTCAAAGCTCACACTAAAACACGTCCAGAAGAACTGACAAAAAGACTGAAATATGAACTGACAAATACAAGAATCACATTTCAGAACATGTTTGTACAGTTCTAAATTACAGGGTTAGCTGTTTTTATGCAAAATAAGGCTTTGATTTTGTTGTTTGTGGAGGAAATTATGGTGTTTAAAAAATTGCAGTTTTTGTAATTTTCTAACTGTATCCATTTGGATTTCGATTTCGATTTTGATTGTGATTCATCTTCTAGGCCCCCCGGTGATTTCATAGTTTAGGATGTGGTTTAGATGTGGTTTGGCACTTGTATAGTCTTGGCTGTCTTTCAGTTCTTGGACCTTGTTTATTCCAGATTGAAATAGTTCCTTTCCTAAATGATGGCTTCCTGTTTGTGATTTGGTATGTGCCCTGCCTCTGAGGCAGGAGGTCAGGGGTTCAGTTCCCCCACACAGTGCCCACAGCTATCTGTAGTATGAGCCCAGTTTTGTCAGAGAGGATGCCTGCCAAACTGCCATAGTGCTGGGGTCGACCTGCTTTAGCCCTACTACTATTTATTGCTCAAACCTGCTTGTCTCCAAGGAGATGTTTAATGTCATACTGTGGATCATTCCAGGCTAAGCAACAACATCTCCATGGAAGGAAACAGGTGGCAGACCCTCCAGCTAAGTAGGTCATCTTTGAAGGAACAGTATATTCAATTTTAAATTTCATGGGCATAAACCGTCCCCAGATACAAGGTAGACATGTTCAACTCAAATATAACTTTTACTGATAATTGTAATGACATTTTAATCTTTGTTGCAAAAAAATCCAGTTGGTTTAAACGTAAAGGGATCCTCTCTGGGGTATATAAACTCCAGCACCTGCAGGCAATCATTAATCTGCAGCCTCTGAGTGAATTCTGGAGGTTTTTTCACATGAGGCCTGTCCATATACTGAGAATGAGAAAAACTTGCATGTGTCCTCTGTCTGCAGGTTAAGACACTGTTCCACCCATGTTCAGTTGTGATTGTATTACTATTTTTAAATCCTACATGCTTCTTTAATATGTGGTTGAGTCCAAATCTTTCCTTGATTTTGTCCCATTTTGTTCAAATTACGGGAGTGGAACATTCTTTGAGATAGACTGAAGTCATTATAGTGCTTTTATGGGCTAATTGTGACCATTCAACACATGGCCAAAGAAAATGCAGTTCTGTCAACAGGACATAAGTTTTAGTGTGAAAATGTGTCGCAGCTTCACAAACTTTTGTCCAGTTGACAGGATAGAATTTTGTTTGCCATTGATCCTAATTGGACAACTGAGTTAGATTACACAGACACCATTCGATACATGACACATTCGGCCTGCAGCGCGTCTAAAGGTGCACTGTCCTGTTGGTGTGTGTGCTCAACAGATACCAGCTCCCTGATGTCATGACTGGACAGTATTAGAGGACAGTGTTTTCTGACTTGTTTAAGTGTAAGCTCAGATCATTCATTTACCGGACTGGAATCAACCTCCTGCCAACAAAATCTATACTCACACAACTGACTATTGTTTTCAGCGCTCTCTGCCTTTCTGTGCTATACCAACCAACAGGCGCTCTACCTGATCGTTACTGTCTTAAAAGTGTGGAAAAACATAACCATTTCACCCTATTTATTCACAGAAATGAGTTTATAGCCAGAGGCCAGAGTGGACTTTTGTCACAATGGTAAAACTAACAACAACTATCAAGCTAAGCATACACTTCCTGTTAATCGGACAATAAAATGCTTTCTAACTTGACAACATGCAGCAGACTTAGTTAAACAAAAGCTGTTTATACAATATATCTGTACTGGGACAAGACACATTTTGCTCAGATGCAAGGGAAAAAATTAGATAAAGGCCCTTATAGACCAGTAGACCCACTTTTGGTATTTTCTGATGCGTTTTTTGATATTGTACATCTTATATTGGATATCGAATAGCGATTCCCATCCCACTGATATATTATTAATCTAGGCATGTTTCAGTGTCTGCACCAACCAGGTTAAACTTTTAACTCTACATTCAATTCAGTCCACCTAGTTAAAAATTCCATCCATCCATCCATTTTCTTCCGCTTATCTGGGGCCAGGTCGTGGGGGCAGCAGTCTAAGCAGGGACTCCCAGACTTCCGTCACCCCAGACACATCCTCTAGCTTCTTCAGTGGGACCTAAAGGTGTTCCCAGGCCAGCCAAGAGACATAGTCCCTCCAGCGTGTCCTGGGTCTTCCTCGCGGCCTCCTCCAGGTGAGACGTGGCCGGAACACCTTCCAAGGGAGGCGTCCAGGAGGCATCTTGAACAGATGCTCGAGCCACCTCAGCTGGTTCCCCTCAATGTGGAGGAGAAGCGGCTCTACTCCGAGCTCCTCCTGTGTAACGCAGCTAAAATGTAATTGGTTTCTGTAATTTTGAACTAGGTTTTACTAAACTGAAGTAAATCTGGGTTAAAAAAGTTCAACCTGGTTGGTGCAGAGAAGTCTGTGAAGCACCTTACATACAGGCTCACCTTATCTAAAGGAAAAGTTATCTAGTAATTTCACTTTTCTGGCATATTTATTTAAACCTGAATTACGAAAAAGTAAAACTCACATTTAGATGTGGAAAAAATGCTGTTATACAATATAAATTACAACAATATTACTGGCACTTCAACTGCATGATTCCATGGAAATAGAAAGTTAAAACCACATTTCAGGACATTCTCCATGGAGACAGATAAGTTTCATGCCATTCTGTGTAATATTATAGCCAAAGGAAAAAAATAAAAATAAAATCCATGGAAACTATAAGATTAAGGAGTCAGGTTTGTGGAGATGCAAGCCCACTCACAGTTAGGATGTAAGTTTTCAATTTGTTTTCCAGTACAATACAACAACCAACAATGAAAACAAAAAAACAAAATAAAACATGCTTTTCTTTATTTTTTTTGTCTGGAGAGTTACACTGTGGCTCACTAGTAAAACATGACTGGAATAATGATGATGTAAAACTAACTTCACTCTGGACACTAAGCTGACACAAAATGCCTAGACATTTCCAAAGAATAGAATTATACAGACATTAATCCTTCAGTTATCCAGCTGTGATCCAAAGTTAAACAAAAATGAAATTCTGTCAACTGGACAAAAAAGTTTTCAGAGTGAAGACGTGTCACTGCTCATCCAAGTTCTTCAGTTCTGGTCAGATCACTGGTGGACACTGTCTTATATCTATCTGAAGGGACTTGCATTAAATTGAGTAACTTTTTTAAAATAAATTGTACTTTTCAGAGCAATTTAAACTTTTTACTCCTAACTGTACTCCTACTTGAGTAAAAGTTTTGGTTCGTCTTCCCACTGTGAGTAAGTCTAGAAGTGACAAAAGTTTTCTGTCGACAATGTGTCATGATTTGGACATTTGTGTTTCTTGCATCGCTCCTTCTACTGTTTTGTCCATTCAATTACAACTTAAAAAACACATTACATCCAAACAGTTCCACTTTAAGTTACTTTTCTACTCTTACTTGAGTAATGTCTTGGACCACTACTTTGTACTTCTATTATTTTGGAAGTAACTTAAGTCTCACTTGAGCACAATGTTGTCTACTCTACCCACCTCTGGTTAATTTTCTGAAACAGGCAGCCTAAAGTCAAACTGTGGAGTGGCTTTAACTATTAGAGCCCAGGTTTAAACACGTCCAACTAATACATGGCTCAGTATACATGGAAGGAGTGACAGAACAACTAAAAACACGCGCTGTGGCCGATATTTACAAGAAATCCGCAACTTGGTACATGTTTGTTTTACGGTTTCTCTGCAGCACTTGTCAAACAACCATGTTTAAACCATATTAGCCAAACGGAACGCCCTAAACACGCTGTGATCTCTTTACCAAAGAATCCAACAACATCGCGTCTTGTGCCTGACTTGTCCCTAAGCAATCAGTGCGCACCGTCATTTAGAAGTCTCCACTGTGCCAAAACAACATATATATGGTGTATTCATGGATATCAGCTTCGTGGTACAGCCTGTGCAACATTCTGAGGATTATTTCCCATTTAAAATACATATATAATCCTAGTTTTAAATTGTTAATCGCTTGAAACGCGCTGATATAAAATGAATCCGTGCGTAACAGTAACAACACGAGCGTCTTACCTGAGTGTCGCTTTTACGCACGGAGGAAAGTTCCACACTCCAAAGCGCGCAGCCTCCCGGTGCAGAGTGAGCATGGATGAAGTTAGGAGCCACGTTAAGTTCGCTCCCGTGGGCTGTTCGCTCGGTGCGCTCTGACCTCTGCGTGCACTCCGCTAAATGTGTGTGCGTAAGTGTACGTGTGTGTGTACGTAAACGTGTGTGTGCGTGTCGTGTGCGCGACGGCAGCCGCTCCTCGTGCTGCCTGTTGCGTCGGAGGGAGGTAGAGGAGGGGAGGGGCCAAGCCTGTGCGCTGCTGGTGAAGGAGCAGAGATGGATTGACGTGGTGACTCAATTTCAGTTGCATTTACGCACACAGGGCTTCATTTACTACGCTACATAATTCAAGAAGTACTCTGAGTTGGCTCGTTTTCAGACAGCATCGTTTTATTCAGAAATGATTTAGTTTGTCTCATTCTGTGATCTATCCTCTGAAAATACCAGATTGTGTGCATTCATAAATATTTTGAATAGTGTGGATGTTTGTAATTTGGATTTTTCTTGTGATTTGCACTAAAATATATTGTTCACTTATTGGAGCGATTTATGCTAACAATAAGCAGCAATATAAATTCTTACAATATTTGTGAGTTTACAAACTCATGAGAATCCCTCTTCTCCTGCAGCTGCTGTTGCAACAAAGCTGGAGATGTTTGTGAAGAATATACTTTATTATAAAGCCCTGTACTTATCAACATTTACTGGTACTGACAGCAGAAATGATGTGCAAGTGATAAAATAACGAAAACAATGTGCTTTAACGATTGAGCAGATGTTGTAGTCCATTAGCAGCTAAATTGCTCATGTCGATATGATAAACACACAAAAACCAGAGGTTTAACTCTAAGCTAAGTTATGCAAATTAACAGTCAATCCATCCATCCATTTTCTTCCGCTTATCTGGGGCTGGGTCATGGGGGCAGCAGTCTAAGCAGGGACCCCCAGACTTCCCTCACCCCAGACATGTCCTCCAGCTCCTCTGGTGGCTCCCCAAGGTGTTTTTAGGCCAGCCGAGAAACATAATCTCTCCAGCGTGTCCTGGGTCTTCCCCGGGGCCTCCTCCCGGTGGGACAAGCCCAGAACACCTCCCTAGGGAGGCGTCCAGGAGGCATCCTGAGCAGATGCCTGAGCCACCTCACCTGGTTCCTCTCGACGTGTAGGAGCAGCGGCTCTATTCCGAGCTCCTCCCGTGTGACCGAGCTCCTCACCCCTATCTCTAAGAGAGCGCCCAGCCACCCTGTGGAGGAAGCCCATTTCGGCCGCTTGTACCCGCGATCTTTTCCTTTCGGTCATTACCCAGAGCTCATGATCATGGGTGAGGGTAGGAACGAAGATTAACAAATTAACAGTGTTTAGCAAAAAGCTTTGAGATAGTTTCTTTTTAATCTGCTCTATGTAAATCCAGTAAAGGTCTCAGGCTTTCTTCTACACTTGATAATGTGTACATCCTGGTGCTCAACAATAATCAACAATCACTAACACTCTGATAAAGTTTGTTTATTGGGATCATTGCAGTTTCTATGGGAATTCTACTCTGTGACCACTGCCAGTATGGGATTTGGAGGTGCATGCTGGGATTGCATGACGACACTGCAGGAGCTGTATTGGGCAGGCACCAGTAGATTATAGATTGGACCAATCACAGAGCTGCATTGTGGTTTGGGCGGAGACATGGTGATGCAGCCTATTTCAGCATAAATACAGACTATTTAGTTAAAAACAATCAAAGGGAAGCACTTTGTGCATTTGTAGAGGGGACAAATATCTGTGCTTTTCTCACAACTGGATTGAACCAAAGTTTGATTTCTCTGCTTGTTCTGCTGTTGTGACTTCAACCAATCAACCAATCAGATTCAAATATCTATGATGATCGTCGGCCTTTTCCTGACCGCCTTCAGAGAGACACATCCCAGACTGATAAACGTAGCCAGATTGGGTTAGGCATCTGTGAAATAAAACTGGTCATTCTGGCCGCGCACAGCCGTCCGCAGTAAACACGCCGTCTCTGCTCTTTCTTAAGTCCACACAGACTCTGCTCAGTCCAAGAAGATCTCAGAGTCTTGGCGAACGCCAGGGCCAAGTAATACACGGGCCACACTCAAGCTGCTGGACACAAAGGAGACGTCTGTTAGAACCGAACACACGATCTGAATATTATCCTATTATATGTTATTTATTTGGACTCTATTTTACTAACCCCCCTTACGACATCATAATTTTATGCTTCGGAGATGAAGTGTTATTTTAAGGCAAGAATAACACGCACAAGATAACAGTTAATACGCCTGTTTGAAGGATATAAGTTTAAAGATGTAAGAAAAAAATACATATGAACAAAAGTTGGGGTACCTGATTTTCACACTGTAGAAATAGGTATTTAAAACTGTCTAACTTGTCTAACTCACCATTATTTTTTTTGCAAATTGTAATATCCACATGTGTTCCGGGCACATGTACACCTTTTTTTCAGACAGAGTGAAGCTGACAGTCCAAGTGCAGCCAGTCAGACCAGTGCTTCCGGCGTTTACTTCTAGGTCAAATTTTTAGAGAAATGATGAAAAAAAGTTGAGTGCCCCAGATAAATTTCATTTGACCAGTATTATACAGCCCACATTATACTGTATAATAAAAAAATACAAAGTTAAGTGTCCATTCACAATTTATCACAGCTCATTACAGTTTGTGTCTGCTATATACAGGTCACTGACGCTTTGAAATCTTCAGTAGCTCCTATAATTCTTAAGTTATACTCACCAAATTTTAGCAGTAGGTAAACTGAACCTTCAGAGGTTTTTGGCAATATATACAGTTATAATTGTTGACTTACACTTGAACTTATCACTACTTAGACCAGGGGAAGTAAAAATCACCTTTTTAAGTGTCTACCATTTTCGGTTTCACACTGAACAACCCGATCCAACACACTTTGCATAACATTTAAAGCATTTCCGGGCTTATGGCTCTTATTCGATCCTCAATATTACATTTTAAGTCGTTTATTGTCTGAGGTTTATTCACAAACACCTTTTCTTTAAAATAGTCCCACAGGAAGAAATAGGGACTAGTCAGGTCTGTGGAGATCACATACTGCCCCCTGTCTTTGAAAACTACTTATTATTCCTTTAATGACATTTACGCTTGGGGCATCTCTGGTATTAAAATATCGACGGTAACACCGCTGGGTTTCTGAATTTGACCCATGTGACTCAAAGAACCACTGTACAATGAGGGTTCGTTCCTCTGTGCTGTATTTGCTCATATTAATGTCGGAAGGGTAGTTCAAAATGCTCTGAAAAAATACACGAAAAATATTTTAAAACAAAAGAGTTATGCATTTTTTTCAACTGTCAGTGACTTTTGAGCCACCCTGTATTTATAAAAGCCATGGATCATTATGTTGTAAAATCGCAATAGTCATCTAAAACAACTTCATAATAGAAACAAGCCGGCTGACTTCGGTCTTGGAAAACCGCGGTGCCCAATGGGAGCTGATGTCGCCTCAAACACCTCTGATGGATAGCTGAAGATCACGCTAGCGAGCAGCAGATCTTTTGTCCCATTCCCAATCCTCTGTCACAGTGGCCGGGTGACAATGAAAACGGAGTAGATCAGAGCAATGACGTCTTGGATACAGAATAATAAAGATTACTCAGACATGCATGAATCACTCTAAATACAACTTCGAGGGGGTAAATGAGAAGGAAAACTCCCGCACACTGTCTCACTCTTAATGCAATTTTATTTCACTCACAACGTTTCGGTCGCTCTGACCTTCCTCAGGTATGAGGGCGGCCCCTTCCGCTCCCCTTATATAAATGAAAAGACCGCCCCCTTAAGTTCAATCAACCAATGGTGGTGGAACACATATATTCACAATCAAACCCAACAACCAACATCACCCGCCAGATTGTGCATAATTCCTTATAAAAACATTTTTTGTGAATTCAAATGCATGTATAATAATTAGAAAGATATAATGATTATTATCAATTAAAGAAAATAGCAAATATATAATATATTTTAGATTTCAGTAAAAAACAGCATAATTTGACATAAGTGACATCACAAACACCCCCATAGAATTCCATCACCGCAAAAAACACTCTACATCACAACATGACATTAAGTAACAATTCATCATTTAAGCCCTTTGGACTGAGAGTTTGTAAGGAAAAAATCCAAATATGCTTCGCGTCTTTTAAGCGCGCGGTCGTGGTCGCCACCCCTCCGCGGAGCGGGCACCTGTTCAATCCCGCAGAAGCGAAGGGAAGACACATCATGTTTGAACAAGTTAAAATGAACAGCGACAGGAGAGTCTGCATCCTGCCGTCTTATTGCGCTTTTGTGTTCGCTGATGCGGGTTTTTAGTTTTCGAGTGGTTTTACCCACATATGCAAGACCGCATGGACAGCGCAACAGGTACACCACGTGGGTTGACGCGCACGTAATGACACTTCTGATGGGAAACTTCTTTCCAGTAGAAGGATGGCAGAAATGAGAAGTCTTGGTAGTATTATGGCACTGTGCGCAACTGCCACACCTATAGTTGCCATTAGGAAGAGGGGCAATAAGAGTTTGCGCATTTGGTGTATTCCTGCCATGAGTAAAGTCTGAGTGGACTAGCCCGTCTCTCAAGTTTCTGCCTCTTCTTCGTTGTGAGTGAAATAAAATTGCATTAAGAGTGAGACAGTGTGCGGGAGTTTTCCTTCGTTTTTCATATTAAGTGCTTCACCTCCTACGCACCTGTCGCCCAGTCAGGTGTGCAGAGCTTACAAAAAAACGAGGATTGTATTTTTTCACTCTAGCACCCTGAGCACTCTCTACAAATAACTACAATGAGCTCCTTTGAAGAATTAAACACCTTGACCCAGAACCACGCCAATACTTTCGAATTCACGGCAGAGGACGCCCAGAGAATTCTACTAAAGAGCACGGATATGAGCAGTGCACTGGCCACTGAGGATGACAAGATAAAACTGGAGACAAAACAGAACACTGGAGAGAAAAAAAAAGAAACACGCTTACTGATGCATGGCTCCACTCTAAGTGAGTACTGGAAAAGCAAAAAGATTCCTAGGGGTTTACGTATTCAAAAACCCCCGACAATAGGGAAGCACAGCGAAACTTTTGTAAAACGCTGGAGTGAAATCCTTAATAAATGTTCCCTGGACTTGATGCTTCTAGTAATAGAGAAAGTTACAGAAGAAGCCCAAGAAATAAAAGTGGAAATCCAGCAACATGAGGAGGAGATGAAAAGAAAATTTGGAGACATGTTTAAGGACATAGAACTGGTAATGGCAGAGAACATAAGGAGATACCAAGAAACTCTGCAGGCATCAAAAATACGAAAGTATAAAAGAGACACAGAGGACTATCAAAGAAAACAGGTGTGTACAAATGGGACGAGGGAAACCAGCGCCGTGTGGAACAAAGAAATGGTGGACCAACACGCACGGATCCAACCCCTACAGCTGGGACGCGCAAAACGTGGCGAGACTGGCGCACACCCAACATGGACACCGAGGATTCTATGCAGGAGAGTGATTCTACCTACTCATCCCGGGAGTCGTCAGCGCCTTCCTCTTCTTCTTTTTTAGCCAGGCGACACCACAGAGAAAAAAGAAATGCAGAAGGGGGAAAAACGCGGCGCAAAGACAAAGACAGCGCCCGTGGACACGGAGTCACACCAGGACACGGTAACGAACATCTCTAAAAAAGAGCTTACTCAAGAACAGCTCTCTCTTCTATCAAAAGGTCTCTCTCCTTTGTCCCTCAGAAACCGTGAATGCCTTCAATTTACAAATTGATTTGTTTAAATGTTTTAGACAAATAAAGCTTAAATATTTTTTCAGACATCAAAAAGTTTCAAGAGAATCTGTGACCCCCTTTAGACCAAAAAGCACTTTCTGCCCTCAAGTATCAAATTCCTCCATCAACACATTTTTGTAGATTGGTTGAAAGAGATGCTATGGATCTATGCAAAAATAAATATCATTATACCGATAACTTAACAAAGGAAGAAAAGAAAGCGTTAAACGAGTTAATGAATGATACAGATATAATAATAAAACCAGCGGACAAAGGGGGCGCTATTGTCATACAAGATACGGATAAATACGAAGCAGAAATACATTCACAGTTATCTGATGTTACCTATTACAAAAGACTGCCTGCAGATCCCACCCGAGCGTTTCAGAGTGAAATCTTTCAGTACCTGGAGATGGCATTATCACGCGAGTGGGTCACTAAATCAGAGTTCGAGTTTTTGCGTTGCAGTGATCCCATTATACCGGTTTTTTACACACTACCAAAAATTCATAAAAACATTGATAACCCCCCGGGACGTCCTATTGTAGCACAGATTGGCTCGTTACTGGCTCCTTTGTCGGAATATGTGGATTTTTACATAAAAGAACATGTACAAAAACTTCCAGCATATTTAAAAGACTCTACTGATTTTATTAATAAAATATCGGCAATCACTGACCTCCCTGAAGACGTATATTTACTCACGCTGGATGTTTCCAGCCTTTACACAAACATCCCACATGAGGAGGGTCTGGACGCAATGAACTTTTTTCTACAAACGCGTGAAGTGTCTGAAAAGCCCCCTACTGAATTCATCCTGAATCTGGCAACTTTCGTCATGAAATACAACTATTTTAGTTTTAATAAGACATTTTACCAACAGGTGTCAGGTACAAGCATGGGTACGATATGCGCACCCAATTATGCCAATCTTTACATGGGTTATTTTGAACATTTGTACATTTTCAACCCTGAGCACAACCCGTACCACAAGAATATTCTGATATATTTCAGATACATTGATGACATATTCTGTGTTTTTCAAGGGAATCGTGAGCAGGTAACAGACTTTGTGAATTTAATTAATCGATTTAAATCCAATCTAAAATTCACAAGTGAAGACAGCAAAAGTAAAATTCATTTTTTGGACATGTGGATTGAAATTAGGGGTGGTCTCTTGAGTACAACACTGTATCAAAAGCCCACAGACAAGAATACGCTCCTACTGGCCACGAGCGCACACCCCACGCATTTAAAAAGAGGTCTCCCCAAAAGCCAGTTTTTTCGCCTCAGACGGTTGTGCCAGAGCACAGAGGACTTCATAGAAAAATCCAGTGAGATGAAGACAAAATTCTTGGAGAGGGGATACTCTCGACCGTGGATAGAGGAGGCATACCAAGCTGCGTTATCTAAACCAAGGGACGCGCTTTTAAGGAATAAGGACTCGGTAAATGAGAGACGTTTCTCTGCGATTTTTAGTACAGTGTATTCACCCCAGAGTCACAAAATCAAATCAGTCATTTTAAAAACACTGCACATTTTAAAGACTGATCCAGAATTGACGCAAATATTTCAAGATCCACCGCTGTTCACATACAGAAGAGGCAGAAACTTGAGAGACGGGCTAGTCCACTCAGACTTTACTCATGGCAGGAATACACCAAATGCGCAAACTCTTATTGCCCCTCTTCCTAATGGCAACTATAGGTGTGGCAGTTGCACACAGTGCCATAATACTACCAAGACTTCTCATTTCTGCCATCCTTCTACTGGAAAGAAGTTTCCCATCAGAAGTGTCATTACGTGCGCGTCAACCCACGTGGTGTACCTGTTGCGCTGTCCATGCGGTCTTGCATATGTGGGTAAAACCACTCGAAAACTAAAAAACCCGCATCAGCGAACACAAAAGCGCAATAAGACGGCAGGATGCAGACTCTCCTGTCGCTGTTCATTTTAACTTGTTCAAACATGATGTGTCTTCCCTTCGCTTCTGCGGGATTGAACAGGTGCCCGCTCCGCGGAGGGGGGTGGCGACCACAACCGCGCGCTTAAAAGACGCGAAGCATATTGGATTTTTTCCTTACAAACTCTCAGTCCAAAGGGCTTAAATGATGAATTGTTACTTAATGTCATGTTGTGATGTAGAGTGTTTTTTGCGGTGATGGAATTCTATGGGGGTGTTTGTGATGTCACTTATGTCAAATTATGCTGTTTTTTACTGAAATCTAAAATATATTATATATTTGCTATTTTCTTTAATTGATAATAATCATTATATCTTTCTAATTATTATACATGCATTTGAATTCACAAAAAATGTTTTTATAAGGAATTATGCACAATCTGGCGGGTGATGTTGGTTGTTGGGTTTGATTGTGAATATATGTGTTCCACCACCATTGGTTGATTGAACTTAAGGGGGCGGTCTTTTCATTTATATAAGGGGAGCGGAAGGGGCCGCCCTCATACCTGAGGAAGGTCAGAGCGACCGAAACGTTGTGAGTGAAATAAAATTGCATTAAGAGTGAGACAGTGTGCGGGAGTTTTCCTTCGTTTTTCATATTAAGTGCTTCACCTCCTACGCACCTGTCGCCCAGTCAGGTGTGCAGAGCTTACAAAAAAACAAAAAAACGGTAAATGAGAAGGGGAAACATCTAAAAACTGGTTATAGAAAGTAAAAAGTCGATTTTGCATATTATATTTGCTTCAAATAGTGCATTACATAAACCATATAGGGCTACATAAATACTGTTTGTAGAAAGTAGGACACATGTCATACTAGATATTAAATAATGAAGTGTACTGTTCTTTTTTGGCATCGGTGATTTGACTGACAGTCTGATGGGATGAGTCTAAGAGGATTTTGGCCCAGGGTCAGAAGGTCCTGCGGCTGCTGGCTCTGCTTGAGTCAGGGCGGAGAACACAACAGACAGTGTATTAGCGGAAATATGACCTGGGCTTTGTTTGTATTACAGAACCCTAGGGTGTTTGGAAGTCTTTCAGTTTCTAGAGAAAGATATTTATTAAGTTTATCAGTTACTCATCAACCCTAGGGTCACTGGTTCAAACTTTACCCCAATGCATTTGACTGTGACTAGACAGTGTAACCCCTCAGTCGTCCAGGTAGGTTCCATCCTTTTAAGTTTTTAAGAGTGAATACTTTAACACTCATCCAAGAGGCTTCTTTACTTCTGACAGGGTTCTGTTAATGACCTCCTTATTTCTGTCTGAAGGGAGGAGCTAACTGCACTGAAACCAACACACCCTAGTTGTTTACAATAACCAGTATCTGTTACCCTAAGGCGCGAGCTGCCCCAAGTCAGATTTTGCATAATTGTTCAATTCGCAAATGGGTGATCTAACACCTGTCACCGTACTTTCACTTTTTATTAAAGTTGTAAATAGGTGACAGGTTGTACCCATAGACTTTAGTCTGTATAATGAAGTGGACTAAGGGAGTGTGGCATCATCTGTAGAGTTCAGTTGCAACCAAATGAAGCCAGAATCCTTATGAAAGTCGGAAATTTTAACATATCACTCCTATTCTCAAATCACTGCACTGGATTGACTACAAAATCCTTCTGCTGACCCATAAATGCATCACTGGTCCGGCACCACTGTATCTGATCCTGATCACTTTGCAATCTTCAAACCCTCAGATCTTCAGGTGGCTCCTTCAAGTCCTCCCCACTAGGCTCCGTATGATGGGGGACCGGGCCTTCTGTTCAGCTGCACCACGACTCTGGAATTACCTCCCTGCCCAGAGCCACACAGAGCCTGGACTTTTTCAAAGCTAATCTAAAGACCTTTTTATTTAGAAAAGCTTATTGATGTTTTTTAGCATTTAGAAATTTAGTATTGTTTAAAGTTCTTGTTCCAGGGACCATATATGAAAAGCATGTGTTTTATAGCAACCAAAGAACCAATCAGGAGCGAGGATGTTGAAGGTAACGCTCCTTCTACTGGTTTGTCAGGCGGCGGGCGCTTAGCAACGCTGTCAATCAAACCTGTTGCTAACACTAGAGAGAGTGACCTCGAGGAAAGAAGGCACCTCATTTTTCTGTTGTTAATGTTCATGTTTAGGGACAAAATAGTGAAACAAAAACACCAGGATCATGTAGAGTGGGTTCATACAAACATTTTAGGGTCAGAATGATGAAGCTAACAGAAGCAGCTACAGAAACAGAAGCGACGCTTGCAACCTGCGCTCGAAGGAACCACTTTGCGCCCATGCTCATTTACGATTTGGATGGTTAGCTATGTCCATCTATATCTACAGTCTATGGTTGTACCCAAGTTCAGACATTGCTTTCCTTACTGACAAATAACGCAGACTGACTTGTCGACCCACATTGTCCACTCTGGTCACTTGGCTACTATCTTTCTGGTTATGGCATAATCAAATTAGATGAGAGTAAAACAAAACTGTGAGTAGTTGTGGGCCTATTTTAACATATTTCTCTCATGATTCATTTGGCATGGCTTCATTCAAACAGCCAGCACCAATCATAGCACATATAAAAATAGCTTGTATTGATTTTATTTGTTTTCCATACACAGTCTAATAGGCCTATTGTCTTCATTCGAAGGTAGAATGAAATACCAATACTCCGTTGTGCAAATGTTATTCACGTCTGCTTGATGTACTGTACAAATTTACACAATAGTTATTATTTGACAAAAAGTACATCGTTAATATTTAGTAATTTAAATGTTTGACAGAAAAACGTCTTCCTTGTCTGTAAATGGTCCCTGCATTTTATATAGAATATTGTGTACGCCTATTGATGACAGATAGAGGTATTCCTTTGTAGAAGTCACCTCGACTGGTGTAAAACTACAAACTTTTTGGCACATCACTAGTATTCAGCTAGCATACAGCCAATCAGATCTCAGCACAAAAATAGTAACGTATTAGGTTCTTTCTTCTGGTCAGTGGTGGAAGAAGTACTCAGTTCTGTTACTTAAGTAAAAGTACACATACCGGGGCAAAAAATTCATCAAAAAGTATTTCTCATAGTTTTTGAGATCTAATAAAGCTTCAAATGTCTTGATTTTGATACAGATTTGTGCTTGTTAAACAGAAACTAATCAATCAATAATTAATTAATTGTTTTTTTTTCTGTTTTTATTTATACATTTTTGTTTGCTAAAATTATGAACTTGGAAAAAAAACAAACAAACAACTAATAATAATAATTTTACCTTTCAGTCTAGTTCAAAAATTTAGAGAAGTAGAAACAAATTGTAAAGATACAAAGATGGCGTTGTGTCGTCTTCAGTGGCCTGTGCTCATTTGCATGAAATCCCCAAAAATATTTTTTCTTTCGTATCATTTCTTCAATATGAGCTAGGTCCCTCCACCTGCGTGATGTCAGAAACGTGCATTGTCTGACCAATCAGAGCAACAGGAGCTTTGAGCATTTAAAAAGTTAACTACAAAATCCGTGAAAGCTGTGGACGCCCTGTCAGCTGAACACGGGCAGTTTGAATTCCCCCAAAAATGCATCGTGTCCTATGTCTTTTTCAGTTCTTATTATAGATCCATGGTCCAAATAGGAAGTGAGCATGGGAGTGCTTCTGACTCTGGTTCCAATTCACTTTCTATTGAAAAAACATCACCTCTTAAAATGTTCGTATTAACCTGCTCAAGATATGAACATTAAAAACAGGCAAATCAGGTGCCTTCTTTTCCTGAGGTCACCCCGCTATAGCGTTAGCAACAGGTTTGAATGACAGTATCGCTAAGCACCCAGCACCCGCTAAATCAGCAGTGCAGGCGGTAATGGGCGTTAGCTGCAACAGTGTCGCTCCTGATTTGTTATTGATGTGATACTCGCAGTTAATACTATACCCCAATAACTGCTAGCCTCAATAAGCTACGTTTGGCAGTAGCCGAATGCTATGGGTGACGTCACACTCTCTTAGTCTGCTTCTTTATACAGTCTATGAGTAGAAAGTACAGATACTTTGCTTCAAATGTAGTGAAGTCAGGGCCTGACAGAGATCGCTAAATTACTGAAACATGCACGGATGACATCTAAAACCTCTTCAGACATGTTCAAGCTCAAAAAAACAGATTTCGGATCATACCCCCCTCTTAAGTACAGTGATTTACTACACAGTGGTTTTGTTACAGAGTGTTGCTTTACACTATGGTAGAAAAACGTAATATGCTTGAGAAAAGGTTGGGGACATTTGCATTTATCCACTCAGACTCCAACTTTGCTTTTATATCTGTTGATTTAAGGGATCAGCCGTTGGGAGTATATGAGGTGAGAAGCTATAAAACTATTCATTCTTCTGATAATATCTAGACAGATGCTCTGCTATCTCCACTGGGCAAATAGGAGGTAGCTGTAGGTCGGTGGAACAATTTGTTACGGCCTCCCCAAAATGTGGCTTTTGTAAGGATTAGCCCCAACACTTTCACCACTCTGTTATACTCTTGAGATAGTAAACAGCTAATACATCAACTTAAAATCATCACTTCTCCAAACACATAGTGGTAGGCGAGACATTAAAGTACTGAGTTATGGTTTGTGGCTAGCAACACTTTGGAACTGCGATAATTACTTCAAAACTTTGTACATTACCGTTCCATTAGCGAAGCCGCTGTTTACAAAAGGAAATAGCATTCTTGTTCAACATCGCGCACATTAGCAAAAATTATGGCGCGCAGTTCAAAGCAATCTGTGAGCAATTTTGGGCCGTTAGGATAAAAATAGTTGAGAAATACAACACGGAAAAGGCAACGAGGCAGCGACCTCCCAGGCCTATCAGAACACCCACACCGAAGCTAATGCTAATGCTAATGTGGGTCTTTTAGCCGAAGCGCCACTGGACTAGACTGATTAGCTGATGGTTTTTCGATAACAAAGGCCACCGCTGGATCGCCAAGTGCTGAATCTACAGGGAAAGTGTAATAAGGATTTAAATGGTGGTTACTGAGATTGGAGATAAAGATCGGTAATTGCGAGACAACAAGCTGGAAAATAGCATGTTATAAAGTGCGAGGGAGGCATGGGAAGAACAACAATCATCTACAATAGTGGATTTAGCAGCCTAAAGATTACAAGCATGCATGTGTTAAAACCACATTCCAACTGCACTATCTTGTATTCATTTGTGACAAAGAATTAACTAGGTTTTTGGGCTAATTAGCTGGGATGATGTTTTCCACTATCATGGTTTCACTGGCATGGTATTTTAAAGGGTGGCTCAAGAACGTTTCAGAATGAAATCATCTCACACAAATGTTGAGCCATAACAGAGAAACATCTGTTTGGGATAGCAAAACAGTTTAAGTGTCTGTCAACTGTACAAAGGTTTTGAAGTGAATACATTTAGATATGGCGAATAAACATCGGTCATGCAAGAGGCTTCTTCTGAACTGAAATTCTCCTGGACGACTGAGGGATTACACAGACAGCTGGAATGCACATTTTTTTTTCAATGCAGTTATGCCACACTGGCTCCTCAAACACTTTGCATTGGTCCTATGCTGACAAATGCTCATATAGTGTTTCTCAATCAGGTTAAGGGTTAGGGTTAACAGGAACTGCATTGGTTTAGCGCTGGAGAACCCATGGGGTCAAATTTGGCCGCAGTTAATTGCTGCTACCAAAATGGAGAAAAAAAAAAAGTCAAATTTCAAATAAAAAAATTCAAAAAAACCCCTGCATAGAGACACCTAGTGGATGAATATTGAACTAAAATGAGTGGTAGTGGCAAGATGGCTGACCTGTTGAGGCGCAAAACTACCCAAACAAAATCGTCTTCTCAGCAAACTAATGGTTGCTAAATTATGTCTTTTTTGTTTTTTTTTATTAACTTTTTTAGTAATAGCTTGCAGAATGTCTAGAAGTACGTTTTATATCCTTTTTGGATAAATTAGCAAGCCCAATGGGTCAAATTTAGCCCTGATCCTAAATTAGGGAATGGATATTTCAGTGTTCAATGAATTTATAGCAGTAATTTAATGCAATGTTCATAATTTTCCAAAGAAGAAAAGGGTTCTTGGGTTCTCCAGGGATAGTCAGAGGCAATTGTTCCCTTCACATTGCAGTGTATGTAATAAGGGGTGTTTTGTTTTTCTGAATTTGAAAAAATCAGGTTACGGCAAGGGCCCTTTCAAAACATGTATTCTCATTTACATTGTTAATTGTGATGACAGCTGTGACTGAAGTGTTGTGTGTGAATATCTTGCGCAAGGATACAGTAAAAGTACAAGTTGAGCTAAGGATTCAAGTCGGTTAACTTTTACTGTCTGTCAATTTGCGCCACCGATGCTTCTGTGAAATGAATGTTGACGTAGGCTATTACATAGTTCCAGTATTCTGTCTGAACCAGTCAAGAGTAGTGGGCTATAGTGCACGGAAATATTCATCATTTTAAACCCCGAGAACCACTTTTGTATAACTTTGCAAACTCAGAAAAGTCAAATCTTGCTTGCAGCACTACGTACATTATATTAATTACACTTATCAAGTAAATCTGAAGCATTTAAGTTGATACACAGTTTTGTTTATTGTTGTTGACACCAAGCAAGTGTTTTTCCTAGCAGACATGTGCAACTAATGAAAAGTGAAACAACTCTAACCGCACTGGACTGTTTATTTTCCTTCGCTCTGTGCATGCTAGTGTTTATGTATTTATTAGCTCGAGTGTGCCAGGGTTGTGTTAGCTCCTACTAAAGGTTCTTTGAAGTTGTAAATGAGTCAAAATGCCAGGAGCTTGTGTAGTAATTGCTGGATACTGAATGAAAGTAAAATGAAAAAAAAAAAAAAAAAAAAAAAAAGTTATAGACGACAATGAAAAAAAAAAAAAAAAAATCTGTAAAAAAAGTTGAAATATATCTCTGAGCACACTAACTTAACAAGGATTTTCTGAAGGATAAAAGAAATACGAACAGTTTGTAACTTGATTGTAAAAGGTCATTTAGCCCTGATTTCTGTACCGAGTTCGTGTGCCCCCTGGTGGCACTTTGACGTAGTAAAGCAGCATGCATCTTACAAATGTTGAATCGGAAAATATCAGAATTAGTCTGTTGATTGTGTACGGATGTTTAAAATCAAAGAGCAGCACCTCCTGGATTATGAATGACATCAAAAGGTTAAAGGGCCACTATGTGAGTTTTCCGGTGCAGGGCATTTATCTGTAATAAGAACTGGTGGAACATTTCAGGGAAACAATAATATCCTCAAGGAAATTACAAGGTTTCAGGCCCCAAAAGTATTTAGTGCTTCTTTAAAGTGACATGGTTTCATGTTTTATGGAGACTAAGAATTCCATCTAAAACTTAAGCAAGGAACACATCTTTTCTGACCTTTCAAATTTGTCTTTGTCAAAGAATAATCTGTGTGTAAATTAGACAAGGTTTTTCCCAATGTAGCGTGTGGTCGCTCAGTAGCAGCTTTCGAATTACCCAGTGTGATCATCATTTCAGTTTGGCATAGGCACTTTGAGCTATAGAAAGTGAAACACAAACGGTACTCAACTTCCAGTGGATTGATGGACCAGGAGTCGATGGAGCAGTAGGTGACAATATTTCTCAGCACAAAAGGAGTACCATTGACCCAAAGGACAATGACACCTTCCATCCGTTACCTCAGAGGGATAATTGGCGCAGTGCGGTGAAAATTTTAAAAAATGGCAGTGCAAGGAACAAATGTATATTTGAATGAGCATTTGACCAAACAGAACATGGACATTGCACGCCAATTAAAACATTGAAACCCCTCACCACACACTTAACACACTTTTCTCAGACAGGCATTAACATTTTCTCACATTTCTCTTGTTTAAACCCTCTCAAAGTTCAAACCTTCGTATATTATATCCCTCTTCCTCGATGATCACTTTAAATGTGTTGTTCACGTCCCTCTGCTCCAGCGGTACCCGCAGAGGCGAGCACAGAAACACTTAAGTCCAAAGTGTTTCTGAAATGTGTCAGTGCAAAACGTTTCATCGACATTGTGGGGTTTGTCGGGGAGAAAAGTTGCAAATATACAGCACTTCAGAGTCACACTACGATCCAGCATTTATATAAATTTGGCTGAACACATTCTGTACAGTACAGAGACACAGCACGTCCCTTAGCCAATCATGATGCAGAACAGAATGCACATTCATACGCTGTTAAAAAAAAAGCATGCAAAATTGCACAAAAAAAATCTGTGAAACAGCGAGACCACGAAAGGCAAACCGTGATATAGTGAGAGACAACTGTACTCTATGCATCCAAAAATAACAAGGCCTACACAGATTACCCTACATAGTTCCTCATTAATACATAACATGTTCACTCACGTTCTCAGTGAAGACATGTAGAGCGGGACCTTAGTAACTGATGCAAGTGATCACCTGATTTTGTGCTCTATAACAAAAAAAAAATATAGAAAAAAATATGGATAAAGGAAAACTTAAAACTAAATTAGGCAGCTTAATGAGGAATCACTGCTTGCATTTAAAGGTAGAAAAACAAAATTGCATAGCTCTCTTGGAAGAAACTGGAGTAAATACAGCTTAAAATGCCTTTCTGACCATATTTAACTCTCTATGACTGACATGGTCCAAAAAGGGAAATTAAAAGAGGTGAAAGTCACTAGTCTGTGCATATCAAAAGGTTTAGCAAATATGTGTAAAAACATATATTAAACATATTGAATGATAACAATAATAATTGTATAGAGATTTCTTAAAGAAAAAAACAACAAAACAAAAACAAGTTAACCAACATAATAAGAAATTGTAAAAAGCTATATTTAACACATTATTGGAAAACAAAGAACCATTTTGAAAGACTGTAGAGCAGTATCAATGAAGTCCATCCAAAAAGTGCCAAGAGATAAAGCTATACAAGATCGTTTTATTTGTAAATAGCTAGAAAATTGAAGATTAAAAAAAAAAAAAAAAAAAAAAAAGCAAATGAAGTCACCTATTATTTTTATAAATATTAGTCCACAATTAGCCTCCAAAATAGTTAAACCCTGCACAGGGCTGACAGGCAAATATGTGACCACAGACCCACAGTCCATGTTAAATGAACATGTTAAATCATTTATATTGTGAAAAAATTGTACAACAAAAACCATCATTAAGAGAGTTGTTAAGATAATATCTAAGCCATTAGCTCATATTTTTAACTTATCTTTTAAAAACCGGCATTTTTCCAGAACAAATGAAGCTAGCTAAATTTTTCCAATCCATAAAGGTAGTGAGAAAAAATGTATTTAACTCAAACTATCGACCAATCACAATACCTCCATGAATTTCAAACATTTTAAAAGGCTAAATAAAAACAGACTAAATAGATGTATAGACAAATATACATATATACAATATACATAGACAAGTATCCTCAATGACGATCATGAGAACTAGCACTAATTGAACTTATAGAAGAGATAACTAACAATACTGACACAAAAAAAAAATATTCAATCGGGAGAGCTTTTGACATGATAGATCATAGCATACGCTTAGCAAAGATACAAAAATATGGCATCAGAGGAGTAGCTCTGAAGTGGATAGAAACTCAGTGTTTGTTCTAGACAAACTGACTAGCACAGAAGTCCAATAACACAACACCACTCGGGTTTCAGATCAGGGAGGATGTTTTTCCTGATCACCTCCTTCCAGGTGTCACTGTCATTGCCCAAGTGGGTGTTGAAGTTCCCCAGTAGAACAATGGAGTCCCGGTCGGTGCTCTGTCTAGTACCCCTCACCGGGAATCTAATAAAGCCGGATACTCTCATTGTTGTGAGAGACCTGTTCCCCAAACAATAGTGTAGAGTCTAGACCCTCTCAAGAAGTTGGGTTCCAGAGCCCATATTGTGCGTGGAGGTGAGGCCGACTATATCTAGTCAGTAAAGCTCAACCTCCTACACAAGCTCAGGCTCCTCCCCCCCAGTGAGGTGACATTCCATGTCCCCGGAGCCAGTCTCCCTGTCCAGAGATCCGGTCATCATGGCCCCCGCCTTCGACTGCCTTACAGATCTCTTTGCACCGGCCTTGTGTTGTACATGTATTACGTTTTAATCCTGTCTGGTTTGTTATTCCAAATAAATTTAAACACAAAAAAAAAAAAAAAAAAAAAAAAAAATTAAATAAATAATATTCCTTTTTATTGACAATTTTATCAGTAACATGCCTAATGTTTTCACCAATAAACCTTCCTTTTATAAAGCCCACTTAATGGTGTTTAATTAGACTTCCAATTATGGTTTTAATTTGTTGGGTTATACATTTAGCAAGTAAATGGACATAACAGCAAAGTAATGATAGGGGTCTCCAGGTTTCCGTAAGTGCAGCACTTTATTGGCCAACAGAATTTGACTTCAACAGCAGTGAGATGACTCCTAGCTTTTGTGTTTCAAAAAGTTTACTATGCTGGGATATTTATTTATTTTTATTTCATAAAAGAAAGTCAAATATATTTCAACTGGGTTTCCATGAAGTCCACTGGCTTTTCCAGGGAAGAGGTGTTGTGTTAGTTCATAATATTTGGAGCATGGGAAAAAAATGAGTGTCATATAGTTGTTCATGACCACCTTTATGGAAAAATACGGACTAAAATGTCTCATATTTTGTCATATTTAATAAGTTTGCTGCACACTTCTCCCCATATTCCATCCATAAAGCCCATGATTTAGTGTTAAGTCCAGTTACTTGTTCATGGTAGAGACATCCTAATTCAAAAAGAACTAGATTGTCTTCATTTAGAGCATTGATTTATTTTATATTTATCCGGGGCTGGGTCGGGGGAGGGGGGCGACAGACTTCCCTCACCCCAGACATGTCCTCCAGCTCTTCTGGTGGGACTTCAAGGCGTTCCCATACACCTCAGGGTCCCATGTAGCATTTAAACTATATCTTGTCATATCTATCATTAACCATCTCCCTTCCATGTCTGATTGTAAGTTGTGGACTGTATACACCACACACCTTTTGAATAAAGTGATAAAACCCCTGCTATCACACATATGGACTGTAAGGTCATTGCTTTGTCTAGTCTATGTGTATGTAGGCCTGAAAATATTAAGTGTGATCTCTGTCATTACTCATATAGGTTATTCACCTTGATGAATGAAATATACAACCAGTTTATTTGTCATTCTTTCTGAAGCGCTGCAATAGTTCGTCCATGTCTTCACCCACACGTCCTGCTCTGGGCTGTTCCCGCTGTCTGAATCCACTGCCGCTGCACTAGAGTTTGTGTTATTTCTCAAAGTGGAGCTGTTCAGCAGTGGTCCCAGCAATCAGGCCGCGTACACCCAAGCCCTTGATAGCTGCTTGGGGGGTTCCAAAGGTTTGTGTGCGCCATGCTCCAAATAAAACAACAAAAAAAACCCACTCATAAAACAACTTTCAGCTTTGCAGGTACCAGAACGTGGGAACGCTGCCCTCTCTTCTCTAAGGCATGACAAAAATGCGCACATTATTCTGTCTGCATTTATTCTCCAAATAATCCATGCGCTCTTCTGTCTCATCAGTCACCATGTATTTAATTGTTTTATGAAGGGATATGTCTATGTCCAGAGACTCATCAACCGGTTTTCAGCGTGCCCCGAGCAGTCTTTCGCCTCGTCCAAGTCCTCTCTGATCTGCTTATTTTGCTGCATTATTGACTAAAACTCCTTAAGCTCCGTTTAAAAATCTTTCAGTTCTGAGGAGAGAGTCTTTTGAAGAGAATATCGGACGTTTGAGTTCCTCGAGGTCTGTCTTGAGTGGGAGATAAAAGTACCTGCTTCTCACACCACAGACATTTTTTTTTTTGTCAAATCTTATTTAAAGAAAAACTCAACTTGCTCCCAGATACCATTCAAAAACTGCTTTGTACAAAAGAACAAAAGTGGTCAAATGACTTTTAAAAAACAGTTCTCTCCAAATATTCTGAAAAGCATGTGTGCTACCAGACATGTAGTAATGTACTAACTAGGTGCACTTAAAGAAACTATATAAAATCAGTTTTTTGTACTACTATAAACACTTCTATGCTTCTCCTTATTGTTAACTTTATTTTGGTAAGCGATAAACTTTTGCGCCGTCTTTGTCATTATTATTATTAGTTTATACGACCATAAAGTTTGCATAATACGCCCCCTCTCACCGATAGCTCATTTAGGAGTTAGCGACAGCCGGCTCGGAGTATATTTTCATTTGGAAGTAGGAGGACTGGGCTCTTTGAACAGAATCCATTTAACAAGCTCCTCCCGTGCTCGCATGCTCAGGCGGTGTCGAGGAGATATGGAACATCTGTGGACTTTATCTGCTCCTCCTGTCTGAACGCATGGACAGAGAAGGACTTAAGTGTACAGTAATGGTCTAGACGTGATAATGATTTAATGCAAGACTCCTATGTATAAGGTTGAAGACTAGGGAGGATGAATTTTCTGACATATTTTTATCCCGGCTTGGCTGCAAATATAGTTAATGGCATGGGTGAAATAGGTAAAGTTGTCCAGTTAGTGATATCAGTATTTAGCCCTTTCGGCTCCAATTCACTTTCTATTGAAAAAAACATCACCCTCTCCCTATAGCTCCTGCTGTCAGGCTTGTTTTTTTTGGTCTTAAAATGTTTGTGTTAACCCGCTCTACATGTTCCTGATGTTTTTATTTGACTTTTTTTTTTCTTTCATAAATCAAAATATGAACATTAATAACAGACAGATTAGGTGCCTTCTTTCCCCGAGGTTGCTCCCACTAGTGTTAACAACAGGTTTGAATGACAGTCGTGCTAAGGGGCGTTACCTTCAACACCCTCGCTCTGGATTGGCTGTTTGGTTGCTATGATACTCACAGTCGTAATTCCAAATATGCCCACCAAATTCGCCCCTAGCAGGATGTGCGCAGATTGTGTTGTGAGAGCGCTCTGAAAGGGGAGTGATGTAAGCGGGGAGCAAAGGGAAGGGGGACTCACTGTGTCAAAAATGAAACTGAAACTTAACTCATTAAATAAGTGAAAGTTATTGCTATGTTGATATAGTGTTTTTAGCAAATATAGCATTTTAAAAACAATAAAAGGAAACATGGTGATCTAAATATGTTATGTGTTAACAGTTAAAACCCCATAAAAGTCTTATAGCCCTCTTTAAGAAACTTTCCCTTAACTTCCAGTGCCATATTCAGCCAATCGTGGTGCAGATGGTAGGTGTCCACCCTCTAACACAGGTAATGTCATTGTTAGGTCCCTTGGTCTTCCACCTAATACATTTTGGTGTATTTGTCATATGAAGTGCAATCCCCAGTGAATTATAACAATGTCAATCACTAACAACACTTTCACACGGTTATGGAAGGTCGTTTTTTTTTTTTTTGGCACTGTTAGGGTTGATAGCAGCGTGCATTTATTTCATTCCTCTGCGCCTCTTCACTGCATTTTACCATCTCCATATAATTGTGTTGACATTATGCATTATGTATGGTAAATATTATGTTGAAGCAAGTGCTGTACAGTGCTAAACAGAAAACATTTGCTAACACGCGCTATCTTTGTTTTGCTAGTGGATGTCGGCTCAAGATCAAGTCAGCGTTTGGACAGAAATTATATTCTCCTTTTTGCCGTCTTGTTTTCGCCTGAGTCTGTCTTCTCTCTTGTCCAATTATCTTGTTGCGGTGTATAGCTCCTCCTAAGCCAAAGCAAACCTAGAGCCGTTCTGCGCTGGATCCCTCTGGGAGGTTTGAACCCCTTCAACGGCCCAGTACAGTCCACTTTCGCCAATGGGAACCCTTTCCAGAAGTAGGCAGAATTCAGTTATATTTACTTAGGTACAGGTTTTGGCCACTATACCCACCTCTGACACTTTCAGACCGTATTTATACTGCTAACCTTATGAGACGTCCATCATTTTCTTTAAAGAGGGGGTATAATTCGAATAGTTTTTAAGGCTTTCTACCATGTTATAACATTGTTTTTTCATCACAAAAATGGCTGAAGAGGTTTAAGATGACATTCATGCAAGTAATTTAGCGATCTCTCCCAGGCACTATTCGAACGCTCCATCTACAAAAAGCTTGACACAAAAATTGTACACCCAGCGGGAGGAGGCCCCGGGAAGACCCAGGACACGCTGGAGGGACTATGTCTCTCAGCTGGCCTGGGAACGCCTTGGGGTCCCAACGGAGGAGCTGGAGGACGTGTCTGGGGTGAGGGAAGTGTACGAGTCCCTGCTAAGACTGCTGCCCCCGCGACCCGGCCCCGGATAAGCGGAAGAAAATGGATGGACAAAACTGTACACAGCAACTCGACAAAGCTGATGCGATGTGCGGCAGTTTCATTAGCGGGATCCACGCTGATTGTGTTGTGATGTCGCTCTGAAGGGGGAGTGACTTAGCGCCAGGAGTAAACGAAAGGGAGGGGAGACTCATAAAAAAATAAAAGTGAAAGTTATTGCTATGTTAATACGTCGATACAATAAAAGTTAACATGATGATCTAAATTTGTATTAGAAGTTAAAACCCCCTATTTCATTTATTTCACACTTTTATTTATCTCCAATTAAGTCATCTCTCCTCCACAGTTGTTCGACAAAAGTGCTCAAGCCCACACCGGTGACAGATTTAATCGTTTTGGGCCAAGGGGGATGTACAGCACTTAGAAACACTTCATTCTCCTCTGCAAACACCGGCCCGCCAGCCTTCAGCCCTCAGCGCTTGGGCTTGATTCATATCAGAGGAGCGGCGGCATGGTTAGGATGGATGGAACGGGCCTAAGGGAGGAGTGGAGGATCGAGAGTGAGCAGAGCCTATAGATCCACGAGACCTCATTTATGGAGCAAAGCTTATCAGACATCACTCAGAGTCATGGGTGGTCAGGCCAGAGCAGGGGGGAGGTCCCTAGGGTGGCCCCACATTCACTAACATGCTGACAGGGTTGTTTTAAAGAAGGACAATGGATGGTAAATACAGAGAATAAGAGGGCGGAAACAGGAGAATTAAAAGCGCTATTTTTTGCTATCCTAAAGGTCCTAAAGTATGTAGAACTGACTCTTGTGAGCTTCAAGCCACATTAGAAAGCAGTTACCTCATCAAAAACATACCTGGAGTTGTGTTTTGTTTTATTCACACATATCTGAGCAATCCTTTGTTCCTTAGTCTGTCTGTATCTCCAAAAGCTCAACATGTTCTGTTCCACCTTGTGATGTCATGTAGTGGTAGTTTTCCCTTACCTGTTACCTTTAGCTTAGCAGAAACAGGTAATTCCAGGTCTGAAATCATCCAAATGACTCCAGTGAAGGTGTATGAAGTTTAAAAACACAGTGGAGCACTTCCTGTATTACCACATGACATCACAAGGTGGTGTTTTCAGTTTGAACTCATCCTAAATATGCAGGATCTGTGTGTTAAATGTGTGTGAATGAAACAAAACGCAACTCCAAGTATGTTTTTGCTGAGGAAGCATTATACCATAGATGAGAAAACAACGTAATATGGGCAGTTTAAAAACGTGGAAAAAAACCAAAACTAGTTCTTTTCAACGGTTTGCAGTGGTCCAAAGTTATTTCTCACTTACCTTATGCAATCAGAGCATCCTAATTATTCACAATGATGAGTTTAAAAGCGCTTTTCACAACTTTCAGAGGCAAGAGTGGAGTTTTGCCATCATGGTAAAGCTAATGACAGTTAGCATGCACTTTCTGATAATCCTGTACTAGAAATACTACTGCACATAGTACTAACTATACTATATTACTACTATAATTGGTCACTGTTTGAAAATCCAATTGATTAAAGTAAATTCAAATTGGCTGTTTGGCGTACTGTAATTTGGGATATCTTTTCTGGGGAAATCAGATAATTTAACATTCAAGACATCACCGATACACACCCAATGCTCTGTATTTACTTTGATTTCCTATTTTATTTTTGTAATTGGTGATACATATAGGATTTGGAACAAATGAAAAATAAAATCCGCTGCTTGGTAGTGTGATCTGTGTGATCTAAAATCAATATGAATATCACTTTCTTTGTCCCAAGGGGCAATTTAAGCACATTGAACAGTGAATCCAATAAAAGAAAGCTCAAACAAAAGTCTGCATCTCAACAGGTAGAGTCATCCGATCTTGTGTCAGGGCAGATTGAGGTGAATAACAGACCCCAGGACAAAAGTGTAAATAGGAGAGGCCGACAGCATGTTTCGGCAAAGTGGCACTCCCTGTTACGGCCCTAGGCCTTAAGTTCTTTTCATTTGTTAGTATCCCTCCCCTTTCCCCATGTAATCCTGACTGTGTGAGCCCTCACTATGGATTGGAGGACCATTTTCTCACCTGGCCAATCCTGTGGCTCACCTGCCTTCCCCATTTAAGGAGATGCAGCACACCTGCTCGGGGCTGCTGGGCTGCATGTGGACACTATGCCGTTCTGTATGTGTCTCAATTTGTTTCATTAGTCGCTTGTTTGTTCTTGTGTCTAACTTTGTGTGTGAGACAGTTTAGTTTAGTTTTATGTCTTTATTTTTTGTCACTCGATTCTGTTTGTGGGCGAAGTGACTTGTGTTTTGTTTTGGGACACTCTTGGTTTGTTTTTCATGTTATGTGTCCTTTAGTTTTGTCACCTGTTTTTAATGGACCTACATGACTAGTTTTCCAAGACACAAAACATGTTATTTGTTAGTCGTGTTACTTTTGGTTTCTTAGTTTAGGTTCTTTTGTTTTACACATATACATACATGTTTTAGTTCACTTTTGTTACTTTGCCCTTTTACAACCCTGTACATTCAATTACTTATTTTTTTTCACAATTTTTCTTGGTTTTTGTTACTTCCCTGACCCTAGACGAGCTGGATCATAACAGATTGGGGGCTCATCTGGGATCATAAAACCCTACCCCACCTTAATAAAGCAGCAGTAATAATGTAAGAGGTTTGTATTGGTCTTTTTTTTTTTTTTTTATTTGTGTGGTGGAATATTGTTGATATGCCGGTAGCTGATGATGGTCTCTGCAGTTTTTTTTTTTTTTTTTTTTCAAATCAGCTGACTGACTCTTTTATTACGTCGTTTTAAATCAACACTGCGATTGACAATGTCCAAAACATAATGATCCACAGGTGTCATAGATTATAACTATACAGCAGACACAGGCACAATGTCTTCTGTACTCATTTATCTCTGTTTTTACATCCCTCCTGCTTGAAATGTAATATTATTTGGACTGCATTTTTGCCAGTTTTCGCAGAAGGTAGGTGTGTGTGTTATAAGTCTGAGCCTACTCACACTTTATTTTTAGCGCACCTCAGCTCTGAGTCATTCAAACAGCATGACAGTGTCCCCCAGGCTTCACAGGCAGAGCAGGTACCACCACAGTAAAATCCACTAAAACACTCACCACTGGAGCAGAAAAATATGTTTACTCAAGAAATGCAGGTCAATACTGGCTCTACTTAAAAACACCCTCTGGCATGGTGGCTGAGTGGTTGGCACTGTCACCTCACAGCAAGAAGGTAATGGGTTTGAGTCCTGGAGCATGTGGGGGATTTCTGCATGGAGTTTGAGAGTTTTCCCTGTGTCTGGATGGGTTGACAGGAGATCCGCATGTCATCCTAAAATGTGCATGTTAATTACAGCAACAAAATTAATTACAATTGATTAGACAGAAAATGTCTGTCTTCACCCAAATGTTAATGCTTAAACATACAGTACGTAATTTTCTGAAGTTGGCACATTACCTGCTTTCTTCCGTGGAAAGGAAAAATTAAAACCATACTTCAGAACATTCTCCGTGGAGGTATAAGTTTTATGTCATACTGTGAAAGATTATAGCCAACTGAACAACATTTCCATGGAAATGAGCAGAAGGAGTTTGTGGAAATGCAAGCTTGCTTGCAGCAATTATGCAACTTTTTCTTACATTTTACTGTGGAATAAAAGCCACAAAATTGAAAATGCATGCTTTTCAAAAAAAGTTACATACTGTTGCTTTAAAATGTGCACTATTAACTGAATCTTGATATGAAAACGTAGCAAATCTAAATGCAAATCCAAAGTAAATACTTAATGCTTACTATAGATTTTAATACCACAAGAATAATTAAACATCCTCTTTTTTTTTTACAATATAGTATTGATTTTTTTAAACAACGCAATGCCTAATGCTAATCTTCCAGCAACAACAGGAATGTCCAAACTATGGCCCGGGGGCCAAATCTGGCCCTCAGACCAGTTTTTATTGGCCCTCAGGCCTCCTGCTGAAACGGGCCCAATTGATCATAAGCAGAACTTTTAACAGCAAATAAAATTATTTCTACCACTATGACCTCAAACATCACATTACTTTGTGATACAGGTCTAAAATGAAAGTGTTTCAAGCCTTATTAATACACAGCAGCTGTGTCAAAGCTGTGTAAGAAGCACTACACTGCACTGATCACCGGTCTGTGGCCCTCTGTTTTGAATATGTTTTGAAATGTGGCTCTCAATTAAAAAAAAAAGTTTGGGTACCTCTGAGCAACAAGTATAACCTGAGGATATAGCCTGTTGTTGTGTCCTTGGGCAAAACACATTCTCTCCATTGTGTACTCCTACTACTGTGAGTGAATGAAAAAATATGGAGCAACAAAAACATTATTAGCATGTGCAAGTACCTTTTGCTGCAGTGTTGACATCCAATAGTAATGGCATGAGGCGCTAGATTAGCTAACCGTTGCCTGAAGCTAATAAAAGAGGAACAAGGGAGGATGTAAATTAATTTGGGAATAAAGAGGGGGAAAGGTTGGCCTCTGGGTCGGGTTTGGTTTCACTGCGGGATAATGAAGTCAGCTGCTTTAGCATAGCATAACAGGCCCCCTTTGAAACTGATACTAGCATGTAGCGTTGGAGCTCATATTCTAGGCTGTAAACACTGAGAGGGAGTGAGACTTGATGTTTGATCCGCTTGCTAAGAATTTTAATATGTTGAGTAAAGTAACAGTCTAGCCCCAGAAGCCAAAGAATTCAATAAACGAGGAATAAGATGGATGTCTTACGGCCAAAGACACAACAGCAGTGTACAGAACGGAATCAATGCTATAAACAGGCAATATGTGCAGGCTTTTTAGATTGAATGTGAATGTCTATTAAAGAGGGGCTTTTATGCAATAATGATGTTTTAGGAGCATCTACCGTGTTATAAAGTTGTTCCCTCTCCAAAAACATGAAGCTGTTTGAAATATCATCCACACATGCTTGAGTAATCTAGGGATCTCCTGGGAACATTTCAAACCCTCCTTACGGTTAGCAGTACGATTCTGTCCGACGCTCGGCCCACAAACCTACGTCATTCATGCTCCCGCACAACAAATTTCCATAAATGTACAAAGCAGGACACAAAAAACACACAACAACTTCACAAACCTGATGTAATGTGTGGTAGTTTTATCGAATGCACACTGATTGTGTCGTAATAGCTCTAAAAAAGAAGTCATCTGTGTAATCTCTCAGTCGTCCAGGTCTGATCGTTAGCAAAAGACAAAGTTCAAATCTGTCAACTAAACAAATTGTTGTAGGAATGAGGACGTTTCGCTGCTTTCTTCTTCGGTTCTGGTCAGATTGCTGGTGGAGACATAAGGCAGTGTCCACCAGCAATCTGACCAGAATTGAAGAAGGAAGCTTGGATGAGAAGAATACAAATGCCGCACACTAAGCCCTGAGGAGCCTGGGAATCGAACCTGGTGTATTCTTGTCATAAAGCACTGCTATGTTTGAAGGATTACTCAAACATAATGTGAATGAAACACAACAGGAAACATTACTGCCTAATAAATGCCCTTTAAATTAAATGTAACTTCTCTGGGGGAAGAGTCAACTCCTTGTCCTCCATAAAGATGATGAGATAATTTATTTTTCTTGGAATGCTCCTCCACAGTATGGCCTGTCTGGGATCCACATTACACACTTCTTCAGTACTTTACAAAGATGTGAGTCTGGTCACGGGTGAATCTCCTGGAGTTTAGATGAATGTGATCATGGTCTGTCTGTATCAAAATGCATATGGCTGCTCACGAGGGTAAAAAATACCTCAAGAAACTGAAAACATTAAACTCTGTTAATCTGAGATCTGTCATTTTATTTGTAAATCATAGGTGACCAATGAGCTCCTTCGTTTCACATGTGTCACTGTAATAAACAAATTGATGGAGGGTGTGGGGACCAGACTGATATCTATCTGTATACCAAAGGCCACAAGAGAGAGGTGCATTCTGAATTTGCTAGAGAACAGTGTGGCATTTAACTTATTTCAGTACAGGTGGTGAATCCATTAGTGATGTATTTATGTTGAGTAATGATGTCATAAAGAGGAGGGATTACGCAAAATTGACTTTTTGGAGCTTTCTACCATGTTACACCTTTGTTCCCTCATCAAAAACATGCCTGAAGTGGTTTTATATGTCGCCCATGCATGTTTGAGCAATTTAGGGATCTCTACTGGGCCCTCTCCTCACTAACTGTAAGATTAATTGTAAGATTTGTCCAATGCTTCGCCCACAAGTCTACGTCATCCATGCTCCTACACAACAATTCTCCATAAACATCCAAAAAAACCTTTACAAACCTGATGTGATGTGCAGTAGCTAAGTTCTGTGAAGGGGTCCGTCAAAAACAAAAGTGAAACTTATAGAACATGTTCATATTTTTTTCCAGCGAATTTAGCATTTTCAAAACTACAAAAGATAACATGGTGATCTAAACATGTTATATATTAGCAGTTAATACCCCATAGAAGTAAAACACCTCCTCTTTAAGTTGTTCTACTAGGCATTGTGGCTACTATAATGTTACTCAGTTCATTCATTTAGATTCGACTTCTAATCTAAGCCCTTTTACACTGAATTCTTTGACGCCAGCAGGTTGCAGTGGGAGTATGGATTTCACTGTCCACTCCGAGTATTAACTAAACCGTTCCCGTGGAGCCCTGAGTTTCCTGGCCTCTGTAATTGTGGTCAGTGGAGCATGAGCAGGACTGGAACAAGCTGCAGACGACCAGCAAACAGCCACAACCCAACAGGGAGAAGAGAGGGCGACTGGCTAACCTCCCTGCCCTCGCCCAAATACTGTCCAAGACCCATCCTGCCAAGAGGAAAGTACTTATTTTTAGATTCCAAATGTTTCCTTAAACTTTGCTTTTACAGTTTAACTTCTCTGGCCTTGTTATTCTAGGGATCAGGCCATCGCATCATTGTAACTTGGAGGATTGCTATACAATAAAAACTGCAAGCAGGGATGAAAGGCCAGCACACTTTAACAATCACACATCTTATCCATGTTATGATGTTTTTTTGATACTTAAGGCCTTCGAACCCTAACTATTGTATATCATGAGTTATCCATATTGAAATGTTTATTCTTCAACTAAACCTGCCTTCATCGAGTTATCCAGAGTACCGTATTTTCCAGATTACAAGCTGCTACTTTTTTCTACTTTTTAACCGCTGCGGCTTATGGTGCAGTGCGGCTTATACATTTTTATTTTTTTTCCCGTGGCGGCGTGCCCAGCAACAGTAGACCAATAAAACTGATGAGAAATTGTACGATCAATCTAGCGCACTCTCACAACTATTGTAAATTAGTCATTTGTACTAACCCTCATCAACATATATGTTTAGCGGCTGCAGGTGTATTTCTCAGTTCCTCTGTCTCCGCCTCTTCATCCTGGCGCCTCTCCGCTGTAATGTCTCGTAATGTTCTTTTTCCTACAGTCACTGATCCACAAACTAAAGCAGACGCCATCCGCAGGTTACAGCCCTTTTTGCTCCTTGTTAAAACTTATTCTGCTGTCGTCCTGTTATTTTCCTCCTTCTTTATGTTGTTTCACATGTGGAGGTCTCTCGTGGATGCGCGTCCAGAGCGTCCACAATGCGTGTCGGAGGCGTTTGTCCTCAAAAACAAAAGTGTCCAACGCGATTGTTTCAGAGTCACGCTGCAGCATCGAATATTTTGGTGAATTTGGCTGAACTCATTCTATCCTGTACAGGAGACACGGCACCTCCTTTAGCCAATCAGGACACAGAACTTTAGCCAATCAGGATGCAGAACACGCGCCTGCATACACTGTAAAAAATAAGCATGCAAAACTGCACTAGAGGTCCCTCACAAATGAACGTTTTTGAGCTAATTTTTCAAATTACTACGTGGGATACCTGCGGCTGCATGTGGCTTTTAATCAGGTGCACTCTGTAGTCCAGAAAATACGGTACACTTTTGTGTTTTTGACGTCTCTACGCAAATGGCTACCCTCCCCTGAGCACCAGCAGTTGTTGCCTCTGCTGTCATGGTAAAATGCATTATATTAAACTTTTAAAATGACAAAAATTTACAACGACAATCTGCTGTTGATTCTCTCTAGTTTAGAGAAATTTACTTTTTCTGTAGGTTGTATGGTGCAGATTTTCCTTTTCGGTTATAGGCATTATCTGCAACATCAGAGGGTTTCCCCAGGTATTGGTGTCAGTCTAATATTGAAAAATTAGCCGATATTTGATGCAGGTCCTGCACTGCCGTCTCTGTGCCTGTGTGTCATTTCCAGTTTGTCCTGAGTGTGTCAGATTTGTCTTTTTGAGCAGACTAAATAAGTGAAATTATGAATATTTCCTATATGAATGTTTTTTTTTGTAAACTTCTCTATAACATAATAAATTTGGTCTGTACTATAGATTTTAAAAGCTTAATATCGGCATTGGCCACAACAGCAAGACAAATATCGGTAAACATCCAACTGACATAAAATTGTGTAAAAATGTAAAAGCATCTACTTACTATTTTTAATTAGGTTTTTAATTTGTTTTTGTTGCCAGATACAAGCCCACAGGTTGGGCGATCATTACTGATAGTGGGTGACCCGTGCCGTACTATCTAATCTTCTTTACCACATCACTGACTCCGACGTTACATTTTCACCCTGTGTTTCTGCACCTCCTAATTACAACAATGGAATGTTCTAAATGAGTCTTCAGGATTGGCATGAGCGTGTGTTTTTCAGTCAGTGGAGTGTGACCTCAGGTGTGCTCCTAACCCAGTGCAGTCTTTAGGGAGCATTTGTCCTCATGTTTTGTCCTGTATTCTTTTACAACTGACATCAAATGGCAACTAAATACACAATTAAAATAAAGCTTTTCTGCAAGGGACTCTATGTGCTAATTTGAATTTTTGTGTGAATAGTGTTTTAGTATTTTTAGTGTTTGAATAATGATACTCATTTACATTTTGGCGGCAAATTAATAAACAAGCTAATTAACAAAAACATGAAACCAAAAATAACAGTCTTTTACCAGTTTTAAAGTTATTTTGTTTTGTCTGAGACGTTTGATTGAAATTTAAACAATATTCAACAAAAGCTATGTCATGTGGCTGATACACTCAAAAGCTGCTTAGACTAATGGCAGGTTGTTTATCTATTTATGGCACAGGTAGAGGTGCACTGAGGAGCCAAGACGAGTGTTACAGCTAACGCACTTAGTTTTCCTTACAGCCTGAGACAGCCTGAGGGTGATCCGTGAATAACACATGTGCTTCCTAAGCCGAGGTGAATGTGTCCCCTTCAGAGTGACTCCAAATCCACCTTGACTGGCCATGGATCATCGTATTTGAGTGCCCTGCTCCTGTGGTTGTGAGCCAGTGTTGAATGAATTCTTCGGATGGATCCCACTCGGCTCCTGGGGTCAAATATTGCCAATAATGCGTCGCAGAACCATGTTTAAACCCAAAATGTGTTAGTAAGTTGTGCATGATTATTAGCTCGCTCCCTCATGACAATATCTTGTTCCCTTAAGATCTTGTGGCCACGTGTTACTGTTTTTCTTTATGTCAGGCAGGGCTTGGTATGTTGTAAAGGCCATCCGATAATTTTTATATTTCATTGCCGTTAAATTCAATAAAACTCCACTATAAGCACCAACATCCATACTCTATATTGAATTATATTGGACATGTGATTCTTTGGTATGTTAACTTCATAGAATTTGTCCAGTTTGCATTTATAGATCCAATGTAGGGTATTTGAGAAAAGTTTTGGTTGAGAAAAGCCATGCAGAACTCTACCACCAACAAACAACTCCAACCAAAAGTACATCGTGATGAAACTGCTGTCAAAGAAACCATAAATGAAGAACTTTCTGCCAATTTGTGATGAATGTGTACTGCTTTCTCCAATAAACTATGTAATATATTTGAGCATGAAGGCCGACTTGTCACCACGCACCATGACCTCCTCACACAGCAGCAGATGGTGAGGAAAGCTCCTAAAGAACTTCATTTCCTGTTGGCCCACCTCCCAGAGACTCTGAGACGATCTGGCTTGGTCAGGTTGTGGTTAGAATGCCACGTTCTTTTCCTGGTGCAGGTGGAAATGCCAAGCTACTACTAGTTTAATATTAACCATTCATCCCATATTGCCTTTTAGACGTACATTTTGATGGAATCTCTGATCATGTGTTGGACATTGTGTCTTACCAAGAGATGCCAGCTGGGATTTAATCACTAACCCTTTGAATTGGGCAAACATATCTGTCAACTGAGCTGCAAACTTTATGATTCTCCATATTCACTTCACATAAATTCTTAGTTGAAAAGTTGCCACAATCAAAATTTTCAAACATTTCAGGCAGGAACGTCCAAAATAACCATGCACCCGACTTGGGACCACCACAGCCAAATGAAAATGGCAGCATTAGGGTTTAATGTTTACTCTCTTGTCTCCAGCTAAACAGATGTATATAATTTGTAATATCTTGTTAGCCAAGCTGGCAATTTGTCTTGCAAACCCTCACTCCCCAATGACAGCCACTAAAAAGAAAACACACACATGCGCTGAAGAAAATAGAGATGGATCTACATGTGTATTAATCTATTATAATACATATTATATATATATATATATATATATATATATATATATATATATATATATATATATATATATATATATATATATATATATATATATATATATATTATTAAGTGTGTTTGGTACACTGAATTTAATTACATACTTTTACTTAACTTATACCTGTTTTGTACAACAATAATCTGTACTGAAGCATGCACTTACCATTCTTACCAATAAAACATTTAAACTCAGTGCCTTGGTTGTGGTCTTCCCTCTCGTGTGGCCTTTTAGCCCGCTGGAAAACTTCTGCTGTGAATAGCTCTCATTAATGGGCTCCCAGTAACACATCCAGACTATTGTCCGAACTCACATTTTTAAAAGCCAGCTTCACTACAGCTCTGGTGACAACATTCAGAGGTGACCCATTAACTTGGACTGTAAAATTGCTCAACTGACCATTTTGTGCTAATTGGAAACAATTGCACGTTTGAGTGGCCACCGAGCTGTGAGACTACGCAGGCTTCAACAAGGTGGAAATTCATTGCATGTGTGTTACCTATACATATTTCTATATCCAAGGTACAACTCTAATACATGTGTATTGATGAATGAATGGGCTATAAAATCTCCTTCACCCCATTTGCTTAAAATGAGAGCCGTGTTGGGCTGCGGGGGAGCGCGACCTGGCTGCTAGCATAGCCTATCTAGCCCTTAAGCCTGCACTGCAGAGGAAATTAAATGTGATCGGTACAATGAGTTACTGTGGGACAGAAGTGGCAGAGGACCAGCCAGAGGTATGGGAGAGGTGGAGGAGTGGGGTTAGAAAGCTACGGGATGTCCAGACACCAAAACAGTAGCA
Source organism: Periophthalmus modestus (assembly GCA_019594935.1). Classification (NCBI taxonomy): domain Eukaryota; kingdom Metazoa; phylum Chordata; class Actinopteri; order Gobiiformes; family Gobiidae; genus Periophthalmus; species Periophthalmus modestus. The sequence goes on along the minus strand of JAIEZT010001390.1, from coordinate 14,737,279 downwards.
GAGTGTAGCTTTTGTGTCACTGTATAGGGAACATATGGGAGTAATAAGTACAATGGATTGAACAGAGTTCATAATTTTACTGAGGTACAATTTTGATTTTATTTATAAAGAAAATTAGTTTAAAAGAAAATGTGTTTTGATTGGGTGATGTCACTGGCTCACATAGTAGACCCCATAAAAAATAAAAAAAAACTAAAACTAAAAGTGCCCAAGAACTCTAAGGCGAACTGGCCAGGGTACCAGAACCAGTCAAAAACTCATCAAAAACATACCTAGAGTTGTATTTAGCTTCTTTCAAGTGTGTTTCCTCTATTCTGTTTACAAGGCTGCCTTGCTCTGAGCCTGCTTTTCAATTTTTCCAAGACTGTTACATCACAGGTAGAAATCCTAAGGTCTCCTGTTCGGTTTTTAAGTTCATAAATCACCAGAAGCGTTATGAGTATTTCTGAAATGAAACTACATCCATTACAGCTGTGTGCACATTTCATGTTTTAAAACAAAGCAAGCATTGTACCGAATGAGAATATTTACCAGGAAATCCCATTTTGGCATGTCCTTGTGGATGCTGTCCACTCTGAGGCTCTGCATCCTTCTCATTTATGTAGAATGTCAGTGCTGTTAAAGCGGCCATGATGTCTGTCACTTGGCACCGTCCAGCCTTTACAGCCTCCTGTTCACACCACACTCGTGTAGTGGACAAAAGCCCTGACAGTGAAGTTTTTCACATGCTCCTGGATAATGAGCCAATGATGAACAGACCCACTGAACAAGGTGAACAGCCTTTGTAACACACACCAGTGTAGTTCAGTGACATTACAACTCAACCCCAGGTTGTGAAAAGATTACACATAGCATTAAGGCATCAGTGTCTAATTTGAAATGTTTTTACTAAAATAAGTATGATTCTGAAATCTCCTCCCATGTTCTCCTCAGATGCTCCTCCATGAAGAGGCCATAAGGCGCCATAACTTCTATAGAAAAATGCCATTACAGTTACACAACCATGTCATTTATTTTGCTGTGGACAAGTCTGTAAACCTTAAACCTCCATCATTCATCATAACAGTGACATAAACTAAAAAAATCACATTTTTGTTACATCCAGTTGTGTTACGAGCACAGACATCTTCTCTGTCCACAAATGCACAGAGCGCTTACCTTCTGCACATTTTCACAAACTAAATAGTCAGTATTTTTGCTAAACTGAAGTATGTTAGTCGACATTGCCTTGTTTGTTTCGGTTTACATGGGTGCTGCTCTGTCACTGGCCCCCAGCTCCTGGGCGAATTTGAACCTTACAGTATTTCATGATAGATTCTAGTGAGTTTGTGAACTCAGATATCATGCAAATCCATCTTGCTGTGCAAGGTTAATGTTCCCATACTTGTTACAATATTTTGAAACAAGGGTTTCATATGCCCTCATTTTTGTACTAGTGGGACTTTTTGTAATAATGAGCTCTCTATGTTGGAACAGCTTAGGGCCTGGGTGAGGGTGGATCTACTTTCAAAAATATCTTTTAAATGTGAGAAAACAGGCCTGGGGGAACATTAGGCTGTAGGAACATAGGTATACTCCCGCAAAATCTGCTTTTTTGAGTTTGGCTTTTTTTTAATGTCAAACAAAAGGTCTGAAGTTCTATGTCATCGATGTATGTTTGAGTAATTTAGCGGTATCTCCTGGACCCTGTTCAAACTCTCTTTATGGTTAGCAGCAGAACAATCCTGTACAAGGCTCAGTCCACAAGCCTACGTCACTCAAGCTCCGACATCTTCAGAAATGTACAAGAGCAGGAAACAAAACAAAACACTACAGCTTCACAAACCTGGTGCAATGTGCAGTAGCTTCATTAGTGGAATGCTCTTGGAGTTTCCTGTGATATTGCTCTGAAGAGGGAGTGAATTAGCCTGGGGAGCTTTAAGCATTTTAATACATTGTTTCAAATCAAAAAGGTAACATGGTGATCTAAATGTTATGTGTTAGCATGAATACACCACAGCAGTTTACTGGTACATAAGTGAGTATATATATGTTACTCCAACATCAACAAATGCTCTGCTCCTCCTTTATTGGCCAGTCTCTACAACTAGATGCACATACATACTGTGCAATGTAGCATTTAGACAATGTTAAAATAACTAATTTCACAGATTTACTGCCAGTGGCACTTGCTGAATGAACACTGTACAGAACTCACAACAAAAACTAGTCTTATTTTCCTTTCTTCAGAATGATCCAAGTACTTGTAAAAACAAAATTAAAATCATAAATAAAAAGTAATAGAGCAAGAATTATGGTTGATTGCGTTCACACAGGTGCAATAACAGAACAAGTACAGCTAAATAAATCAAGCTATTCTGAATGTAACATGAGCCAAAACACACTAAGATAAGTCTTTCAAATGACAAATGCCTCGAGAACAGACAGCGTATATAGTACATAGTAGCAGTATTTCTGTTTCACTAACCTTAAAGGGGTTGTACCTGTCTGGATATGTACCTTTTTCATGTAATAAAGTAAACAATGCTTGCCCCAGTACAGATCTATTGGAAAAGCAGCTCTCAGTGTCAAAATAACCTCGCTGTGTGCTGTATGCATCTGATTACTCCTCAGACAGAATCTGGTCCAGCTGCGACTCCCGTGTCAAAGCAGTTTCAGTTGTGGTGTGATACTCGCACTCAGAGACGTGCTCTGTTGTGCTATTGTGGTCACCGCCTTTGAAGCTGCACGTGTGAGACCATGTGTCCACACCATAACTCTTTATTTATTAAGGGAAAAGGCTGTGGTCAGCTCCAGCGTGTCGCAAAAATTGACAGCTAAAGGAATGAATACGGAGCGCCCCGGCATGCAGTCTGAGCTCCTCTCGCAACTTTTATTATATGAAATACTTACAGCCACCAGACTGAATACTTGAATACTTGAGAGCACCGGATCAGAAGTGTGTATTCTGGGGTCCTGAATACACACTTCTTTAATACTGTACAAAGATGAATCTCCCTGAGTTCAGATGGGCGTGACTGACAGGTGGATTAGCCAATCAGGGACACACACGGTCCATCCTTATCAAAGCAAAAACTTGCTTATAAAAAAAAAAAAAAAGATGGGGAAAAAACATTGCAGATTTCAGCAGAATTACTGAACAATGTATACTGACTAAACTCTGAAGTGAGAGATATTTGATTTTGTTTGTAATTGATGGGTGGCCAATGAACTCCTTTGTTTCACATGTGTCGGTGCCTGTGGTTAAATGTGCACTCAAAATTCAACTCATTATTATCAGATTTCTAAGGGCTATTAAAGTGACATGTAAACAGCACAATCATGTCATTTCTTTCTGATCGTGGTTTCCCTAATTAATTACATCAGAATTTATGTATCATTTAAACAATCTTAAAGTCCACAAATCTGATACCAATCTGATTTCCATATGCATGTGAACAAAGCCACGTAAAGAAATGAAAGAAATGAACAAACATGTTTGGTTCTGGCTCAAGATTCTATGGAGGGTGTGGTTTCCTCTCTATAAACAGTACAGAGAGATATCATCCTGGATTTACTACACAAAGCCATCTATCTGACAGACCAAGCACGTAAGTGAGGTACACTCTGTGTGTCTTTGACCTACAGTTTGTAAGTGCATTTGTGCATTTCTTTCATGGTGTGTGGTGATGTGCATGTTGCCGTGCTGTGAGCCTTACTGCAGTATGTAAATGAAGCCATGGACACTCTTTATTGTGAAGCCTGCTTAATGCGTCAGCAGTATTGTGTTTCATTCTGTGAATAGCTAAACCATATAGTGCTCTGTATTATATTGATTTAACTGATCCTCTGTCTCCCTCTTCCACCACAAGGACAATCCCTGCTTTTATTGCTGGCTCTTACTAAAACAGGAAATGCTTTTTATATGAAGTTGTTAAGACTTTCCAGTGCTTTGACCAGGAGGAAGTCATATGAACACTTGAAAAAGCAAAACAGAATAATATTGCTTAGCACTGAATGCCATTGTAATGTAGATCGAGATTCAGTCATTTCTAATCATCACTGATCAGCTTTGGTCTTTTTAATGAGGCCAGTCCTCCTCAGGAAAAGTCTGTGGTTTGGAGCAGATGGAAAATTTGTGTTATATGATAATGATTAAAAGTCTGCATTTTTTTTAATATTCAGGAAATGTATATTGAAAGCTTTGTTTTTAGGAAAGCACACAAATCAAACATTGAGATTATTCAATGTGGGAGGAAAACCCTCAATTTAAACCAAAAAACTAAAACTACCAGATTTATATTGGGAATGAATGAACTACTGGGAATATTTTAGTTAACTAAAATAATGCGCTCATAAATAAGTAGTTCAAACAACTTATGAATAATTTGGGCATACTTAGATTTGTGTATTGATACTTTGCAGTATTCCCGAGGGAATGAAGCTGATACTCAAGTTAGACTTTAATCTGAGTTTTGTTTTAACACAATCTGACCACAAAGAATTGACTTAACTGAAACTAAAACAGATGAGCTGATTTGTGCTGTTAAACAAGTCCCTCTCAAATAACATTACAGTCACAAACTACGGAGCTAGCATAAGCCAACAGTTTTTCAGTTACTCTCCCACCTTTTTTTTTTTTAATTTCAAAGACCTAAATGGAACTATGATAATAATAATGAACTGGATTTATGCAGCACCTCTCAATACACCCAAAGCACTTTACAGAGCATTATTCATTCACTCCACACTCGGTGGTGGTAAGATACTATTGTATCCACAGCTGTCCTGGGATAAACTGACGGAAGTGAAGTAATCTGCACCATCAGCTCCTCTGACCCCCACCAACACCAGGTGGGTGAAGTGTCTTGCCTGAGGACACAACAACAGAACTTGGTCCAAGCAGGAATCGAACCTCTAACCATCACCCCATAAATACTTGTGCTGATCACAGCCTAAGCTTCTAAAAATGTGTCGCTTACATCCAATTTGTACTTTTTCTTGAGTTTTTAGACCATCTTAAAACTTATTTGGCAATCTTGACTAATGTTTACATTGTGTCACCATGGAAACTGCTGAACATTCTTCCATAGACATACATGCGCCCCCCATCACCACTGCATAATGTCACTGCAAAGTACGGCATTAAGAGTTATTCCACACCCGCATTGAAAAATGAAGAAAAAGTCCATTTATGTTCTCGTTTAGTGCCTTGCTTTCACACAGTTCCTGGAGAAGTCCGTTGTAAATAACGGAGACATGAGGAGGGGGTAAGAAGGTGATAAAAGTTTGGAATATGAAACCTTTATCTGCTTTTCATCTACGCTAAATAGCCACTGGCCTTGCAGTCAGTTTTAACCTTCCAAATCACAGGGTCAGCCTTCGGAATCAGGAGAAGGAACGCGGTTATAAATCTACAACATTTTATATTTGACCACATGGGACAGCTCATTAGAATGGAGCGGAGCAACTGAAACCAATACCATATGCTAGCTAGCGGAAGAGTCAAGTCAATTAGTGAGCTAGCAAGGTCGCGTAGGGCAAGCGGGGCCGGGTTAGCCACACAGCTAAGACACAAATGAGGAAATTGTTTCTCAAGCCAAGTAAGACGTATTCATAGTCAGTAATTCCTCAAAAAAAATCCACAATAGCTTTTAACACCACTGTAATCTGCATCCAGTTTGAGTTTATATTAGCATGATTGCACCGTTATAGACTACACCTGAAGGATTTAAAGGTCCCATACTAAAATTCATTGTTTAAAGGTCTTATATTATACAAAATTGACTCTTGTGAGCTTTTAGCCATTTCAGAATATTGTTACCGCCTCAAAAACATACCTGGAGTTGTGTTTGTTTCATTCTTGCTTTGCTTTATTAGTCTGTCTACATCCTCAAAGCTCAAAATGCTCTGTTCCACCTTGTGATGTCATGAATTGGTAGTATTCAAGTTAAGAACTACCCTTTAGCTTTAATTCAGTAGAGATGGTCATTTCCAGGGCTGAAATGATCCAAATAGTGACTCTAGCGAAGGTGTATGGAGTTTAAAAACACAGTGGAGCACTTCCTGTATTACCACATGACATCACAAGGTGGAACAGAGTGTTTTCCGTTTGAGAAAAGAACTCTAAACATGTATAAATTGTTTTGTTTCATAATATAGGCCCTTTAACACGTACAAAAGGAACAAGACGCTACTGTAGATATATTTTAATGATGGATTTGGGATTTTTTTTTTTTAATTTTTGCATATTCTATTCTAGGTTATGGTTTCTATTGGTTCCACTGTCCTATCATATATGTTTGAAAACCTAATTCAAACTCTGGCTTGATAGGAAAATCTTAATAACTTCATAAAGCCCTGCCCCCGATTGAAAGCCATACCGCGAGAACAGGAAATGCGGTCGGGGCGTAGCTGGAGGCCGGTAATCCATCACCGCAGTCTCCATGAGGTCAGCTACAGGAGCTGCATGGGAGTCCTGCCCTCTCATCCTGACACAGAGGGAAAGTGTCCCAACTGGGAATGTAGACATGGGAAGAATGGATCACTAATGAACAGCTTTTTCTGCACCACAGTGACAGTTGTAGATATAGGCCTACGTGTTTTATTGCTCTATTGTCTTACTTTGCTATAAGGTTTGTGAAATGGAAGACGTTCTGATCAGGATTTCCTCAGATCAAGGTTTCAGTTTTGATTCTGATTCTTGTAGCACTTACTAGCTTTACATTTCCTTGAGAGGTAGCTAAAGATATCTGCTTCTGAGAGTTCACACTTCATTAGGATTTGTTAAAGAAACTGGATGTAGCATGTGCTCTAACTTAAAGGGCTCATATTACACCATTTTCTGATCTGTTATGTTGTTTCCTCTTCAAAAACATACCCGGAGTTGTTTTTTTTGTTTCATTCACACATGTTTAACACACAAATCCTCCTTTTTAGGCTAAGTTCTTTTCTCAAACTGAAAACACACTGTTCCACCTTGTGATGTCATGTGGTAATACAGGAAGTGCCCCACTTCATACACCTTCACTATAATGATGTAGATAATTTCAGCAATTCCCTCTTTCTACTGAACTAAAGGTAAAAGGTAGCCGTCGGTAGCGCTTGAAAACTACCCATTCATGACATTACAAGGTGGAACAGAGCATTTTGAGCTTTGGAGATGTAGACAGACTAATAATGCAGGATTACTCAAACGTGTGAATGTGTAAATGTAACAAAAAACTACTCCAGGTATGTTTTTTGAGGAGGTAACAACATTCTGGCATGACTTAAAGCTCACAAAAGTACATTTTGCATAATATTGGACATTTAAACGGAACTACAATCACAACTGAACCTGGGTTGCCAGAGAGTTAACCTGCAAATAGAGGAAACATACAAAGTTTCTCTCATTCTCAGTATATGGACAGGCCTCATGTGAAAGCTCAGAACCCCCAGAATTCACTCACTGAGCTGCAGAGGCTGCACTAGCACTGAGTCATGATTGTCTGCCGGTGCTGGGGTTTAGGTAGTGATTATACAGATTGATTGGACGTCTAACACAGATTCAGATAATAATTCTATTGAGATTCGTATCTAAAAAACATGTGTACATTTACTGTGACTAATAAATTGTTACACCTCAACATTTGTGGGAAGAACTTTTTCTTAAATAGACATAAGATAATCCATATGATATGTGCCAGTCTTTGCCAGGTTATATTCACACTGGCATCTACATTCAAACAGTGTGTCCAGTGCACGACGTTGGCCATCTGTGACGAAAGATTTCTGATTGTAGGAAAAATCTTGAGTCGTAGGTGACAGAGTGCGACTGGGACCAAGTTCAATCCATGGAATCTTAGTCGCAGAGTGATCCCCCGTCCCGCTGCGTCTGCAATCAATGTTTGAGGCTAACACAAGACTAAACACAAGAGCTCCTCAGTAAAAGCAGGATTCCCTTTTATGTACTCACTTTTAAAAGCGCATAAACAAAACTAGCATGCAGCAATACCCTCAGCTAACCTCTACAAGTTACCGCACAGAATCTGGAGCTTTAAATACACTCTATCAATCTTTCGCCGTAGCCACATCCAACAACCGACCATCCAGACTTGGTGAACTTCTACTACATGAGTTACTTCCATCATTATCTGAAATCAAATCACATTAGAGAACCTTAAGATCATCCACTGGACAAGCTAACCTCCCAGTGCTGTTGGAACAAAAACATAGCAGGCATAAATCATATTAATGATACAGAATGTGTTTGACTTCCCCTTACCTTCACAAATATTTGCACTATCTGGCCTCTGTTAAAAGCACTGGACATTAGCAAAGCATGTGGGTCGTATGTAGCTTGACACGGCACACCTGTTCCACCGCGGCACAATTAGCCTACATTGTGCTTGTGTTTGGGGCTCCGGATTCCCCTACATGTCTTTTGTTCGACCTTTTTACCGACTAACACCGCTAGCTCTGGCTAATGTAGCGTGTCATCATATGTGACACTTCCTCTTTTCTTCCTCTTGTGACTGTTACAAATGTATGTGATTGGGGCTGGGGGGGAGGGGCCAGGCACGTTAACGGGGTGTTGTCATGGCGTTTCCTCCGTGTCAGTGTGGAACAAAGCTGCCGTCAGTCTAAGTGTGAGACTAAACATATGAGAGAATGCTTTATGTACTTCAAAGAGGAGTCCAGACAGGGCCTATATATATATATGTGTGTGTGTGTGTGTGTGTGTGTGTGTGTGTGTGTGTGTGTGTGTGTGTGTGTGTGTGTGTGTGTGTGTGTGTGTGTGTGTGTGTGTGTGTGTGTGTGTGTGTGTGTGTGTGTGTGTGTGTGTGTGTGTGTAAGGGAGAGTGTGTGTAATACATTCATTTTAATTTCCATAAACATGACCTATATGAGGTAAACATGTTCAGATCAATTAAAGCTTGTACTGGTAACAATTCTAATACTGATTTAGTCTTACAAAAACAATGACCATGATGGCTAAGTTATTTATTTAAATATTTTGGTTGTCAAGACCATTATCCAATCAGAAAACAGGCCGAACTGTGCAGGCTACATACTGTTTCTTTAAAGTTGACGCCAAGGCTGCAGTGGATCTTTGAAGGCTAGTTCTATGTTAACCTAAAACAGAAGTGTCAGACTCAGGCCCACGGGACAAATTTGGCCCTTGATATGATTATATTTGGCCCACGATATCACATCAAATATATATTAGAGTTGGTCCACCGGCCGCCACGCCAGTACGCCAATACTATGAATCCCAGAATGCCTTGGAAATACATTGGCCCCCTCCACTTCAGTTGACAATCATTAGCATCTGCTACCTGTCGCCGCCCTCAAATTTAATCCACCTCTTCCGTAAAAAAAAAAACAAAAAACAAAAAAACAAACAAACATACATGCAGATGTTGTTAAAATGTTTCAGTAAATATTTAGTTTGGTCCGCGACTTAGTCCCAGTTTTCAATTTTGGCCCTCCACGAATTTGCGTTTGACACCCCTGACCTAGAACATAGTTTCACATATATTGTATCTCTTCAGTGGTTTACTGTCAAACAAATTAGCCTGTATACACTGTCCCCAGCAGATGTCGCCAAAATTCCAGAAAAATGCACACTAATACTAATACCATTTCCTTACTTAAAGGTGTACCATGTCACTTTTCTGGTGGAGGGCCCAGTCTGAGACAAGCAGGTAACTCCATCATGCCAAGTTATAGGTCAGATCTGTGGAGAGGTGAACCTCTCACTGTAAGAATGCATATTTTTCAAGGGATTTAGCAATAAATAAACACACCTTGAATAAATACAAAACAGATACGTTTAATACCATACTTTGGAACAGGAACTGGAAAACCAAACATAGTATCAAAGCATGCGAATGGCTGACACACATTCCAGTATTGTGACAAAATCAAGATGAACACCTCTCTCCATTTTGGATCTAGATTAAAATCTCCACCTTTGCAGCTGCGGCACAGTGTCAAGTGAAGTGTTCCACAACTGTCAGGACTAAACAGATGTTCCCATTTGACTGTACAATAATCCTGCACCACCTGGACCGCCATATGTGCACGGCTGTAAATAACATTCACATAGACTCTCAATTCAAACAAGGCCCCAGGTTACTACGAGTTTATGTGTGGGTAATTGCATTTAGAGACTTGGCACGTGGCCCTTGCTAGTGTAAATAGAGCCATGCAGAGTAGCCATAGACCAGACTGAATAATTTCAAATAGGGGGCATTTTACTTCTGTGGGGTATTAACTGCTACGACATAACATATTTAGATCACCATTTTGCCTTTGATTGTCTTCAAAATGCTAATTGTATTGACATGTTAAAGACGCTGAGGCTCCCTTCCCTTTGCTCCCCATGATAAGTCACTCCCCCTTCAGAGCCCCATCACAACACAATCATCGTACATCCTGCTAATGAAACTACCGCACTGCATCAGGTTTGTCAAGTTGCTGTGTACAGTTTTGTATCATGTTTTTGTATATTTATGGAGAATTGTCGCTTGGGAGCATGGGTGACGTAGGCTTGCGGACTGAGCATTGCACAGAATCTTACAGCTAACCATAAGGAGTGTTCAAATAGGACCCGGGAGAGATCGCTTAGTTACTGAAACATGCATGCGTGACATCTAAATCCTCTTCAGGCATGTTTTGATGAGGGAAGATTAGAGTAGAAGGCCAAAAAATGAAATACAATTGCATAAAGTAAAAAGTAGTAGTGCATTTGGTAAGTTTTCAGTCAGCAACGAGAGAGTTCAGACTTCAAACTTTCCCCAAGAGCAGACTGAGGTTATAGCACCTATATAAGAAAATACCTGGATTTTGCATGGTTGGGCCTGGTTAGTACAGAGGAGATCTGTCATCTGTGAACACAATTAGCTTTGTCACAGTTAAACTCTATGAAAATGTACCCAGGAAATGGATAAAACAAAAATGATTACACAAGTAGGCTACAATGAAAATTATGATGTGCAAAAATCACTGTTAAAACTACAATTCCTTCATTTATCCTATCCAAATAAAACTAACAAAGTATGTGAACCAAACGTTTAGCGCCTGTGGTTAGCCTTCTCAACACCTCAGTGATGTGTCCTTTGGGCCTGTGGTTTACAGGAGATGTTGGGTGGAGTCGTTCTCCCTGCACAGAAACAAACACACGAGCAGGACAGATGCACCATGATGACAGGCTTTGAAGTGGGGATATCAAGAAGCTAGCTTGGAGATGTTTGATGTTAGTGAGAAAAGGTTTGCCACAGCACTGTACTCAAGAAAGAGTATGGTTATTTTAAGATGATATAATCATGTTGACTAACAAGTAGTCAATTAAAGGTCCCATATTACACTACTTTCTAATCTATGTTATAATATTGTTTCCTCATCACAGACATACCTGGAGTTGTGTTTTGTCTCATTCGCATATTTTTAATGCACAAACCCTGCATATTTAGGCTGAGTTCTTCTCTCAAACGGAAATCACTCTGTTCCACCTTGTGATGTCATGTGGTAATACAGGAAGTGCTCCACTGTCTTTTTAAACTCCATTGATTGATAAAGCCTTACTCAAAGATAGGTGAATGAAACAAAACAAAACTCCAGGTATGTTTGGGATGAGATAACAACATTATGACATGTATTAAAGCTCAGAAGAGTCAATTCATGTAATATAGGACCTTCATCGTGGATAGTGGATACAAGCGGCCAAAATAGGGTTCCTCCGCAAGGTGGCTGGGCGCTCCCTTAGAGATAAGGTGAGGAACTTAGTCACACAGGAGGAGCTTGGAGTAGAGCTGGTGCTCCTCCACGTTAAGAGGAGTCAGCTGAAGTGGCTTGGGCACCTGTTCAGGATGCCTCCTGGACACCTCCCTAGGGAGGTGTTCCTGGCATGTCCCACCAGGAGGAGGCCCTGGGGAAGACCCAGGACACGCTGGCTGGTTTGAGCTCAAATCCACTATTGGACCAATCACAGGGCAGGATTGTGTTTTGGGCGAGAACAAAATAAACTATAACGAACATAGCAATTGATGAGAATAAACACAGTCTATAGATTTGCTTTAGCTAAAATACTTAACAGAAGTAGAGAAGTCCATTGTGCAATTCAGGATGAAAAAAAAAATGTTGGTGCTTGTTAAGACTGGCCAAAAGTTTTTCACTTCTCCAAAGTGTTCAATGAATTAAGATTGGTCTTTGGCTTCAGAAAGTCTTTAAAACCACCACACAACTCTACTAACTCTAAAACCGATCAAGGTCTATTAATGGAGGTCACTGTATGCAACTAACCGAATAAACTATGCAAAGTCAAGTAAACTGTGTCTCCACCCTGCATTCCCTGTACACTCTTTGTGATAGGCCCAGGGTCAGATCATGTTGTAATGCTGCCTTGTCTTCCAGATGCTGAGCTGAGTGTTCCTGTATGAGACACCCAGGGGAGGCACGGGTCCGCCCTCCCCCGATGCACCAATTACACCCCGCACATGGAGGCCGTGGACCGTGAAATTGAAAACAACCACAACAGCTTTTTAATAGAGTGTTCTAATTAAGTAATGGCATAAGATAAGGCACATTAATGGAGCATAAGCATGTGTGAGAGATGTGTGAGATTCTGCGGTTGGTTGTCTTGAATGTATTGAAATCACATTCAGTACGCATGGGTGAGCATCTCAAGAGTGTGACGATATACAACTCATTCTTCAGAAAAAAGACTGAGACATTATAATTCCTTGCATTTGATCCATCCTTCTGTGCCTCTGGGCTGTCAGGAGCACTGGGTGACTGCAGTGGCAAGGTAAGGCAAGGCAAAGCAAGGCAAGTTTATTTGTACAGCAAAATTCGCAGTAAATCAAAGTGCTTTACAGAAGAAGAAAGACATTAAAATCACAATACAACAGATCAAAACATAAATAATCATCATAAAATTAACGTTAAAAGAGAAGAGTGCAGGATAAAAACCTTTCAGTCATATGCAGAGCTAAACAGAACTGTTTTGAGCCTGGGTTTAAACATTGTCAAAGTGGAGGCCTGTCTCACATATTCAGGAAGACTGTTCCAGGTTTTGGCTGAAACGCTGATTCCCCATGTTTAGTTCTGACTCCGGGCACCAGCAAGAGGCCGGTGCATGAAGTCCTCAGAGTGTGAGATGCATATGGCGCTAACATGTGGGAGATGTACTTTGGTGCTAGGCCAGGCCATCTCCAGATATGCATCTAGAGTCATCTAGTAAGGAATACCATCCATCCAATCATCCATCCATTTTCTTCTGCTCCCGCAAACTCCCAGACCTGCCTCACCCCACGTTCTGTAGCTCCCCTGTTGGGACCCTAAGACGTTCCCAGGACAGAAGAGAGACATAGTACCTCCAGCATGTTCTGGGGCCTTCTTCCGGTGGGACATGCCTGGAACACCTCCCTAAGGAGGAGTCTAGGAGGCATCCTCAACAGATACCCGAACCTCAGCTGGCTCCTCTCGATGTCTCGATATGAAGGAGCAACGGCGCTACACTGAGCTCCATTTGTGTGACTGAGCTCCTCACCCTATCTCTAAGGGAATGCTTAGCCATTCCTGTGGAGGACCCATTCCAGCACCTTGTATCCGCAATCTTGTCCTGACCATGACCATAGGAAAGGGTAGGAACATAGATTGAGCGATAAATCGAGAGCTTTGCCTTTTGGCTCAACTCTTTCTTCACCACAACAGTCCACTACAGCGACGGCATCACTGCAGACGCTGCACTGATCTGGCTGTCAATCTCACGCTCCATCCTTCCCTTACTTGTGAACAAGACCTTGAGATACTTGAACTCCTCCACTTGCGGCAAGGACTCACCACCCGGAGCGAGCAAGCCACCTTTTTCCGGTCAAGAACCAAGGCCTCAGATTTCATTCCAGTTGCTTCACACTTGGCTGCAAACCGCTCCAGTTCCCAAACCAGACCCCCTTCGGCTCCTGGCTGTGGTGACAAAGGGCAGCCCTGGTGCCCATGAACCCTCAAGGACCCAATGGAGAGTACAGAGCTGGTCCAGTGTTCCATGACCGTGACGAAAACCGCACTGCTCCTCCTGAATCCGAGGTTTGACTATCGGTCGGATTCTCCTCCCCAGTATCCGGGAATAGACCTTACCGGGAAGGCTGAGGAATGTGATTCCCTTGTAATTGGAACACACCCTCTGGTCCCCCTTTTTATACAGAGGGACCACCACCCTGGTCTGCCAGTCCAGAAGTGCTGTCCCCGACCGCCATGCAATGTTGCAGAGACATGTCAGCCAAGACAGCCCCACAAAATCCAGAGACTTAAGGTACTCAGGACGGATCATGTCCACCCCTAGAGCCCTGCCACCGAAGAGCTTGCCAACCACCTCAGTGACTTCAGCCAGGGTGATGGTCAAGTCTACCTCCAGGTCCCCAGTCTCTGATTCCTACTCTGAATATGTGACAGTGGGATTGAGGAGAAACTCAAAGTATTCCTTCCACCATCCGACAACATCCCCAGTCGAGGTAGGAGTTCTCCGCCCGCACTGTAAACAGTGTTGGTGAAGCCCTGTTTCTCCCTCCTGAGGGGTCGGATGGTTTGCCATAATCTCTTTGAGGCCTTCCGATAGTCCTCCGAAACAGTCACTATGGAAAATCAGATAACCAGCTTAGTCAAATTTAAACCGATTTATTAAAATGCATGAAAACTCAGGAACATACCTGAGGTGTCATGGTTAGAAGCTCCCAGATCCCAATAACATGTATGATCAGACTTTGCATGTCATAGTGCAGTCCGATTTACATTAGGCACAGAGTAGGAGAGGCGCTCAACTGCATGGAGTAAGTTGTATACATGTATAATAGACATGATAAACGACGACCACTCCATGAACACATTGTTTTGTTTTGATCTGTTATATCAAAGTGAAAGTGAAAGCTGCCGGAGCATCACTGTGTTTATATCTGTGCTGTGGACTCAAGTTAGGAACTGCATTACTCACAAGTTATTTTCTCTCTTGTCTGAAAATCAAATGGCCAACATAAGGGAGATGTCACTCCTTTATTTATGCCAAATGTGTGGTTATATGCATATATTGCTGATGATGATCATTAATCATATTTCAAAAGTGTGATTAATCACGCAAAACACAGATTTTAATGTTGTAATTTGAAACTTTTTTTTTTTTATCTGAGTGATCTTATTTAAGGCACACATCTAAATGAATTATTTTAAAGCCCTACTGACTATAATTTAAATCTAGAAATTGCATTTCATAATGAATTTGTGTGACCACATGTTTGAGGTTAATGTACACAACCAAAAAACAGCTTTAGTGGCATTAAAGACCCTTCATTGCCACTTGCGGGTGTAACTGGCTCTCATTGTGATGGATACAAGCTAAAGTTAAAGTTGGCCTGGCGTCTTCCAGGGTTCCGTTTCGTTGTTAAGTGCACTCTGAGTTCTTTGTGCCTGTAAATGTAGTGAGTGAATATGTAAGTCTTTCCTTTACAGAGGGAGCAGGGGTTTAGTAAAAATCTGTAATAGGACGTCCTGGGCTCAGACCCTCTTGAGGCATATGTGCAGAGTACTGAGGAGAGGAAGAGTCTTTAAACCTGTGTCCGCTCATATGTCACTGAGAGTGTGATGACAGCAGACCCACCGTACGGCTCGCAGCTGTGGAGCAAATGCTGCTGCTGTGTGTGAGCTCACAAAAGAACTCACAGAGGGGAGGGGGTGAGGGGCAGGGCGGGTGACCCCACATCATCCTGTCAGGGACTCTCTCTGTGGCGCCTGTCTCATGGTGCCGATCTAACCATCATGTCAGATGTGGTGAGAGGAGGAGTGGGGCCGATTAACGTACTGTGACCTTGCCAAGAAAGTCAGCATGAAAGGCAAAAACTGATGATGATGTTGAAACCTCCATCTTCAAGGAGGATCCAGAAAGCATCCAAAATGAAGACCAGCCGCCTCAGCCTGAGGAGCAGCAGCTCTACTCTGAGCTCCTCTCACAGAATCTCTGTATGATGACATGAGAGATACCACTGAATGCCATCTCAAGATACACAAAACACTTATGGGCGGGTCAGGTCCAGGGGCTGAGCTCTGCTACATGAGCAACTCACACCACCCAAACATAAGAAAAGTTTTCTTCAATAAAATATAAATTGTGAGGCTCATTTCAACAATTCACAAAAAGACTTCAAAAACAGTTTGGAAACTCCAAGTTTCCAAACTGTGAGACAAGGCTAAAGCTAGCGTAAACACTAACCTATTTCTGGTTTATAATCAGCTTTTTCTGTATTTATTTCACTTTTCTGTGCTGTGTTTCAACTTCTCTTTATGGAATGGAGGAGGTTTGGCTAATGTCAGGCGCATTATGCCGTAGAAATGGAATATTTTCAATCCTGACGTGAATGCCGTGCATCAGTAAAAGGAAACAGCTGTTAACGTGCTCTAGCTTAATTTGGAAAGATCTCGGCTCCCTATTTAAGTCACATCACTGAAAATAGGGCAGTTTTTTCACAAGATCAAGTCGGCATTTGGTGAGCGATTACTTTCTGTTTATAGCTGCTTTTTGACGTTTTGTTTTCACCTGAGTTTGTGTTCTCTCTTATCCAATCATCTCGATAAACCGATCCCGAAGCGACCTAGACCCCCCTGGGTCTGCTTTGGACCTTTTAAACGGGCCAGTACGATTCGCAGGGGAGACATTTGCAGGCTGTACCGGTCCGCTCCAAAGTGAACCAATGGAAACAAGGCTGTATGATCAAAACGTACTTCCTCTCCCCTGGGTCTCAGATGGCCTTTATAGTATTCACCAGTTTACCACATGCTATGAGTGGGATCAAATAAAAGTCCCAAACTCCACTCCTCCTGGCAGCCGTCCTGATAAGCCCACATGCTGTCCCTCCTCCCGGGCCTTTATACTGCCAGTTTGCCCCTGTACACCCCCTCTGCTCCATCAGCACCAGGCAAAGATCATGTCAACCCCACTATGACACACGACCATCCGGGTGACAGAGGGAGCGCTGGAGCCTTTTATCCCTCAGACCCAGTTCTCCTTGGGGGTTGGGGCCTGCTTGTCTGTCCCTGCTCCTCCCTGTGCGCCGAGATTATGTGTATGATTCCATGGAAATTGAAAAGTTAAAACTTCGTAACATTCTCCACGGGGATAGATCAGGTTTATGCCATGCTGTGTAAGATTATAGTCAAAGGAGCAACATGTCCATGGAAACAAGCGAGAGAAGGCCCTCAGTCAGGTTTGTGGAGATGCAAGCCTGCTCACAGTAAGGACACATGTTTTTCAAGCAAAATTTAAGAGACATGCTTTTATTTTTAGCCTATTTTTGGATAAAAAGTTACAGTATTTGCCTGTCTACCCCCCTCTTCTGGACATCCTGTCACCGGTCACAGGCCTGGGACGCGGGGACATGCAGAGTACAGAAATGAGGATGTCTTTTGCACACTGGAGTCCTATTACACGCTAATCAGAGGAGCAGGCGGAGCTGGGTAAATCACATTTAGATAATTGGGGATGAGTAGATGTGGGACAGCTGGGGCCGAGTGGGGCTGATTAAATAAATGTGATGTCGCAGAGGGATCCCTAGGTCCCGCCGGTAACAAGGCACTGACAAATCTTTGTTATATCGTATTCGTTTTTTTTAGTCCTCTTCACTGATCCACAAGGGAAATTACTTGGATATAATTATACAGAAATGAAAAAGCGTCTTAACTTCTGGGATCTGATGTTCATGCTACAGATTGGTGCTTGTAATTGAAGGGAAAGTAGAGGAGGTCTTTGAGTGAACTACATCATTCTATAAAGCTAGAACAACACATTACAGTATCCTCGAGCGATAATTATCATAATAATTACTATATTAAAAGGGCCTGTACTTGATTTTTTTCCATGTAGCAAAATTTGTCTTGCTCCAGTATAGAGTTATATAAGTAGATCTTGCGGTAAAATAAGTATGTGTGCTGTCTGTATCTAATTATAAAGGGTTTTTTGGTTTCATCTAAGAATCAAGACGTGTGTCGTTAGTTGTGTTAGGATTACTGCAAAGGCAAAATTCTGCTCTGGCCTCTGAGAAAAGCGCTTATAAAATCATCATGGTGAATAATTAGGAATGCATTAGGTAAGTGAGGAATAACTTTGGACCTTAGCAAACTGTTTAAAATGAACTAGTTGTATTTTGCACATTTTTCGGCATGATTATCCAGTCAGAAAAGCAGAACGAACCTCAAGTGAGTTTTTTTCTTTCATTTAGGTTGCCAGTTTCAATGCTGAAATCTAGTCTCTTACGAACAAAGAACAGTTTTTTTTTAACAGTAAGAGCACATACTTCATACAGTTCCTTCAAGTGTTTCTGATTTTTTTTTTTTCTTTGAGTTCACATGTCTATCTCAAACATATCTTCATCAATTATTTAAAGCACATTTTTAACTCCACAGCCCCTCTCTGTACATTAGCAGCTGTAGCACATTTCTCACGAGTAACCACTAGATGTCACAATTATCTCTCTTAACATCCCTTTGATTGACTGTTACATACTGCACAACTCCCCAAAAACACAGACATTTTCTGCATCACTTTTGCTTTTTATACTTTCTCAAATCTCACTCAAACTAACACGATCTTTTCATTGTACCATCTAGGACTGTCGGGCTTTAGTCCATTAATCGCTCTGGGGCGTCTTAGTCGACCAAAATTTGTATTAATTGACTAATCATTTTAATTAGATATCGATAGATTTATATGGGACAACAGCAGAAAAATCTGTCAGTTAGCTGAAGATTTGGTATTTTTTGGTAAGTTTATGTTAAAAGGCAGATTCACAGGTTTATTAGTAACTTTATTATTAAGTACATTGTTTCATAGTACTTTTTTCTGTATAAAGTGGTAGTTTTTGCTTGAATTCCTATGCAGGTATAGCCTTAAGCGTGCAGTTTGGGCCAGATACATAGAGATACGTAATTGTTTTGAGAGTTTTTACCACGCCCCCTCTTTTAAAACGATCGGCAGGACATGTCTTCACTCAACCAACTGTTTTTTTTAGTTTTTTTTTTAACAAGCCTAATACCAACTGACTTCTACCACACCCCTCAATTATAATTCCACAATGATTTACTCTATTAATTCTCGTATATGCTGCTGACGAAGCTTTACAAATTGTAGCACCGGGACATTTATTTTTAAGGTCACGCTGTTAAAGGACTTACGGTAATAAATTGAGCAGACTGGCTTTAAAATGTGCGTATGCTAATGTGTGCTAGAACTGTTTCAGAGTTCACTGGTCTGGAAGGGGGACGCGCCTGCAGTTTGTCATCACTGGACAAATTAGCTCCAAACTGGATAAATGGGTTAGAAACAACATGAGAATATGAGGATGTATGTTTTAATAATTCAAGTGGTGCTGTGTAAGTTTTCTCTGAGTGTGTGTCTGCATGGAGATATTACTGCCAGGAAAGTTCCACAGTCTGGTATGGTACGGTAACTTAGCATTTATGCAATTACAGGTGCAAAAAAGTGCATTCTGTGAGCGGGGTTGCCTTTTCACTGATCTGACTTGTAACATAGTCTTGTGGCGTGTCACCAAAGAAGCTATTTTCTTTGATGCAAGCAGGTGGTCGACACTTGTAGGTTATTTATTAAAGTTCTGACGCACAAACTCTGCACATTTAGGCTGAGTTCTTCTCTCAAACATAACTAATTTTGACCATTTGAATTTCAACTACACATCGTTGGATTAGACTGAGTCAATAGTATGTATGTGTGAAGGTGAGACGCTTGCTGCGTTTGGGAACATGCCTGCTCCTCCCTGTGTTGTCATGGTGATGGGTCCCTTCTCAACCTTCTTTTTTTAGCGAGGTGCGCAAGGTTCTGCCTCCTCTGACACACACAATGCCATCCCGCTTTACTGCAGTGCTGAAAAAACAAAGGTATGAATGTAAAAACAACAGCAACTATAAAATCACTATTGAGCCCCTGAAACTATATTTCAGTGACTCAATACTGCACTGAAACTGTTGAATTCAAAATAGTTACATTTATTTAGACTGACTATATATTTTTCTCATGGTATCTGCCAGTGGACTAAGCATATTGAGCTAGCAAATACAATTAGATTTGCAAAAAGAGACAAATCCAATCTTTCTTACTTTCTTTCTTTCTGTATCTATGTATTTATTTGTATTTATTTATTTTGATATTATTTAATGTATTTATTTATGTATTTATTTTTTTTTTTATTTATTTTACTAAAATGTCACAAAATAGCTCAAACTTAATAATTATTAAAGTGAAATTCATAAAACATGTTAATGTCCTTGTGACTGGAGTGTGCTGTGTGCAGACTTCACTTTTTGTCCTTTTTGTCACATTTACCCTGGTGTTACTGTTTTATAAATATAATTAAGAATGAAAAACACATGAAAAGCTTTTCATGCAGTTTCCTGTTTTATTTGAGCTTTGTGATTGTGTGTCTGCCGCTCTCTGCAGGAAACAAGCGGGAGCAAAGTAAATGGACATTTTAAAATGCAGGTGGTCAGTGATGCTTGTAGATATAATCAAAGGTGCATTGTGTAACTTTTCTGGTCTGAAAATGATGTTGGTTTGCCTGAAATGTTCTAGTATGGCCTTGAACACGTATTTAATTATGAGCGAGGTCACTTATCCACAGATCTGACCTGTAACCCGGCCTCAAAGCATTACCTGCTTATCTCCACGGAAATAGATAAGGTTAATGCTGTTTTATGGAACATTACACGCAAATCAATAACATCTTCATTGAGACAAGCAGGTATATAGTGGACTCTTTTTTGTTGAAGCTAAAGTGCTAACTACTGTTTTTGCAGCCATGGCGTGTTATGAATAAATGAATAAATAAATACATCCTGAGCACTGAAATGTCTCCATTGTCCAGAGCATTTGCACTGGGGAAGTGATGAGCCCTCACATTCATTTAAATGTTCGCTTCACTATGACAAATCGTCCTATTTATTCTTAATTATAATAACCGAAAGTGGGAAGGACGGACACAATTTTCAGGGATAATAAACAATAAACAACCAATTTCCCAATTTCCCCCAATCCTTTTATGTTTGTGCTTGTTGAAAATGGTCTGGGGACGATAATAGGATTTTTAAAGCTATAAAGACTCAACTCAAAAATAGTGACCTCTGTAAAGGTGTTACAACAGCACCTGAATCCTATTATTATTATTAGTAGTAGTGGTAGTAGTAGTAGTAGTAGTAGTAGTAGTAGTAGTAGTAGTAGTAGTAGTGTATCTGAGTAAGATATGGACCAGTACAGATATATTGAATTCACATAATTGTTTTTTGGTTTCTTTTTGTCTTAAAATTAGGAAGTGAATGTTAGCATGCTAAAAAGGTAAGTGAGGACTAACTTTGGCCCACTGCAAACTGTTTCAAACCATTGTGATTTTGTCTGTTATGTAGTTATAATCTATGACACAACCGTGGATCATTATGCTATAATTTGGGTATTTTAAATCACAATATTCATCTAAAATGACTTTGTGTCTGTGTTTCGAGTTAGAAAACTGCAGTTCCCAGTAAGAGCTGACGTTGCTGTAAATGTCATCACAACAAAGAGCAAAGAGCTGTGTAGGTGTCGGCCCCTCCTATGGCTAGCTACAGGTCAAGCATTTGTGCAAAAATCACTAGGCAATGCTGTTGAATCCTACATGTATCACCGATTAAGAAAATAAAACTGGAGAACAAAGTGAGTACAGAGCAGTGGGCATGTACCCGCGGTGGTGAAAACGGGGGTTGATTGCTGAAACATGCATGAATCACTCTAAAAACAACTGTGAGAGAGAAATGAGACTGTAAACAAGTATAACACGGTTAAAAGTTCTGAAGTGTTCATTTTGCATAATATGTCCTCTTTAAATAAGCAATAGAGCTATCTTACAACTAGTGCCTACGTACGACCATAGTGTATCTTTATCACAAATTCCCATGAATTCATATTTATCTTCTTCTGATCACCTGGGGCCTGGTTACGGGGGCAACAGTCTAAGGAGGGACTTCCAGACTTCCCTTACCCTGGACACTTCCTCCTTTGGGGGTATCCCCAGGCCAGTTGAGAGACATAGTCCCATCTAGGGATGGGACGATATAAAAATTAGACTCACGATTATTGTGACCAAAATAAATCGCGATTCACGATATTATCGGCATAAATTATTCATTTGTTTACGTTCCGACGGCCCGGGCCTACTTTACAACTCTACATGAATGTACATGTACTTCTGCGTCACCCACGCAAACAATCTACACATCAAATGAAAGTTACAGCTCCTCTTTTCGTATAAACAAACAATTTTCACCTGGAATCACCACAGTGCTGACAGGAGAGACGTTTTTTACAGAAAAGCCAAAAATGTGGATTTGGACTTCACTCACCTTTGAGGCTCTGGTTCTGTCAAACATCAACATATTCCACAAAGTCGTTCTCATTCGTTCCGTACAGGTCCAGAGAATATAATCCACTGAAGAAATCATGTCCACAAAATAAGTTAGATCCTCCATGTCGAAACTGCTGCAGGAAAGTATTCTACACGGCCTTTCTTCCTCAGAGCTAAACACACATGTCAGCTTCTGATTGACACCAGTGTTGTCCAATAAGGTGGAGGTTGTGTGTCACTGGAGCCACAAACAGTGAATCAGTGCTACATGTGACTGAAAGTTTACGCCCCACTCTCCCCCGTGTAGAATCAACCAATCACATCACACACGTTTAGTGACGTTTTCTCCTTACAGCCAATGAGCAGCGGAGCACGTGTGTGACATGCTGAGATTTTCCGTAAACAGACGGATGTTACCGAGTAAATGAAGCGTGTTAATGCGGCGCTTTCTAGGCGCCGTTTTGCTTCTAAACATGATGAAACGGACAAAACGGACAAAACAAGGAAGTACGTGATTGAGGACACTGTGGATTTTGTACAAGTTAAACTAGAGGCATCTCTGACCCGGAGCGGTTCGTGTCAGAGTGAAGATGACTGTGGACTCAGGAGGAGAGGATCTAAATGTTGGTATTGATACCAGAAACATGAGGCAGTCTGGTGCCTTAAAAACTATTATAATCATGCGCGATTTAAAAAAAATGCCATGTACGATTAATCGCGGACCGTTTTTTTATCGTGATTAACGATATTATCGTATATCGTCCCATCCCTAGTCCCATCCACGTGTCCTTGTTCTTCCCTGGGATCTCATTCCGGTGGGACATGCCCGGAACACCTCCTCTACAAGAGGCATCCAGACAAAATGCCAAGCTTCCTCAGAAGGCTCCTCTCCACATGGAAGAGCAGCAACTCTACTCCTAGCTCCTCCCACATGACTGAGCTCGTCACTCTCTAAGGAAGTGCTCAGCCACTTTGCAGCGGAACCTCATTTTGACCGTTTGTATCTGTGATCTTGCCCTTTGGTTGATTACTCAAAGCTCATCACTATAGGTGAGGGTACAGTCCGGTACAGCGGCCGCATCACTGCAGACGGTTCACCAATCTCACGCTCCATCCTTCCCTCACTCATGAACAAGACCCCAAGATATTTGAACTCCACTTGAGGCAGGGACTCTCCACTCACCTGAAAAGGGCTGGCCACCTTTTTCCAGTCTCATTGACTTCAGCCCAGGTGATGGACGCCCCAGCCTCTGCTTCCTCCTCGGAAGACAGGACATTAGGATTGAGGAGATTATCAAAGTACTCCTTCTGTACTATCGGTCGGCTTCAAAGGAATAGACCGAGCATTCCCTTAAAATATTTTGGTAATTTTTCTGACTCACAGCTTTCTCATATCAACAACAGCATTCTCCTGTCACAGCCGGGGTCTTCTAAAGCTGTTTACTGATGTCATGCTGAGGAGGGAAGCAGTGTAAATGAGGCTAACTTTAGCAATGTGTGTCACTAGAGACAATTGGTGCACTGAAATTAGTAAAATGCACCAGGTGAAGATGAGAATTTCTGGATTACCACCTAGTGACTTCACAAGGTGTTAAGTGGTGGCATTAATCAAACCCCAAAGATGTGATTGTTGCTAGTTAAAAGGAGTTATCTCCATAGAGAAAGGCCCAGGTGACTTGAGAATTGAACCCAGAACCTTCTTGCTGTGAGGTGTGAATGTTTTTATAAGTAAGAATAAATCAGCATTATAGGTGTCATCAGAAAGAGCTCTATTAGATTACCTCATATCTGGGGACACAGATGTTTATGAAAATGACATATTGTCCCTTTAAACAACACATGTTTTTGTGAATGAAATAAGGTGATGTCATGTGATAATCCAGGAAGTGCTGCACTGAAATCCATACACCTTCACTAGAATCATTTGGATAATTTCAGCCCAGGAATTGCCCATCTCAACTTAACAAAAGGGAAAAGGTAGCTGTTACCTTGAAAATAATGGCTTCATGATATCGGAAAAGTATAATATTTAGAGCTTTTAAGATGACAGTCTAATAATAAATTAAGATTGCTCAAACATGTGTGAATGAAACAAAACACATCTCTGGGTATGTTTTTGATGAGGTAATGACACGCTGACATGGCTTAAAGCTCAGAGCCAACTTTGCTCAATATAAGACCTTTACCATTCATTAACTTCAAATATGATTTCAAACACCATTTCACAAAAGTGCCACTCAAACCTCACAGTTTATCCCTGAACGCTGCAGCCCTCCATGGAACGACCACCTGGCTCTGAACACAGCTCCAGATCTCATCTCTGAGGAGAGGGCCAGAGACAGCAGAGGTGTCCAAACGATCTTCACACCTGCACTCCATCAGCCGTCCACACAAGACACACACGCACACACACGCACACACACACACACGTGCACTCTCAGAGACACACACACGTATACTCCCACACATGCACACTCAGATACACACATACTGTGAACACACCCCTCATACAAACTCACACACACGTGCACACACCCCTCATACAAACTCACACACACGTGCACACACCCCTCATACAAACTCACACACACGTGCACACACCCCTCATACAAACTCACACACACGTGCACACACCCCCCTCATACAAACTCACACACACACACCCCTGCACACACCCCTTATACAAACTCACACACACACGTGCACACACCCCTCATACAAACTCACACACGTACACACCCCCCCCTCATACAAACTCACACACACGTGCACACACACCCAAACTCACATTGCACACTCCTGCCTTGTGCACGCTCACAGACACACGTGCACTCCCTTACACCCCCCCCCCTCTCCTCTCCCCCCCTCGTGCACACTCATAGACACATACCTGCACACCCCCCGCCTCGTGCACGCTCTCAGACAGCTTAGATAATAGCATCACACCGGTGATTAATTATGGCGTGTTTTGGGATGAATTCGTAATAGATTTGGCTGTTCACAACATGGCCCCCAGATATGTTTGTTATCACTATGACACGAGCAGGGAGATGAAAGGAGAATTATGTACCAGTGTTCTTATCGTAGCACCTGAGGCTATCACAAAAGCATGCTCCAGTTTTGATTTACTTTGCGAGCCATTGGTCGTGCATTTGTAAACTTTTATCTGAAATGGCCCCTAAGTTCCTACCCCCATGCTGAGACGTTGTTTGCGTATTTAATCCTAACTTGAGTCGGTTTCATTCACGCATGTTTGAGTAATCTTGTTATGTGGGGTAGTTTACTTCTGAACAGAGGCAAACTTCTCCATTTACCATATATGTGACTGTCATTGTCAACTAGTTATGATCCATTTAAAGAGGGGGTGTTTTACTTCTATGGGATGTTAACTGCCTTATGACACAGGATATATTTAGATCAACATGTTACTTTTTATTCTTTTGAAAATGCTGTATCCGCTTAAAACAACGTATTACCTCTCCTTCACTCCCCCTTCAGAGCGCTCACAACACAATCAGCGTACATCCCGCTAATTATACTACGGTACGTCACATCAGGTTTGTCAAGTTGTTCTGTTCCGTTTTGTATCGTGTTTTTGTATATTTATGGAGAATTGTTGTGTGGGAGCATGGGTGACGTCGGCTTGTGGGCAGAGCAATGCACAGAATCCAACAGCTAACCATAAGGTGGGTTTGAATAGGGCCTGGGAGAGATCGCTAAAATACTCAAACCATGCACAGGTGACATCTAAAACTTTTTCTGGTATGTTTTTGATGATGGAACAATTTTATAACATGGTAGACAGCTCTAGAAAAAATCAACTGTGCATAATACTCCCGCTTTAAAAATACATTCACTAATCACGGATCTATCGCTCAGTGTCACGTAGGCTACAGGCCATGCAGACAAAACCAGAGATGCTATGGTAGGTCGATGGGCGTATACTAGTCTATGTGGTTTTATACGTGTTCTGATAAAGCTCAAGATCATTCCAAAGCTGTTCAGGAAAGGTTCATTTCTGTCCTGTGAATGCAACTTTTTTAAGTATTGATGCCTGCTCAAACGAGCATCTAGTTTTGATACTAGTTTTAGTATCAAATATTGTCTGATTTTCGATACTTTTGACAGCCCTACTATAGCCACAGCTGCCCTGGGGCCCCTTCAACCACTAACACTCACAACACATTCATATTAAGCAATGTGGGTGAAGTGTCTTTCCTAAGGACACAGCGACATGTGCTAACCAGGCCCAACCATTGCCAAGACGTTGAGCAACCTTGGGAAAGATTACAAACTGAAACTAATTAACAAAATATGAGCCTTCTGACAGGATGTCTCAGTGGCATTACATTCGGATGAGTCAAATGCAGAAAACATACAGTTGACATCAGATTTTTTTAATGAAATCAGACTAAACTTTTCCTGTTTTAGGTTAATAGTGATGGCCACTCCAAAACATTGACTCATCTTTAAGTCACTCTGTAATCAGCTTGGCAGTCTGCTTCAGGTCGTTAACCATTTGGAAGACCATTTGCGCTCAAGCTTTAACTTCCTGGCTGATGTCTTGAGATGCTGCTTCAGTATTTCCACATAATATTCTTTCCTCATGATGCTATCTCGTGAAGTGCACCATTCCCTCTAAGTAGCAAAACAACCCCATAACATGATGCTGCCACCTCCATATTTCACAACTGGGGTGGTATTCTCAAAAGTATTTGGGAAAACTACTGCTCTAGAAAGAGTAACAGAGAGAGTAACTGCCAGGACATAACATCTGATTAATAATTGTTTCTAACCTGCCTGGGAGTCCACAAGAAGCCCTCAAGATCTCAGGCTTGTGACATGGGTGTTCCACAGGGCTTCTGTTCTTGGGCCATTGTTGTTCACCCATCTATATTAACGATCTTCCTGTGGTGAACTTGAAAGGTTCCCATGCATCTTTGTCAAAAACAAGCAAATCAAAGTAGTGGGGGAATTTAAATATGTAGGGGTTGTGTTGGATCCCATGTTTGGGATGAAAAAGCATATCAAAAAAGTGTTATGATGCAGCAAAGGTTTATCTACATGCAATGATCATTTCTCATATAAACTATTGCATTTCCGACTGGTCTCAAGCAAGTGAGAAAATATTGAAAACCACTAAAGTCTCCAAATAAGTCTCTAAAGTCTCTTGTCTAGCACGTTTACTGCCTCTGTCATGAAGTAAAAGTGCTAGATAAAGAAACCACTGAGACATGATCATTGTTAAATCCTTACAAAATATAAAATGTTAAACTTTGAGAACTTTGACTGAGTATTTGGATGTGCGATAAATACATAGAATTTCAAACAATGCTTTGCTCAGAGCAGACCATCAGAACATCCAGGTCCACAAGTCACAATGACTAGAAATGTAGCTCAGCCTTTGCACACACAGCCTTCTCATACAGGGGCATTAAAGAATGAAACAAGCTCCCAGACAGACTGAAACTCTCCTCTAACCTGAGGGACTTCTCCCTCTTAATGTAAAAAAGTCCTTTCAGAGAGTCAACATTGTCAACACTGATTTGTATTTGCATGCGATAGCTTATATGGTAATTTTTGATATAATATTTAAGCCATTTTTAATGTGAAATGGGGAGTGTGATGTTTTTAAATGAAAGAATGGCAGAATGCGTGGTTTAATTGTAAATGATTGGATACTTGGATGCATTTTAATTGTTTGTATCCTGCCCGGGGACTGCAGATGAAAACTAACTTTAGCTAAATCTGGTGTAAATCATCTCTTTTTTATGAGATTAATGTGTTTGAACATGGTCCTTGGTAAAACAAACCAATAAACTAAAAGTATGCAGCTAGAAAAGTACTATGAACAGTACAACTTCTTAAAAAAAGTTACGTAAACTACCCAGCTCTGCTATAGAATCACCTACCCTCAAGTACTACACACCTCTGGACATTATTATCAGGTTTAAAGAGAGGGTAATATTCAAAAGCATTTTTTTTGTTTAGCTTTCTACCATGTTATAGCATTGTTCCCTCATCAAAACATGCCTAAAGAGGTTTAAGATGCCATCCATACATGCTTGAGTATTTTAGTGATCTCTCCTATAGGGACTCTCCTTATGGTTAACTGTAAGATTCTGTGTAACACAAGCCTACGTCATCCATGCTCCACACACAATTCACCATAAATATACAAAAACATGAAACAAAACTGTACACAACAACTTGACAAACATGATCCAACGTGCAGTAGTTTCATTAGCGGGATGCGTGCTGATTGTGTTGTGATAGTGCTCTGATGGAGGAGTGACTTAGTGTAGGAGCAAATAAAGTGGAGCCTCAGAGCATCAAAAACGAAACTGAAGCTTATAAAACATGTTAATATGTTTTTTGTATAAATATCGCTTTTTCAAAACAATAAAAGGTAACATGATTATCCAAATATGTTATGTGTTAGCAGTTAATACCCCATAGAAGTGTAATACCCGCTCTTTAAATTTATTGAATGTTCGCTGGACAGACCATGAAATCCTGGGATGTGATAAGCCTGGCTGTGTGGATGTGTGAATATTGGCAGACAGGAGACACACCTGCTGGAGCCAGAGCTGTTGGACGATCAGCCAAAGCACCGTGTGAGAGCTGAGCAGTAACTTAACTCTGGAATCCGTCACTTTGAGTTAAGAGCTGTGCAATAATGAACTAGAACAGTCAAGTCAAATTAAGCAAATCACTACACTCATATTATAGGGCATGCATAGAGATAATATAGTAAATGGTCACATTTTTATACAGGTAGTGCACTGGCAGAACTATGGGCAGCTTAACAAACAAAATGTGTTTCTTTACTTTTTTTGACCAGATTTTTTTTTAGCGTTATACAGAAAGTAGTTTCTCCGTTGTTGCTGTGACTGTGCAGAGCTTAGCTAGCTTGTTAGCCCCACAAAAATCCATATCCTCTACAGACTCAGAAGCATGTTATTTAAGAGAGAAAGGTTCAGTTTCAGCTGTGTCTGACCCCAATGTCAGTATCAGTGATAAATGTGAGTGTACTCTGCAGTGTCCCTGTTGTTTAGCTGTTATCTGGTTTTCTACTACTATCATTGACTTGATTTTCATGTTTTACATATCATATCTTTAGCAAAATTGTAGAATTTTATATTTGGTATTAGACTGTAACATCTCTTTCGCATTGTTGTCTGAGTATCAGGAAGTGCGTGATTAGGATGCTAGTTGTTGTCAACTTTACTATACAAAAAAAACTCCACTCTAAAAGTTCGTCATTGCAGTGAACAATTAGGATGATCAGAACGCATAAGGTATCTCTGTGGGATACCCCAGGGGTCAGTACTGGGACCCTTTTTGTTCAATCTCTACATGCTGCTATGAGGCCTGTTAAGACACAGCAATAATGTGTCCTACCACAACTATGAAGATGACACTCAGATCTATGTCTCACTGGCAGCAGGTGAATATGGACCAGTGGATTCACTCTGCCACCGCATCCAACAGATCAGTGTGTGGATGCAAAACAACTTTCTTCAGCTAAACTCAGACAAGACTGAAGTCATAGTCTTCAACCCACAGAAACAAACAGAACATGTCAACAGTCACCTCCAGTCTCTCTCTAAAACCTTCAAATTTGCTAGAAATCTAGGGGCAATAATGGACCCAGATTTAAACTTTAACAGCCACATCAAATCAATAACATCTGCAACTTTTTTATCATTTAAGAATGTTGCAAAAATCAAGTATATTAGGTGTACTTGGAGAGACTTATGTAATGACCTGCTCACTGGCCTCTCCAAATAAGCCTTAAGACAGTCTACAGTACATCCAGAACGCTGCTGCTCGGGTCCTGACTAGAACCAGGATGTACTTCACACATAAGTCCTGTGCTCAGGTCTCTGCACTGGCTCCTGTGGCTCAGAGAATAGAGTTTAAAGCAGCTCTGGTTGTGAACAGTCTCTCTATGGTCTAGAACCAAGTACATCTCCAACATGTTAGTGCCATAGGAACCATTTCACACTTTGAGGACTTCATCAGCTGACCTCCAGCTCAAAAAAGTTGTGGTTAGCTGTGAATATGACTGAAAGGTTTTTATTCTGACTCTTCCCTTTTAATGTTAATTTAATAATGATTATTGTGTTTTGATTTGTTTGCATTGTGATTTACAGAATGTTCTTATTCTGTAAAGCACTTTGAATTACTTTGTGTCCCATACAAATAAACTTGCCTTGCCTTGCCTAAGGTAAGTGAGGAAATAACTTTATAGCACTGCAAAATTAAATGAACTGCCTGTTTTTCCACATTCTACAACTCAGGTACAGCGCCTTTAAGCAAATTACTGCATGCATATTAATTAAAAGTGCAATTTTTGTAGAGCTTGCACCACTCTCTTGTCTCCATGTAAATGATATTTCTTGGCCTGAAATTTGTCACAGTATGGCACTGGATTCTTCAATTACAAACTTTTAAACTGCAAAAAAAATAAAAAAATAAAAAAAATAAATTGTTGCTTGTCCTCAGAACTGACTATTGGTGTGTTGTGAATTATTTATAGAAGCAGTTGAAACAATGCTCCTCCAGGTTTTGTAAAGTCCATACACCATCACCAGAGCTTAGTAAAGATTAGCTTTGCTGCTTTTGGACATTTAAACAAGGCTCACAAATCTCAAGATTAGTCAAACATGCATGAATGACATATAAAACCACTTCAGGTACATTTTGATGAGGGAACTCCAAAAAGTACATTTTACAATTCAAAAATTCAAAGAGTTTAATGCCTTACTGTGCAAGATTCCAAGCAAAGCAGTAACATTTTCAAGGTCACACGCAGAGTCTAACCCTCCACTAGGAAAGTTACACAATACAGCGCTAAAATGATAGTTATGCTATAATTGCTCTCACGTATCCATCAATAATATTATGTTTTACAACTACATCCCCACCACACCTGTATCCACTCGTCCCCCCATCCTCTGTCCATTTCCTATTTCCTCCATTACATCTGGCCTCCAAAACATCTTTGTTTGCTCCCCCAAAAACCATTCAGTGCCGCATCCTTTCACGTTATTATCGACACAGACAAAACAAACCATTTTGCTGTTATACGAGTGTCTGGCTATTACATCCGATATGGGACGCAAATTAGGGCACCAATGCCAGGTGCGATGGAGGGCCTGGTTTTGCATAT
The DNA here is from genome assembly GCA_019594935.1 of Periophthalmus modestus. Lineage (NCBI taxonomy): Eukaryota > Metazoa > Chordata > Actinopteri > Gobiiformes > Gobiidae > Periophthalmus > Periophthalmus modestus. The sequence continues at coordinate 14,705,713 of JAIEZT010001390.1, read as the reverse complement.
AAGAGAGCGGCTATTATGAGGCGAGGTACGGATGTCCAAACGCGAAGAGCTAAATGGTCGTGTCATGCTTGCTAGACACACGCCGGAAAAAAAAAAAAACCCACAAAAACAATCAGGTGTGTGTGCGGTGACAGCGCAGGTCATGGATAATGGAATGGGGATAGTATTGGCCTGTCCTGCATATTCATAAACAGTGAGTGAAGCCTTGCCATATGGTTAGCAAGCACAAGACAATTAGCATGAGAATGAGCCAAAAGGTGCGACTAATGAAGCACAGCACAGGGCTAATGAAATTGGTAGAAAAATACACAAAGGATATTAATATTGGAAGGGTTTGTTAGATTTGGTGCAGCGAGTATCCCTATCTGCATCCCAATCAGAACATCTGCCCGCATAATAGCGCTGGAGTGTTGGTACATGGTAGCCTATCTGAAATTAGAATTGCATTGATAGGTGTCCAATAGATGGTCGATATCCGATATTTCTCTTCCTGCTGTAGCTGATAACCGATATTTTCAATACCAATATTGTGCTTTTTTAAAATCCATGACAAGGACTTACAAAGGTGATAGTTTACAAATGATGACATTACAGTAAAGTTCACAAATCAACGTTTCACTTTTGTAAGTAATTTTGTGTGGCGCAGTGGTCGTTAGCGCTTCTGCCTCACAGAAAGAAGGTCTTGGGTTCGACTCCCAGGTGGCATGGGGCCTTTCTGTATACAAATAATGCATTTGGCTTATATTGTGCCTTTCATTGGAATATTTATCCACACCCACTCCACACTGGTGGTGGTAAACTACTACTGTAGCAACAACTGCCCTGGGGTAGATTAACAGAAGCGAGGCAACCAATCTGCGCCATCGGCCCCTCTGACCACCACCAACACACACTCACACCACTCACACACTCTTCATACTTGGCCACTCTCATACTTGGCAATAAAGGTAAAGTGTCTTGCCTGAGGACAGAAGAGTCACTGCTGTCCCAGTGGTCCCCCATCCAAGTACAAACCAGGCATCCTTAGCCTTGCTTAGCTTTTGAGAAACAAGAGAGAAATAAATAAATAAAGAGACGGTAAATATTTGCATTTGCAAGCCGCACTTAAAAAATGTTGTCACCAGTGCAGTCTGTAGATGTATTAGGCAGAAGACTGGAAAGTGAGGAGACAACATAGTGACAATGTGAAACTTTATAGAAGGATCCTCATGGAGAGGGGGTCCATTCATTAAACCTGGTTTGACATGTTCGACTGTGCCTTGACTTTTCTGTATTCGTCCCACTGAAAAACGTCATCATAGGGAAATATGTGACACAAGCTGCTTCCTGCTCAAATGTCTGGATTTCACCACAGTTTCATGCACATTGGTCTTTTATTTTCATTGCTTTTTTGCCAAGTGTGTAAAGGTACTTTTTATGAGGGTTATATTGCATAATATATCCTTTTAAAGGTCCTAGAAAAAAAGGTTGTATGCTCCCAGATGGCCTATGTTACCACATTTTAGGGACATTTTATTTGATTTTTGTAATAGATGGCACTTTGTTGTGAGGTTATTTTTCTTTAGTTTTGTCTAGTCTTTGTCGAATTCTGTTGAAGTTTACAACCATTACCTAGCATCTATAATGTTACAAAACTTCTAAATTACACAATAGTTATGGTTAGACTAATCAAAATAGATGACAACAACTTGATTGATCACCTTAAATCAACATTTATTCTGGAAAAAAAGTGTTCATTTTGTGTAAATTGTCTCTGCATTTTGAATGGAATTTTCAGTGTTGATTCATTTTCTCACTGCTTCCTTGTGTTTTTTTGTACTTTTCCACTTAACTTCTTTTTCCACAAACTAACACTTAACTGATGTAAAACTATGATAAATATTTACTACAGGTTCCCTCCAAACCAAGTCATAATTAGAAAAAACTGGCCACATTTTAGGGTTATGGTTAAGGTTAGGTCCTCATTTGGAGATTATGAAGTTACTTTGAAAAATATCTTATAAATATGAGAAAACAGGGATGTGGGAACATAGAGCCTTTTTTTCAAAACATTCTATGAAACAAAGTTCTGCCAAGAACTGGTTAGCCAACCTGTCCTCTAACCTTAACCAAATGAACTGTTCCTAAACCTAACCCTAAAAAATAAAAATATATGGAAAAAAATGAACATTTGCCATCATAGCCACCAATGCTGTTATATGGCATAATTTCGCCGAGGGAAAAAATAGGGTGGGACCAACGGGCTGTGTGCATGGTGCGCCGACTCCCATACAAGACAAAAGCGGCATTTGGTGTGTACTGACAAATCACTACTAATGATCCTGAACTGATTTGGAATCCTGTCCAATTTGGTCAGGATTCTAGACGAGAAGAGACCTTCAGTTTCTAACTTAAAATAATGTCTCAATTTTTAAAATATACTTTATAAACTTCACCTCTGTTTCCAATTAGGCATTTTGTTGCTGGAGCTCCCTCTGCAGCCGGCGATGGGAATTAGCATGGGAGTACAACACTGAGTACAATTTGACTGCAGAATGAGTCCCATGATAGTTTATCGGCTTAAAAACTGCTTAGGACAAGTCCAGAGTTTTAGCTGTGAACAACTAAACAACCAATGTATGACCAGAGGCTCAGAGATGATGATTTAGGATGAATTGATTAAAGAGGAGGTATTTTACTTGGGGTATTAAGTGCTAACACATAACATTTAGATCACTGTGTTGCCTTGTACTGTTTTGAAAATGCTATATTTGCTGAAAAAACACATTTACATGTTTTATTACTTTCACTTTTGACGTCTCCACTGCCTTTGCTCCCGTGCTATGTCGCTCTCCCTTCAGAGCGCTATCGCACCACAATCAGCGTGCATCCCGCTAATGAAAGTGCTGTACGTTGCATCGGGTTTGTCATGTTTTTGTATATTTTTGGAGAATTCTCACGTGGAGCTTGGCTGGCATTGTCTTGTAGGCTGAGCATTGCACAGAATTTTACTGCTAACTGTATGGAAGGGCTCAAATAGGGCCCGGAAGAGATTGCTAAAATACTCAAACATGCATGAATGGCATCTAAAACCTCTTGAGGCATGTTTTTGATGAGGGAACAACATTAAAAAATCTTTTCAGCATAATGCCTCATCTTTAATGAAACAAGCAATGTAACTAAATACAACTCCAGGTAAGTTTTTGACGAGGGGACAACATTATAAACGTGGTTAAAAGGTAAAAGATTATTTCACCATATTTCATCAGACTGGCATAATGTTTTTTTGAGGCGTAAACAACCTAATTTCACGCTTGTACCACCAGCACAACACCTCTGTCGAAATCTGCTATAAACTGACGCGTGAAGATGACTTTTACCATTGACGTTCCTGGCTCCGTCTGCTGGGACATACAACCTGCTCTGGTCTGATATGGAGTCCGGTGCTCACAGAAGAACGCAGTGTTAGATATCAAGTAGTCCAGGTGCTAAGACCATTGATTTCGCACTAGCGCTGGGGGAATTGCTGCATCAGAAGGCATCAGTAATCAAGATCTACTGCGGTCGGGGCCAATTTACACAAGGTACGAGGTGTTTCCATGGCCCGCTGCTCACGCCTGGTCCTCGCTCAGCTCTTCCACCCGTCACACTGCCTTACCGCGCGTACTTCATATGTAATCCCTCTCGCTGGAGTTGTTGGTTGGGTAGAAAGTCATTACATTTTGGAGAGGTGACAGAGCAGCACTGGTTCAGCCTGAGAGGGCACGATCCTACCCCCCCAGGGCCGGTCGGACCACTGCCCGGCGCAGATTAGCTCATTACAGTTTGCTAGAGCACAGGCAGGCATAGGCTTCACATGGACAAGAGAATAGAGGAGAGAGAGGGGCAGACGGTAGCTATGTGATACGCTAGAGGGGAGATGTTCAGGAATGTATATGTGGGTTTTTTATTGTGAGTTTTCAGTTGGGATATTTCTTTGGATATTTCTTACAGTCAGCAGTACGATCCTCTCCAAGACTAAGCCCACTAGCCTACGTCACGCATGCTCCCGCGTGGCTATTTTCCCTAAATATTTAATTTTTAATTGATACAGAGAGAGCCCAATGACTGTACTTAGACTCTTTTTCATGAGCACCCCGTTAAAATACAAAACAATACATTTAAAAACATACAAAACTAATTACTACATAGATCAAGTGAAAACCTAAAAAAACTAGTGCAGGTTATACAAATTTGAGGGGATTTGTGGCATGGTCTTTGAATGTATTCCATGTTTTGAAGCAAAATAACCAAAAGCTTTTTTTTTTTTTTCCCATTCCTATTCCTCTTCCAGAATCCACAAAATGATCCACGAAACGAATTCCTAGAGCACTGCAATAACCCTTCAGCCAGACATGAAGTTGACAGATCCGACTAAACTTCATGTCACCAACTGGGAGATGGAATTGGACCAGACGTCACACATTTCGGAGTATCTTTGTGGACATGGGAATTACTCCAATTTTGTTGTTGTAATGCAGGTGGTGTCGCCGTGATGTCCCCATGAGAATCTAAGAGGGAATGATCACTCCTTGTGACAGGTCAAGAATGTTAAATCTATTTGAATGTTAAATCTATTTAACCCCATGCAAATGCAGGTAGAGGTTGGCTGACTGCATATCAGCATGGAACTTACAGCAGGAATAGCTATCGTCCCATCTAATTTATTCATCATGGCGGTGAACATGGACTTAGATTTCCCATTGTCACCACTGACTCAAGGAACTGTTCACAAGGCTGTGGGTTTGTGTCAGTAAGGAAAAGCTGTTCTCTCGTTCTTTCATCCTCGCTTCCAAGAGTATATAGCTGTCACAGTGCGTCAAGCTTGTGTGTGACGACAGAAGGGCCCCGAAAAGGAGCCTACTGCTTTGAGATGACCTGAGACAGATCGACACAGCATCGACACACTCCGCCAGGAGTAATGTAGAAATCCTTGCTCAACATTGCAGTAGCATTATAGCATCAAAGAATATTTATACCAGCTCTAATTCTTTATTGTGTGCTGTCTGTCTTTGTCTTTGTGTGTGGTCAATGTTGTAATGTTTTTCTTGCACTGACGGAGTTTGTGGAAACAAATTTCCCCTCGGGGACAATAAAGGTCTATCTATCTAAATTTCTTGAGCTTGTAATTGATTTACTGCCACTTATCAATGGATTTTTGAGTAAAAATGTGTTAGTAGTTTTTCGTCACCGTGCTCGGAATGCGGACGCGGGATGTACCAAAGCATCATGCAAACAATACACTACAACTCCATAAACCTGATGCACTGTGCATGGGAGTGATTTTGTGTTATTTTTAGCAAATTGAACATTTCAAAATTATAAAAGGTAACATGGTGATCTAAATATGTTATGTGTTAGGTTAAGATTTTGATTTAGGTTACAGTTGAGCAAGTAGTGGCTAAAGTTAAGATCAGACTCCAGGAAAGGGCTGTTGTTGTTTTTTTTGTTTTGTTTTTTCTTCAATTTTTTTTCATCCATTTTTCATTTTTTTTCAAAACCAAAAAGTCCCTTTGCAATAAAATCATCCAAAAACACAAATAGTTATAAGAAATATTTTTTTTATCATATTAACAGAAAAATTTGGAGGATGAAGTTTGACTATTGCCGTATTGATTGGCATTGTTTAAATGTCATGTTTATGTTGATGAAATTAAAACTAAACAAATAAAAAGTCTAAATTTTAAAAACTCAGAGTTACCCAAACACTGGTAAGACTCATCCCCCATTTTTGTCCTGATATTTTTAACACATTTGAGAGGCTGTAACACCAGCTTAAACTGCAAAGTCTGTCATAAACACAAAGCAATTTCCCACATTCCAACCAGCAGCGTTGACAAATGGAAGACTATTTTTCCCTGTGGTGAGGTTTTCTGTCGTTCTCAATTAAACCATAAATCATAAAACACTGGTGGTTGCGGGGGGGCGCCACTGAGCAGAACCTGGGGACTCTCTTCATATCCTGATGCTGATCTACGGTACTGCCCAGGGGCCCATCTACCAGGAGCCTACGAATGCATTAGGATTGGACTTCCAGCTTTGAAAGAGCTTACAGAATCTGTTGTTGTTGTGTGGTTAGAATTGTTTCCTTTATGCAACGAGACGCAAAAAAGGGGTGAACTTGTAAACGAGGCAAGTTGGAGAATAAAATCCTGCCTAGAAATATCTCGAAGGAACTGTATGTAGCCCGCAAAAAGGAACTACAGTCACATGGAGCATTTTAACCATTGGACTGACTGGATATTGCCTATTTTTATATTGCCTTTTAATTACTTGCCCATTTTAGTATAGCCTATAGTAGATAGTATCATCACATACATTTTTTATTAAGAATCATAGGAAACACCAACTGCCTGACACTATCCCAGACAGGTCTTTCTGTGTCATGGTGCAATATTACAGTGGCTAAAAGGAATAAGTGCAGGCTAAAAGTTTAAACTAAAGCATGTTTCTGACTGAACGGTTTTAAGAAGACTCCCACACACTGCTACTCTTAGTTCACTTTTATTGGTACTAATAAAAGTGAACCAAGAGTAAGACTTAGGGGGAGTCTTCTTAAAACCTTTCAGTCAAGTGCCTCTCCTCCAGCGCACCTGTCACCCAGTCACCCAGTGTGCAGAGTCTACATAGAAACAAGTCCTAACTCAAGGTTCGAAATCAGACACAGGCCCTTTAAGCCATGCTGGCACTGTTAATTGATTATTCACCAAAGGTTTTACGGGTTTTTTATGTTGCCGATACACTTCATTAGGCCTAAAGTGGTAGAAAGCTAGGAGAGTTCTTCCCTGAATCTGTCTTTTTTCCATTCCATCGGTTGCTCTTCCGTACCATTACTCTGCATGTCCCCCCTCCTCCCACAAACACCAACATTTGCATATTGCCTAATGGATTGCAAATCACACAGCTGCGTCAGAAAGTGCATAATTGAGGTAATGCTTCATATTGTCAACTTTTTAAAGATGCTTTTCAAAAGGTTATTTCCACACTATGTTTTGATTTGTTAGCATTTGTAGTGCTTAGTCTGATGAGAGTGAAGGTGGAACCAATAGACAGTGAAGATCTGTGTGATCATCACCCACCTGGGTCAGCAGCCTTCAAAGTCAACTTACAGGGACTGTTTTATGTTGATGGGGAACCCAGATCACACAGGAGAAATACTCACCTTGCTGTAATAATAATAATAATAATAATAATTATAACAGTAATGCGTAACAGTAATGCATTGGATTTATATAATACTTTTTGGACACTCAGAGATGCTTTACAGTGCATTATTCATTCACTTTTTGTAGCCACAGCAGCCCTTTGGCAGATTGACAAAAGTGAGGTTTCCAATCTGCACCATCGGCCCCTCTCACTGCCACCAACACACCATTTGTACTCGGCAATGCAGGTGGAGTGCCTTGCCTAAGCACACAATAACAGTTTTGCCACTGGAGCCCCATTGTGGCTCATCCAACTACTAACCGGGCCCAGCTCTGCTTAGTTTCTGAGATGTGACGAGATCAGGCTTTTGACAAAGAGGTTTGGAGGTGAGAGTGCTAACTACTGTGTGTACATTGCCTCCTACTCTTATCATACCTTCATCTTTTCCATCAGCTCAAATATGTAAATAATTTCATTCAGCAGCTTCAAAAAGTGGTACCATTATTCAACCACACAGGAGATTGTTATTGCAAGTTTGTAGATTTTTTGTAGAGAAAATGAGAAGTTGCAATATTTGTGGATTTTCTGTTTGGTTATTTCAGAAAAAAAGTGACTCTCCCATAGAGTTATACATAAAAATGAACGGACATCAATACTGGTCGGTCCTGGGAAATCTGATGGCTCAGGTATTGGTTCATACATATCTGTTCTACCAATATCCTCCAATCCAAAATTATGACACCACATTTTAGAACGTGAACACAACATTTGACCTAAGTTCATTAGTATACTTTTTTTTTCTCCACATACAAGTCTCTACATAAGTAATTCAATAGCTATACAGTGAGTTTACACAATCTTTTTCACAGCACAGTGTGGGAAATAAACTGCAACTTGGAGTTTTCAATACAGGTTAGGACATGTATAATTAACAGTTGGCAAAAACAAGCAGTGTTAGCAGTATTCTATGGGGGTTGGTGGGAGAGTGGTCGTGTCACACCACTACCCCGCAGGGACACTTGGGGACAGAGGGACAAGCAGGGACATGAGACGGGGGACAGGGGACGAGATAATGGGACGAACATTCAGAGGGCCCGTTCCCATGACCTGGAGGGCCCAAATAGACCACTCACACGCACAAAAGCAGCGTTGCATCCAGGCTAATCTCAAGCTAATTTGGCAGACACTTTTCTCTCTTTGGTCCTTTTTTATAGTATACTGCATCTGTCCTGGAGGGAATTCCCAGGATGGATAATCTGTAAATCTAAAAAGATTGCACGTTTTTCAGGCATCAACAAAGGCAGACTAACTGGGTAGAAAGAATAGCCTTGCTCCTGACGGGTTGGCCCACTGAAGGGATGGGTCAATTGCAGAGGAGCAATTTCCCAACAGTAGAGGTGTACAAAATATTGAACGTGCATTGTGTTCTGCGTCCCGATTGGCTAAGGGACTGTAGACCACTGTCAATCAGTCTCCTCCGTGCTGTGTCTCCTGTACAGGACAGAATGTGTTCAGCCAAATTTACATAAATGTTCGATGTGTGTGACTCTGAAGTGCTTTATGTTTGAAAGTTTTCTCCCCGACAAAACCCACAATGTCGATGAAATGTTCTGCACTGAGAGATTTCAGAAATGCTTTTGACTAAAAGGTATCAGGGCCGGCCCTAACCTTTAGGGGGCCCTAAGCTGAATTTGCCCTTGGGGGCCCTCGCCACTTCAGTGCCACATATTCATACTTGACAACATTAAGATATCATCACCACCAATAAAAAGACTGCAGATTCCAGAGGCTTATAACATCAATAACCACAAGTATAACAGTATAAAACATCTAAGGAAGGAGGGTCTGCCAAAGAAATTTTTAAATTCTGGACATTTTTTTCATGGTTTCTGGTGCATTTTAATGTGTTCCAGTCGACTAAAGTGAGCTTACACTGATCAATCCTTTATGTCATAAAATGCAGAATTGCAAAGCCAAACAATGTACCGTAATTTCACAGCCATAAGGCGCACCAGATTATAAGTTCAGTTACAGGTGCTTTTCTGCATTTAACACATACAAAAGGCGCACCGGGCCTTAGGGCGCAGGCACAGTAAAACATGTATGTTAGTTTTGCTTCCTTTGCCTTTTTTAGAGCACATACTGTGTTCGGTTGTGCTTTATTCAAGTATTTAGCAAAGTGCTCACATCATTTTTTTAATTAATTCACAAATCCATCAAAGTCTTCATCCTCTGTATCTGAAATGAACAGCTGCGCTAGATTTCTATAAAAATACACCAGGTTTCCTCTCGTCACTATCAGAGTCCGTTTTGTTGCCGTACCGCTCCGCGTGAACGATGCCGACTTTTTGCGAAAGCTCAAAGAACAGTACAAGCAGATACGTGAGCCCAAGCATCCACAATCCATTCACACATCGTGGCGTAACTCGCCCGGCGCTGCCTCCCGGGCTTTGCAAAACTGTGTTCGCCGTCTGTCCTCCATCGCTCCCACGATGTTCGCAACTTTTACCCGCGCCTTATGGTAGTGAAATTATGGTACTTAAGCGAGAGTACACTTACTTCAAAATCATATCACTCAAGAAGTACAAAGTAGTGACGCAGTTGCATAAGAGAAACAGCCTGGACATAACATCAGATTTATAATTATCAGATCATTTGGACTGAACATTAAATAAGAGGATTTTAGGATCACATTATTTTTGTTTATTGTCAGGCTTTGGATGCTGTTATTTCTTGTAACTGCACATATTAAAGAGTAGGACGCACAGATACAGATACCAGTATCGGGGCCAGTACTCGTAACTCGTCAGTGAGCTGCCGATACTAAGAGCCGATACCACTGTAGCTGTGCTGGCCTCTTATTTGAGGCTCACAGCTCATCTCTCCACAGAGCTCTGCACCACAAATCTGCACATTCACTGTTCTGTACATTAAGCAGAGCAGTGAACATATGTGACTGTCACATGAATATATAAATATTGAAGACTCTAAATGTTTTTGTAGTTCACAGAGGACATCAGCGCAGTGCTTGTGTTTACGATGTAGTAGCATGCTAACGATGCTAAGTGGCTCTGGTGATTATTTGCCTGTACATATTTAGGTAAAAGTAACATAACAGTCACTGTTATGCTAACAGTGACTCGTTAGCAGTTAGCGCAGAGCGCAGTCTGCAAAGAGGGAAGTGGGAAATATTAAAGCCATATGCTAACTACGATTTAAGTAAATAAGATAAGATCCCAAGATAAAAAGTAGGCTATATTATAAAAAATCCTCTTAATTTTATTAGATTTACCACTCTAATCAAACACCAGTAAAAAATAATGTCTGGAAACTGTATTTTTACTCAGTTTTGTTTTGCAAAACGTGGTATGGAGCATCCCTTTATGAGCATTCACAACTCATTCAGGAGGTCTTTCTGCCATAATCAGCTGTTAATGTGACACAGGAGCAGTGACTTTAACTACACTTATATCATCTGATGTTTAGAGACAAAAGGATCAAACACAACCAAAAACAGCCAGGGTAATAAACAGACTCACCTGGTGTCCTCTGTCCCTCTGAGGTGTGTCCTGTCTGCAGAATTATACACGTCCAGCCTCTGTTTTATCCTGCAGGTTCAATGATGTAAAATGGTGGCATATTTCAAGTCCTCGCTGAAAAGTCCTGTCCCCAAAAAGATCTTCCTCCGGGCTCTTCAAACACATTGTCTCGTACTTTAGATAAACTTCACTAACTTTTAGTCTTTCAGTTTGTAAAACATTCAAATGTCCCTCTGCTGCCTGAGTGCTCCCACTGTGCAACCTGGAGGGAGGGGGTCCTTCACACCTGTCAACACAGAGCTGTCCACCACCACTGCCTGATCAAAAACAAATGTAAGCAGAGCACATATCTAATCTAATATCTAATGTTTAAGAGAGATATGTAGACTAGTAGTAAACACCCCAGTGCCTATTTAGTTTTCAGTTTCTTTTCAATCATTATTTTTAATATATAATGTATGGGCTTTAGGGGGCCCATCTGGTGGCCTCGGGGCCCTAGACAGACCCAGGTCACTATATAAAACAGGTAAATGCAAAGAGTAAAGTAGGCTTCCCAGTAATAACATAGAAAAAAAAATACAGAATAGAGCCATCTTTCTTTTAGCACCTCACAGAGAGTTGCAGAGCTTAGCAGATACAGCCTTAGCCTTCACAGTCTCATGACATAATGATCCAAATTTTTTTTTTTTTTTTTTTTTTTATGCAGGGAGGGAAACTTTCACGGAAACTTTGGAAGATGAAGCGCTCCGGGACAGCAGGGACTTTGACAGAGAAGACTCGTCCAGACTGGAATATTCGGAGGTTATCTTCAGAAATGACGTGAATATTTATGGAGGCCAGACGAAATGAGACACAGTAATATCTAAAATATGGATTTCCTATCAGAGCTACTAACTATTTGATTGTCATGTCTAGAGTCAGAGGTATAGATATGAGGATAAAGAGTTAATGTGACCAGAGCGACCGTACAGGCCCACTGGGATCTGTAGGAATGTGGCTCTAAAGGGTGCCACATGTTCAAGGTTGGTGAATTAGTTTGGTCACATGATTATATTCAGGATAAATAACTTTTCAATATACAAGTTGGGACATCTAGTAAAGAGTGTTCGTTTAAATTTAAATTTCTGGAAGTGCACTCACTTATGGAACTAGAAAGTTAAAACCATACGTACTTTGTTCTCCATTAAAGACAGATCAGTTTTATGCATGATGTGTAGCAGACACAGCCAGAGGAACAAAATCTAAAACCAAAACAAGGCAGATAAGTTTGA
>JAIEZT010001390.1:14630451-14693639 GCA_019594935.1 Periophthalmus modestus | reverse complement strand
TCTTTCTTTCTGTATTTTTTCTAAAATGATTTATTTATTTTGATATTATTAAGTATTTATTTATGTATTATTTATTTTTTTATTTAGGTTTGATTATTTAAATAAAATGTCACAAAATAGCTCAAACTTATATAATATTAAAGTGAAATCATAAAACATGTTAATGCCCTTGTGACTGGAGTGTGGTCTGTGTGCAGACTTTGACTTTTGTCCTTTTTGTCACATTTACCCTGGTGTTCCTGTTTATAGTAAATAAATTAAGAATGAAAAACACATGAAAAGCTTTTCATGCAGTTTCCTGTTTTATTTGAGCTTTGTGATTGGTGTGTCTGCCGCTCTCTGCAGGAAACAAGCGGGAGCAAAGTAAAGTGGACATTTAAAATGCAGGTGGTCCAGTGATTGCTTGTAGATATAAATCAAAAGGTGCATTGTGTAACTTTTCTGGTCTGAAAATGATGTTGGTTGGCCTGGAATGTTCTAGTATGGCCTTGAACATGTATTTATTTATGAGCGAGGTCACTTATCCACAGATCTGACCTGTAAACCCGGCCTCAAAGCATTACCTGCTTATCTCCACGGAAATAGATAAGTTAAAGCTATTTTATGGAACATTACACGCAAAATCAATAAACATCTTCATTGAGACAAGCAGGTATATAGTTGGACTCTTTTTTGGTGAAGACTAAAGTGCTAACTACTGTTTTGCAGCCATGGCGTGTTATGAATAAAAATAAATAAATACACTCCTGAGCACTGAAATGTCTCCATTGTCCAGAGCATTTGCACTGGGGAAGTGATGAGCCCTCACATTCATTTAAATGTTCGCCACTATGACAAATCGTCCTATTTATTCTTAATTATAATAACCGAAAGTGGGAAGGACGGACACATGTTTTCAGGGATAATAAACAATAAACAACCAATTCCCAATTTCCCCCAATCCTTTTATGTTTGTGCTTGTTGAAAATGGTCTGGGGACGATAATAGGATTTTTAAAGCTATAAAGACTCAACTCAAAAATAGTGACCTCTGTAAGGTGTTACAACAGCACCTGAATCCTATTATTATTATTAGTAGTAGTGGTAGTAGTAGTAGTAGTAGTAGTAGTAGTAGTAGTAGTAGTAGTAGTAGTGTATCTGAGTAAGATATGGACCAGTACAGATATATTGAATTCACATAATTGTTTTTTGGTTTCTTTTGTCTTAAAATTAGGAAGTGAATGTTAGCATGCTAAAAAGGTAAAGTGAGGACTAACTTTGGCCCACTGCAAACTGTTTCAAACCATTGTGATTTTGTCTGTTATGTAGTTATAATCTATGACACAACCGTGGATCATTATGCTATAATTTGGGTATTTTAAATCACAATATTCATCTAAAATGACTTTGTGTCTGTGTTTCGAGTTTAGAAAACTGCAGTTCCCAGTAAGAGCTGACGTTGCTGTAAATGTCATCACAACAAAGAGCAAAGAGCTGTGTAGGTGTCGGCCCTTCCTATGGCTAGCTACAGGTCAAGCATTTGTGCAAAAATCACTAGGCAATGCTGTTGAATCCTACATGTATCACCGATTAAGAAAATAAAACGGAGAACAAAGTGAGTACAGAGCAGTGGGCATGTACCGCGGTGGTGAAAACGGGGGTTGATTGCTGAAAACATGCATGAATCACTCTAAAAAACAACTGTGAGAGAGAAATGAGACTGTAAACAAGTATAACACGGTTAAAAGTTCTGAAGTGTTCATTTTGCATAATATGTCCTCTTTAAATAAGCAATAGAGCTATCTTACAACTAGTGCCTACGTACGCCATAGTGTATCTTTATCACAAATTCCCATGAATTCATATTTATCTTCTTCTGATCACCTGGGGCCTGGTTACGGGGGCAACAGTCTAAGGAGGGACTTCCAGACTTCCCTTACCCTGGACACTTCCTCCTTTGGGGGTATCCCCAGGCCAGTGAGAGACATTAGTCCCATCTAGGGATGGGACGATATAAAAATTAGACTCACGATTATTGTGACCAAAATAAATCGCGATTCACGATATTATCGGCATAAATTATTCATTTGTTTACGTTCCGACGGCCCGGGCCTACTTTACAACTCTACATGAATGTACATGTACTTCTGCGTCACCCACGCAAACAATCTACACATCAAATGAAAGTTACAGCTCCTCTTTTCGTATAAACAAACAATTTTCACCTGGAATCACCACAGTGCTGACAGGAGAGACGTTTTTTACAGAAAAGCCAAAAATGTGGATTTGGACTTCACTCACCTTTGAGGCTCTGGTTCTGTCAAACATCAACATATTCACAAAGTCGTTCTCATTCGTTCCGTACAGGTCCAGAGAATATAATCCACTGAAGAAATCATGTCCACAAAATAAGTTAGATCCTCCATGTCGAAAACTGCTGCAGGAAAGTATTCTACACGGCCTTTCTTCCTCAGAGCTAAACACACATGTCAGCTTCTGATTGACACAGTGTTGTCCAATAAGGTGGAGGTTGTGTGTCACTGGAGCCACAAACAGTGAATCAGTGCTACATGTGACTGAAAGTTTACGCCCCACTCTCCCCCGTGTAGAATCAACCAATCACATCACACACGTTTAGTGACGTTTTCTCCTTACAGCCAATGAGCAGCGGAGCACGTGTGTGAAATGCTGAGATTTTCCGTAAACAGACGGATGTTACCGAGTAAATGAAGCGTGTTTAATGCGGCGCTTTCTAGGCGCCGTTTTGCTTCTAAACATGATGAAACGGACAAAACGGACAAAACAAAGGAAGTACGTGATTGAGGACACTGTGGATGTTTGTACAAGTTAAACTAGAGGCATCTCTGACCCGGAGCGGTTCGTGTCAGAGTGAAGATGACTGTGGACTCAGGAGGAGAGGATCTAAATGTTGGTATTGATACCAGAAACATGAGGCAGTCTGGTGCCTTAAAAACTATTATAATCATGCGCGATTTTAAAAAAATGCCATGTACGATTAATCGCGGACCGTTTTTTTATCGTGATTAACGATATTATCGTATATCGTCCCATCCCTAGTCCCATCCACGTGTCCTTGTTCTTCCCTGGGATCTCATTCCGGTGGGACATGCCCGGAACACCTCCTCTACAAGAGGCATCCAGAACAAATGCCAAGCTTCCTCAGAAGGCTCCTCTCCACATGGAAGAGCAGCAACTCTACTCCTAGCTCCTCCCACATGACTGAGCTCGTCACTCTCTAAGGAAGTGCTCAGCCACTTTGCAGCGGAACCTCATTTTGACCGTTTGTATCTGTGATCTTGCCCTTTGGTTGATTACTCAAAGCTCATCACTATAGGTGAGGGTACAGTCCGGTACAGCGGCCGCATCACTGCAGACGGTTCACCAATCTCACGCTCCATCCTTCCCTCACTCATGAACAAGACCCCAAGATATTTGAACTCCACTTGAGGCAGGGACTCTCCACTCACCTGAAAAGGGCTGGCCACCTTTTTCCAGTCTCATTGACTTCAGCCCAGGTGATGGACGCCCCAGCCTCTGCTTCCTCCTCGGAAGACAGGACATTAGGATTGAGGAGATTATCAAAGTACTCCTTCTGTACTATCGGTCGGCTTCAAAGGAATAGACCGAGCATCCCTTAAAATATTTTGGTAATTTTTCTGACTCACAGCTTTCTCATATCAACAACAGCATTCCTGTCACAGCCGGGGTCTTCTAAAGCTGTTTACTGATGTCATGCTGAGGAGGGAAGCAGTGTAAATGAGGCTAACTTTAGCAATGTGTGTCACTAGAGACAATTGGTGCACTGAAATTAGTAAAATGCACCAGGTGAAGATGAGAATTTCTGGATTACCACCTAGTGACTTCACAAGGTGTTAAGTGGTGGCATTAATCAAACCCCAAAGATGTGATTGTTGCTAGTTAAAAGGAGTTATCTCCATAGAGAAAGGCCCAGGTGACTTGAGAATTGAACCCGGAACCTTCTTGCTGTGAGGTGTGAATGCTCAGCCACAGTGTTTTTATAATTAAGAATAAATCAGCATCATAGGTGTCATCAGAAAGAGCTCTATTAGATTACCTCATATCTGGGGACACAGATGTTTATGAAAATTACATATTGTCCCTTTAAATGACACATGTTTTTGTGAATGAAATAATAAAGTGCTCCACTATGTTTCTGAAATCCATACACCTTCACTAGAATCATTTGGATAATTTCAGCCCTGGAATTGCCCATCTCAACTTAACAAAAGGGAAAAGGTAGCTGTTACCTTGAAAAGAACGGCTTCATGATATCAGAAAAGTATAATATTTAGAGCTTTTAAGATGACAGTCTAATAATAAATTAAGATTGCTCAAACATGTGTGAATGAAACAAAACACATCTCTGGGTATGTTTTTGATGAGGTAATGACACGCTGACATGGCTTAAAGCTCAGAGCCAGCTTTGCTCAATATAAGACCTTTACCATTCATTAACTTCAAATATTATTTCAAACACCATTTCACAAAAGTGCCACTCAAACCTCACAGTTTATCCCTGAACGCTGCAGTCCTCCATGGAACGACCACCTGGCTCTGAACACAGCTCCAGATCTCATCTCTGAGGAGAGGGCCAGAGACAGCAGAGGTGTCCAAACGATCTTCACACCTGCACTCCATCAGCCGTCCACAAAGACACACGCACACACACGCACACACATGCACTCTCAGAGACACACACACGTATACTCCCACACATGCACACTCATAGATACACACATACTCGTACATAAAGACACATGCACACCCCTCAAAAGTGCACTCTTACAGACACACATGCACACACCCCTCATATAAACTCAGACACACGTGCACACACCCCTCATACAAACTCAGACACACGTGCACACACCCCTCATACAAACTCACACACACGTGCACACACCCCTCATACAAACTCACACACACGTGCACGCACCCCTCATACAAACTCAGACACACGTGCACACACCCCTCATACAAACTCACACACACGTGCACACACCCCTCATACAAACTCACACACACGTGCACACACCCCTCATACAAACTCACACACAGGTGCACACACCCCTCATACAAACTCACACACACACACGTGTACACAACCCTCATTGCACACTCCTGCTTTGTGCACGCTCACAGACAAACGTGCACACACCCCTCATACAAACTCACATACACACGTGCACACACCCCTCATACAAACTCACACACGTGCACACACCCCTCATTGCACACTCCTGCCTTGTGCACGCTCACAGACACACGTGCACTCCCTTACACACCCCCCCCCCCCTCTCCCCGCCTCGTGCACACTCATAGACACACACCTGCACACCGCCCGCCTCGTGCACGCTCTCAGACAGCTTAGATAATAGCATCACACCGGTGATTAATTATGGCGTGTTTTGGGATGAATTCGTAATAGATTTGGCTGTTCACAACATGGCCCCCAGATATGTTTGTTATCACTATGACACGAGCAGGGAGATGAAAGGAGAATTATGTACCAGTGTTCTTATCGTAGCACCTGAGGCTATCACAAAAGCATGCTCCAGTTTTGATTTACTTTGCGAGCCATTGGTCGTGCATTTGTAAACTTTTATCTGAAATGGCCCCTAAGTCCCTACCCCCATGCTGAGACGTTGTTTGCGTATTTAATCCTAACTTGAGTCGGTTTCATTCACGCATGTTGGAGTAATCTTGTTATGTGGGGTAGTTTACTTCTGAACAGAGGCAAACTTCTCTGTATACCATATATGTGACTGTCATTGTCAACTAGTTATGATCCATTTAAAGAGGGGGTGTTTTACTTCTATGGGATGTTAACTGCCTTATGACACAGGATATATTTAGATCAACATGTTACTTTTTATTCTTTTGAAAATGCTGTATCCGCTTAAAACAACGTATTACCTCTCCTTCACTCCCCCTTCAGAGCACTCACAACACAATCAGCGTACATCCCGCTAATTATACTACACATCACATCAGGTTTGTCAAGTTGTTCTGTTCCGTTTTGTATCATGTTTTTGTATATTTATGGAGAATTGTTGTGTGGGAGCATGGGTGACGTCGGCTCGTGGGCAGAGCAATGCACAGAATCCAACAGCGAACCATAAGGTGGGTTTGAATAGGGCCTGGGAGAGATCGCTAAAATACTCAAACCATGCACAGATGACATCTAAAACTTTTTCTGGTATGTTTTTGATGATGGAACAATTTTATAACATGGTAGACAGCTCCAGAAAAAATCAACTGTGCATAATACTCCCGCTTTAAAAATACATTCACTAATCACGGATCTATCGCTCAGTGTCACGTAGGCTACAGGCCATGCAGACAAAACCAGAGATGCTATGGTAGGTCGATGGGCGTATACTAGTCTATGTGGTTTTATACGTGTTCTGATAAAGCTCAAGATCATTCCAAAGCTGTTCAGGAAAGTTCATTTCTGTCCTGTGAATGCAACTTTTTTAAGTATTGATGCCTGCTCAAACGAGCATCTAGTTTGATACTAGTTTAGTATCAAATATTGTCTGATTTTCGATACTTTTGACAGCCCTACTATAGCCACAGCTGCCCTGGGGCCCCTTCAACCACTAACACTCACAACACATCATATTAAGCAATGTGGGTGAAGTGTCTTTCCTAAGGACACAGCGACATGTGCTAACCAGGCCCAACCATTGCAAGACGTTTGAGCAACCTTGGGAAAGATTACAAACTGAAACTAATTAACAAAATATGAGCCTTCTGACAGGATGTCTCAGTGGCATTACATTCGGATGAGTCAAATGCAGAAAACATACAGTTGACATCAGATTTTTTTAATGAAATCAGACTAAACTTTTTCCTGTTTAGGTTAATAGTGATGGCCACTCCAAAACATTGACTCATCTTTAAGTCACTCTGTAATCAGCTTGGCAGTCTGCTTCAGGTCGTTAACCATTTGGAAGACCATTTGCGCTCAAGCTTTAACTTCCTGGCTGATGTCTTGAGATGCTGCTTCAGTATTTCCACATAATATTCTTTCCTCATGATGCTATCTCGTGAAGTGCACCATTCCCTCTAAGTAGCAAAACAACTCAACAACATGATGCTGCCACCTCCATATTTCACAGTTGGGGTGGTATTCTCAAAAGTATTTGGGAAAACTACTGCTCTAGAAAGAGTAACAGAGAGAGTAACTGCCAGGACATAACATCTGATTAATAATTGTTTCTAACCTGCCTGGGAGTCCACAAGAAGCCCTCAAGATCTCAGGCTTGTGACATGGGTGTTCCACAGGGTTCTGTTCTTGGGCCATTGTTGTTCACCATCTATATTAACGATCTTCCTGTGGTGAACTTGAAAGGTTCCCGTGCCTCTTTGTCAAAAACAAGCAAATCAAAGTGGTGGGGGAATTTAAATATGTGGGGGTTGTGTTGGATCCCATGTTTGGCATGAAAAAGCATATTAAAAAAGTGTTATGATGCAGCAAAGGTTTATCTACATGCAATGATCATTTCTCATATAAACTATTGCATTTCCAACTGGTCTCAAGCAAGTGAGACAATATTAAAACCACTAAAGTCTCCGAATAAGTCTCTAAAGTCTCTTGTCTAGCACTTTTACTGCCTCTGTCATGAAGTAAAAGTGCTAGACAAGAAACCATGATCATTGTTAAATCCTTACAAAATATAAAATGTTAAACTTTGAGAACTTGACTGAGTATTCGGATGTGCGATAAATACATAGAATTTCAAACCACGCTTTGCTCAGAGAAGACCATCAGAACATCCAGGTCCACAAGTCACAGTGACTATAAATGTAGCTCAGCCTTTGCACAGACAGCCTTCTCATACAAGGGCATTAAAGAATGGAACAAGCTCCCAGACAGAATGAAACTCTCCTCTGACCTGAGGGACTTCTCCCTCTTAATGTAAAAAAGTCCTTTTAGAGAGTCAACATTGTCAACACTGATTTGTATTTGCATGTGAGAGCTTATATGGTAATTTTTGATATAATATTTAAGCCATTTTTAATGTGAAATGGGGAGTGTGATGTTTTTAAATGAAAGAATGGCAGAATGCGTGGTTTAATTGTAAATGATTGGATACTTGGATGCATTTTAATTGTTTGTATCCTGCCCGGGGACTGCAGATGAAAACTAACTTTAGCTAAATCTGGTGTAAATAATCTCTTTTTTATGAGATTAATGTGTTTGCACATGGTCCTTGGTAAAACAAACCAATAAACTAAAAGTATGCAGCTAGAAAAGTACTCAGAACAGTACAACTTCTTAAAAAAAGTTACGTAAACTACCCAGCTCTGCTATAGAATCACCTACCCTCAAATACTACACACCTCTGGACATTATTATCAGGTTTAAAGAGAGGGTAATATGCAAAAGCATTTTTTTTTTGTTTAGCTTTCTACCATGTTATAGCATTGTTCCCTCATCAAAACATGCCTAAAGAGGTTTAAGATGCCATCCATACATGCTTGAGTATTTTAGTGATCTCTCCTATAGGGACTCTCCTTATGGTTAACTGTAAGATTCTGTGCAACGCTCAGTCCACAAGCCTACGTCATCCATGCTCCCACACGACAATTCACCATAAATATACAAAAACATGATACAAAACTGTACACAACAACTTGACAAACATGATCCAACGTGCAGTAGTTTCATTAGCGGGATGCGTGCTGATTGTGTTGTGATAGTGCTCTGATGGAGGAGTGACTTAGTGTAGGAGCAAATAAAGTGGAGCCTCAGAGCATCAAAAACGAAACTGAAGCTTATAAAACATGTTAATAATGTTTTTTTGTATAAATATCGCTTTTTCAAAACAATAAAAGGTAACATGATTATCTAAATATGTTATGTGTTAGCAGTTAATACCCCATAGAAGTGTAATACCCGCTCTTTAAATTTATTGAATGTTCGCTGGACAGACCATGAAATCCTGGGATGTGATAAGCCTGGCTGTGTGGATGTGTGAATATTGGCAGACAGGAGACACACCTGCTGGAGCCAGAGCTGTTGGACGATCAGCCAAAGCACCGTGTGAGAGCTGAGCAGTAACTTAACTCTGGAATCCGTCACTTTGAGTTAAGAGCTGTGCAATAATGAACTAGAACAGTCAAGTCAAATTAAGCAAATCACTACACTCATATTAT
Source organism: Periophthalmus modestus (assembly GCA_019594935.1). Taxonomy (NCBI): domain Eukaryota; kingdom Metazoa; phylum Chordata; class Actinopteri; order Gobiiformes; family Gobiidae; genus Periophthalmus; species Periophthalmus modestus. The sequence continues at coordinate 14,684,454 of JAIEZT010001390.1, read as the reverse complement.
AGGGCATGCATAGAGATAAATAGTAAATGGTCACATTTTTATATAGGTAGTGCACTGGCAGAACTATGGGCAGCTTAACAAACAAAATGTGTTTCTTTACTTTTTTTGACCAGATTTTTTTTTAGCTTTATACAGAAAGTAGTTTCTCCGTTGTTGCTGTGACTGTGCAGAGCTTAGCTAGCTTGTTAGCCCCACAAAAATCCATATCCTCTACAGACTCAGAAGCATGTTATTTAAGAGAGAAAGGTTCAGTTCAGCTGTGTCTGACCCCAATGTCAGTATCAGTGATAAATGTGAGTGTACTCTGCAGTGTCCCTGTTGTTTAGCTGTTATCTGGTTTTCTACTATCATTGACTTGATTTCATGTTTTTACATATCATATCTTTAGCAAAATTGTAGAATTTTTATATTTGGTATTAGACTGTAACATCTCTTTCGCATTGTTGTCTGAGTATCAGGAAGTGTGTGATTAGGATGCTAGTTGTTGTCAACTTTACTATTACAAAAAAAACTCCACTCTAAAAGTTCGTCATTGCAGTGAACAATTAGGATGATCAGAACGCATAAGGTATCTCTGTGGGATACCCCAGGGGTCAGTACTGGGACCCTTTTTGTTCAATCTCTACATGCTGCTATGAGGCCTGTTAAGACACAGCAATAATGTGTCCTACCACAACTATGAAGATGACACTCAGATCTATGTCTCACTGGCAGCAGGTGAATATGGACCAGTGGATTCACTCTGCCACCGCATCCAACAGATCAGTGTGTGGATGCAAAACAACTTTCTTCAGCTAAACTCAGACAAGACTGAAGTCATAGTCTTCAACCCACAGAAACAAACAGAACATGTCAACAGTCACCTCCAGTCTCTCTCTAAAACCTTCAAATTTGGCTAGAAATCTAGGGGCAATAATGGACCCAGATTTAAACTTTAACAGCCACATCAAATCAATAACATCTGCAACTTTTTATCATTTAAAAATGTTGCAAAAATCAAGTATATTAGGAGGGACTTATGTAATGACCTACTCACTGGCCTCTCCAAATAAGCCTTAAGACAGTCTACAGTACATCCAGAACGCTGCTGCTCGGGTCCTGACTAGAACCAGGAAGTACTTCACACATAAGTCCTGTGCTCAGGTCTCTGCACTGGAGAAGTAGATCTCCAACATGTTAGTGCCATATGAACCATTTCACACTTTGAGGACTTCATCAGCTAACCTCCAGCTCAAAAAAGTTGTGGTTAGCTGTGAATATGACTGAAAGGTTTTGATTCTGACTCTTCTCTTTTAATGTTAATTTAATAATGATTATTGTGTTTTGATTTGTTTGCATTGTGATTTACAGAATGTTCTTATTCTGTAAAGCACTTTGAATTACTTTGTGTCCCATACAAATAAACTTGCCTTGCCTTGCCTAAGGTAAGTGAGGAATAACTTTATAGCACTGCAAAAATTAAATGAACTGCCTGTTTTTCCACATTCTACAACTCAGGTACAGCGCCTTTAAGCAAATTACTGCATGCATATTAATTAAAAGTGCGATTTTTGTAGAGCTTGCACCACTCTCTTGTCTCCATGTAAATGATATTTCTTGGCCTGAAATTTGTCACAGTATGGCACTGGATTCTTCAATTACAAACTTTTAAACTGCAAAAAAAAAATAAATAAATAAATAAAAAATAATAATAAAAATAATAAATTGTTGCTTGTCCTCAGAACTGACTATTGGTGTGTTGTGAATTATTTATAGAAGCAGTTGAAACAATGCTCCGCCAGGTTTGTAAAGTCCATACACCATCACCAGAGCTTAGTAAAGATTAGCTTTGCTGCTTTTGGACATTTAAACAAGGCTCACAAATCTCAAGATTAGTCAAACATGCATGAATGACATATAAAACCACTTCAGGTACATTTTGATGAGGGAACTCCAAAAAGTACATTTTACAATTCAAAAATTCAAAGAGTTTAATGCCTTACTGTGCAACATTCCAAGCAAAGCAGTAACATTTTCAAGGTCACACGCAGAGTCTAACCCTCCACTAGGAAAGTTACACAATGCAGCGCTAAAATGATAGTTATGCTATAATTGCTCTCACGTATCTATCAATAATATTATGCTTTACAACTACATCCCCACACCTGTATCCACTCGTCCCCCATCCTCTGTCCATTTCCTATTTCCTCCATTACATCTGGCCTCCAAAACATCTTTGTTTGCTCCCCCAAAAACCATTCAGTGCCGCATCCTTTCACGTTATTATCGACACAGACAAAACAAACCCATTTTGCTGTTATACGAGTGTCTGGCTATTACATCCGATATGGGACGCAAATTAGGGCACCACCATGCCAGGTGCGATGGAGGGCCTGGTTTTGCATATAAGAGAGCGGCTATTATGAGGCGAGGTACGGATGTCCAAACGCGAAGAGCTAAATGGTCGTGTCATGCTTGCTAGACACACGCCGGAAAAAAAAAAACCCACACAAAACAATCAGGTGTGTGCGGTGACAGCGCAGGTCATGGATAATGGAATGGGGATAGTATTGGCCTGTCCTGCATATTCATAAACAGTGAGTGAAGCCTTGCCATATGGTTAGCAAGCACAAGACAATTAGCATGAGAATGAGCCAAAAGGTGCGACTAATGAAGCACAGCACAGGGCTAATGAAATTGGTAGAAAAATACACAAAGGATATTAATATTGGAAGGGTTTGTTAGATTTGGTGCAGCGAGTATCCCTATCTGCATCCCAATCAGAACATCTGCCCGCATAATAGCGCTGGAGTGTTGGTACATGGTAGCCTATCTGAAATTAGAATTGCATTGATAGGTGTCCAATAGATGGTCGATATCCGATATTTCTCTTCCTGCTGTAGCTGATAACCGATATTTTCAATACCAATATTGTGCTTTTTAAATCCATGACAAGGACTTACAAAGGTGATATAGTTACCGATGATGACATTACAGTAAAGTTCGCAAATCAACGTTTCACTTTTGTAAGTAATTTTGTGGCGCAGTGGTCGTTAGCGCTTCTGCCTCACAGAAAGAAGGTCTTGGGTTCGACTCCCAGGTGGCATGGGGCCTTTCTGTATACAAATATAAATAATGCATTTGGTTTATATTGTGCCTTTCATTGGAATATTTATCCACACCCACTCCACACTGGTGGTAGTAAACTACTACTGTAGCAACAACTGCCCTGGGGTAGATTAACAGAAGCAAGGCAACCAATCTGCGCCATCGGCCCCTCTGACCACCACCAACACTTACTCACACACCACTTTCATACTTGGCCACTCACATACTTGGCAATAAAGGTAAAGTGTCTTGCCTGAGGACAGAAGAGTCACTGCTGTCCCTGTGGTCTCCCATCCAAGTACAAACCAGGCATCCTTAGCCTTGCTTAGCTTTTGAGAAACAAGAGAGAAATAAATAAATAAAGAGACGGTAAATATTTGCATTTGCAAGCCGCACTTAAAAAATGTTGTCACCAGTGCAGTCTGTAGATGTATTAGGCAGAAGACTGGAAAGTGAGGAGACAACATAGTGACAATGTGAAACTTTATAGAAGGATCCTCATGGAGAGGGGGTCCATTCATTAAGCCTGGTTTGACATGTTCGACTGTGCCTTGACTTTTCCGTATTCGTCCCACTGAAAAACGTCATCATAGGGAAATATGTGACACAAGCTGCTTCCTGCTCAAATGTCTGGATTTCACCACAGTTTCATGCACATTGGTCTTTTATTTTCATTGCTTTTGCCAAGTGTGTAAAGGTACTTTTTATGAGGGTTATATTGCATAATATATCCTTTTAAAGGTCCTAGAAAAAAAGGTTGTATGCTCCCACATGGCCTATGTTACCACATTTTAGGGACATTTTATTTGATTTTTGTAATAGATGGCACTTTGTTGTGAGGTTATTTTTCTTTAGTTTTGTCTAGTCTTTGTCGAATTCTGTTGAAGTTTATAATTTTACTTCCTTGTTGGACACGGACAGCAGATATTCCACAACCATTACCTAGCATCCATAATGTTACAAAACTTGTCTAAATTACACAATAGTTATGGTTAGACTAATAAAAATAGATGACAACAACTTGATTGATCACCTTAAATCAACATTTATTCTGGAAAAAAAAAGTGTTCCTCTTGTGTAAATTGTCTCTGCATTTTGAATGGAATTTTCAGTGTTGATTCATTTTAAGATAAGATAAGATATGCCTTTATTAGTCCCACAGTGGGGAAATTCCATATTTTCTCACTGCTTCCTTGTGTTTTTTTGTACTTTTCCACTTAACTTTTTTTCCCCACAAACTAACACTTAACTGATGTAAAACTATGATAAATATTTACCACAGGTTCCCTCCAACCCAAGTCATAATTAGAAAAAACTGGCACATGCACATGAGCCACATTTTAGGGTTATGGTTAAGGTTAGGTCCTCATTTGGAGATTATGAAGTTACTTTGAAAAATATCTTATAAATATGAGAAAACAGGGATGTGGGAACATAGAGCCTTTTTTTCAAAACATTCTATGAAACAAAGTTCTGCCAAGAACTGGTTAGCCAACCTGTCCTCTAATCTTAATCAAATGAACTGTTCCTAAACCTAACCCTAAAAAATAAAAATATATGGAAAAAAATGAACATGACTGACTGCCATACAAGACAAAAGCGGCATTTGGTGTGTACTGACAAATCACTACTAATGATCCTGAACTGATTTGGAATCCTGTCCAATTTGGTCAGGATTCTAGACGAGAAGAGACCTTCAGTTTCTAACTTAAAATAATGTCTCAATTTTTAAAATATACTTTATAAACTTCACCTCTGTTTCCAATTAGGCATTTTGTTGCTGGAGCTCCCTCTGCAGCCGGCGATGGGAATTAGCATGGGAGTACAACACTGAGTACAATTTGACTGCAGAATGAGTCCCATGATGATTTATCGGCTTAAAAACTGCTTAGGACAAGTCCAGAGTTTTAGCTGTGAACAACTAAACAACCAATATGTGACCAGAGCTTTGTTGAGGCTCAGAGATGATGATTTAGGATGAAATGATTAAAGAGGGGGTATTTTACTTGGGGTATTAAGTGCTAACATATAACATTTAGATCGCTGTGTTGCCTTGTACTGTTTTGAAAATGCTATATTTGCTGAAAAAACACATTCACATGTTTTATTACTTTCACTTTTGACGTCTCCACTGCCTTTGCTCCCGTGCTATGTTGCTCTCCCTTCAGAGCGCTATCACACCACAATCAGCGTGCATCCCGCTAATGAAAGTGCTGTACGTCGCATCGGGTTTGTCATGTTTTTGTATATTTTTGGAGAATTCTCACGTGGAGCTTGGCTGGCATTGTCTTGGAGGCTGAGCATTGCACAGAATTTTACTGCTAACTGTATGGAGGGCTCGAATAGGGCCCGGAAGAGATTGCTAAAATACTCCAACATGCATGAATGGCATCTAAAACCTCTTGAGGCATGTTTTTGATGAGGGAACAACATTAAAAAATCTTTTCAGCATAATGCCTCGTCTTTAATGAAACAAGCAATGTAACTAAATACAACTCCAGGTAAGTTTTTGACGAGGGGACAACATTATAAACGTGGTTAAAAGGTAAAAGATTATTTCACCATATTTCATCAGACTGGCATAATGTTTTTTTGAGGCGTAAACAACCTAATTTCACGCTTGTACCACCAGCACAACACCTCTGTCGAAATCTGCTATAAACTGACGCGTGAAGATGACTTTTACCATTGACGTTCCTGGCTCCGTCTGCTGGGACATACAACCTGCTCTGGTCTGATATGGAGTCCGGTGCACACAGAAGAACGCAGTGTTAGATATCAAGTAGTCCAGGTGCTAAGACCATTGATTTCGGACTAGCGCGGGGGGAATTGCTGCATCAGAAGGCATCAGTAATCAAGATCTACTGCGGTCGGGGGGGCCAATTTACACAAGGTACGAGGTGTTTCCATGGCCCGCTGCTCACGCCTGGTCCTCGCTCAGCTCTTCCACCCGTCACACTGCCTTACCGCGCGTACTTCATATGTAATCCCTCTCGCTGGAGTTGTTGGCTGGGTAGAAAGTCATTACATTTTGGAGAGGTGACAGAGCAGCACTGGTTCAGCCTGAGAGGGCACGATCCTACCCCCCAGGGCCGGTCGGACCACTGCCCGGCGCAGATTAGCTCATTACAGTTTGCTAGAGCACAGGCAGGCATAGGCTTCACATGGACAAGAGAATAGAGGAGAGAGAGAGGCAGAACGGTAGCTATGTGATACGCTAGAGGGGAGATGTTCAGGAATGTATATGTGGGTTTTTTATTGTGAGTTTTCAGTTGGGATATTTCTTTGGATATTTCTTACAGTCAGCAGTACGATCCTCTCCAAGACTAAGCCCACTAGCCTACGTCACACATGCTCCCGCGTGGCTATTTTCCCTAAATATTTAATTTTTAATTTATACAGAGAGAGCCCAATGACTGTACTTAGACTCTTTTTCATGAGCACCCCGTTAAAATACAAAACAATACATTTAAGAACATACAAAACTAATTACTACATAGGTCAAGTGAAAACCTAAAAAACTGGTGCAGGTTATACAAATTTGAGGGGATTTGTGGCAGCAATGTATGCAGTTTTGCATGTCTTTGAATGTATTCCATTTTTGAAGCAAAATAACCAAAAGCTTTTTTTCCCATTCCTATTCCTCTTCCAGAATCCACAAAATGATCCACGAAACGAATTCCTAGAGCACTGCAATAACCCTTCAGCCAGACATGAAGTTGACAGATCCGACTAAACTTCATGTCACCAACTGGGAGATGGAATTGGACCAGACGTCACGCATTTCGGAGTATCTTTATGGACATGGGAATTACTCCGATTTTGTTGTTGTAATGCAGGTGGGTGCCGTCGTGATGTCCCATGAGAATCTAAGAGGGAATGATCACTCCTTGTGACAGGTCAAGAATGTTAAATCTATTTGAATGTTAAATCTATTTAACCCCATGCAAATGCGGGTAGAGGTTGGCTGACTGCATATAGCATCAGCAGGAGTGGAACTTACACCGGGAATAGCTATCGTCCCATCTAATTTATTCATCATGGCGGTGAACATGGACTTAGATTTCCCCATTGTCACCAGTGACTCAAGGAACTATTCACAAGGCTGTGGGTTTGTGTCAGTAAGGAAAAGCTGTTCTCTAGTTCTTTCATCCTCGCTTCCAAGAGTATATAGCTGTCACAGTGCGTCAAGCTTGTGTGTGACGACAGAAGGGCCCCGAAAAGGAGCCTACTGCTTTGAGATGACCTGAGACAGATCGACACAGCATCGACACACTCCGCCAGGAGTAATGTAGAAATCCTTGCTCAACATTGCAGTAGCATTATAGCATCAAAGAATATTTATACCAGCTCTAATTCTTTATTGTGTGCTGTCTGTCTTTGTCTTTGTGTGTGGTCAATGTTGTAATGTTTTTCTTGCACTGACGGAGTTTGTGGAAACAAATTTCCCCTCGGGGACAATAAAGGTCTATCTATCTAAATTTCTTGAGCTTGTAATTGATTTACTGCCACTTATCAATGGATTTTTGAGTAAAAATGTGTTAAGTAGTTTTCGTCACCGTGCTCGGAATGCGGACGCGGGATGTACCAAAGCATCATGCAAAACAATACACTACAACTCCATAAACCTGATGCACTGTGCATGGGAGTGATTTTGTGTTATTTTTAGCAAATTGAACAATTTCAAAATTATAAAAGGTAACATGGTGATCTAAATATGTTATGTGTTAGGTTAAGATTTTGATTTAGGTTACAGTTGAGCAAGTAGTGGCTAAAGTTAAGATCAGACTCCAGGAAAGGCTGTTGTTGTTTTTTTTGTTTTGTTTTTTCTTCAATTTTTTCATCCATTTTTCATTTTTTTTCAAAACCAAAAAGTCCTTTGCAATAAAATCATCCAAAAAACACAATAGTTATAAGAAATATTTTTTTTATCATATTAACAGAAAATTTTGGAGGATGAAGTTTGACTATTGCCGTATTGATTGGCATTGTTTAAATGTCATGTTTATGTTGATGAAATTAAAACTAAACAAATAAAAAGTCTAAATTTTAAAAACTCAGAGTTACCCAAACACTGGTAAGACTCATCCCCCATTTTTGTCCTGATATTTTTAACACATTTGAGAGGCTGTAACACCAGCTTAAACTGCAAAGTCTGTCATAAACACAAAGCAATTTCCCACATTCCAACCAGCAGCGTTGACAAATGGAAGACTATTTTTCCCTGTGGTGAGGTTTTCTGTCGTTCTCAATTAAACCATAAATCATAAAACACTGGTGGTTGCGGGGGGCGCCACTGAGCAGAACCTGGGGACTCTCTTCATATCCTGATGCTGATCTACGGTACTGCCCAGGGGCCCATCTACCAGGAGCCTACGAATGCATTAGGATTGGACTTCCAGCTTTGAAAGAGCTTACAGAATCTGTTGTTGTTGTGTGGTTAGAATTGTTTCCTTTATGCAACGAGACGCAAAAAGGGGTGAACTTGTAAACGAGGCAAGTTGGAGAATAAAATCCTGCCTAGAAATATCTCGAAGGAACTGTATGTAGCCCGCAAAAAGGAACTACAGTCACATGGAGCATTTTAACCATTGGACTGACTGGATATTGCCTATTTTTATATTGCCTTTTAATTACTTGCCCATTTTAGTATAGCCTATAGTAGATAGTATCATCACATACATTTTTTATTAAGAATCATAGGAAACCAACTGCCTGACACTATCCCAGACAGGTCTTTCTGTGTCATGGTGCAATATTACAGTGGCTAAAAGGAATAAGTGCAGGCTAAAAGTTTAAACTAAAGCATGTTTCTGACTGAACGGTTTTAAGAAGACTCCCACACACTGCTACTCTTAGTTCACTTTTATTGGTACTAATAAAAGTGAACCAAGAGTAAGACTTAGGGGGAGTCTTCTTAAAACCTTTCAGTCAAGTGCCTCTCCTCCAGCGCACCTGTCACCCAGTCACCCAGTGTGCAGAGTCTACATAGAAACAAGTCCTAACTCAAGGTTCGAAATCAGACACAGGCCCTTTAAGCCATGCTGGCACTGTTAATTGATTATTCACCAAAGGTTTTACGGGTTTTTTATGTTGCCGATACACTTCATTAGGCCTAAAGTGGTAGAAAGCTAGGAGAGTTCTTCCCTGAATCTGTCTTTTTTCCATTCCATCGGTTGCTCTTCCGTACCATTACTCTGCATGTCCCCCCTCCTCCCACAAACACCAACATTTGCATATTGCCTAATGGATTGCAAATCACACAGCTGCGTCAGAAAGTGCATAATTGAGGTAATGCTTCATATTGTCAACTTTTTAAAGATGCTTTTCAAAAGGTTATTTCCACACTATGTTTTGATTTGTTAGCATTTGTAGTGCGTTAGTCTGATGAGAGTGAAGGTGGAACCAATAGACAGTGAAGATCTGTGTGATCATCACCCACCTGGGTCAGCAGCCTTCAAAGTCAACTTACAGGGACTGTTTTATGTTGATGGGGAACCCAGATCACACAGGAGAAATACTCACCTGCTGTAATAATAATAATAATAATAATAATTATAACAGTAATGCGTAACAGTAAATGCATTGGATTTATATAATACTTTTTGGACACTCAGAGATGCTTTACAGTGCATTATTCATTCACTTTTTGTAGCCACAGCAGCCCTTTGGCAGATTGACAAAAGTGAGGTTTCCAATCTGCACCATCGGCCCCTCTCACTGCCCACCAACACACCATTTGTACTCGGCAATGCAGGTGGAGTGCCTTGCCTAAGCACACAATAACAGTTTTGCCACTGGAGCCCCATTGTGGGCTCATCCAACTACTAACCGGGCCCAGCTCTGCTTAGTTTCTGAGATGTGACGAGATCAGGCTTTTGACAAAGAGGTTGGAGGTGAGAGTGCTAACTACTGTGTGTACATTGCCTCCTACTCTTATCATACCTTCATCTTTTCCATCAGCTCAAATATGTAAAATAATTTCATTCAGCAGCTTCAAAAGTGGTACCATTATTCAACCACACAGGAGATTGTTATTGCAAGTTTGTAGATTTTTTGTAGAGAAAATGAGAAGTTGCAATATTTGTGGATTTTCTGTTTGGTTATTTCAGAAAAAGTGACTCTCCCATAGAGTTATACATAAAAATGAACGGACATCATACTGGTCGGTCCTGGGAAATCTGATGGCTCAGGTATTGGTTCATACATATCTGTTCTTACCCAATATCCTCCAATCCAAAATTATGACACCACATTTTAGAACGTGAACACAACATTTGACCTAAGTTCATTAGTATACTTTTTTTTTCTCCACATACAAGTCTCTACATAAGTAATTCAATAGCTATACAGTGAGTTTACACAATCTTTTTCACAGCACAGTGTGGGAAATAAACTGCAACTTGGAGTTTTCAATACAGGTTAGGACATGTATAATTAACAGTTGGCAAAAAACAAGCAGTGTTAGCAGTATTCTATGGGGGTTGGTGGGAGAGTGGTCGTGTCACACCACTACCCCGCAGGGACACTTGGGGACAGAGGGACAAGCAGGGACATGAGACGGGGGACAGGGGACGAGATAATGGGACGACATTCAGAGGGCCCGTTCCATGACCTGGAGGGGCCCAAATAGACCACTCACACGCACAAAAGCAGCGTTGCATCCAGGCTAATCTCAAGCTAATTTGGCAGACACTTTTCTCTCTTTGGTCCCTTTTTTATAGTATACTGCATCTGTCCTGGAGGGAATTTCCCAGGATGGATAATCTGTAAATCTAAAAAGATTGCACGTTTTTTCAGGCATCAACAAAGGCAGACTAACTGGGTAGAAGAATAGCCTTGCTCCTGACGGGTTGGCCCACTGAAGGGATGGGTCAATTGCAGAGGAGCAATTTCCCAACAGTAGAGGTGTACAAAATATTGAACGTGCATTGTGTCTGCGTCCCGATTGGCTAAGGGACTGTAGACCACTGTCAATCAGTCTCCTCCGTGCTGTGTCTCCTGTACAGGACAGAATGTGTTCAGCCAAATTTACATAAATGTTCGATGTGTGTGACTCTGAAGTGCTTTATGTTTGAAAGTTTTCTCCCCGACAAAACCCACAATGTCGATGAAATGTTCTGCACTGAGAGATTTCAGAAATGCTTTTGACTAAAAGGTATCAGGGCCGGCCCTAACCTTTAGGGGGCCCTAAGCTGAATTTGCCCTTGGGGGCCCTCGCCACTTCAGTGCCACATATTCATACTTGACAACATTAAGATATCATCACCACCAATAAAAAGACTGCAGATTCCAGAGGCTTATAACATCAATAACCAAGTAAAGTATAACAGTATAAAACATCTAAGGAAGGAGGGTCTGCCAAAGAAATTTTTAAATTCTGGACATTTTTTTCATGGTTTCTGGTGCATTTTAATGTGTTCCAGTCGACTAAAGTGAGCTTACACTGATCAATTCTTTATGTCATAAAATGCAGAATTGCAAGCCAAACAATGTACCGTAATTTCACAGCCATAAGGCGCACCAGATTATAAGTTCAGTTACAGGTGCTTTTTCTGCATTTAACACATACAAAAGGCGCACCGGGCCTTAGGGCGCAGGCACAGTAAAACATGTATGTTAGTTTTGCTTCCTTTGCCTTTTTTAGAGCACATACTGTGTTCGGTTGTGCTTTTATTCAAGTATTTAGCAAAGTGCTCACATCATTTTTTTTAATTAATTCACAAATCCATCAAAGTCTTCATCCTCTGTATCTGAAATGAACAGCTGCGCTAGATTTCTATAAAAATACACCAGGTTTCCTCTCGTCACTATCAGAGTCCGTTTTGTTGCCGTACCGCTCCGCGTGAACGATGCCGACTTTTGCGAAAGCTCAAAGAACAGTACAAGCAGATACGTGAGCCCAAGCATCCACAATCCCATTCACACATCGTGGCGTAACTCGCCCGGCGCTGCCTCCCGGGCTTTGCAAAACTGTGTTCGCCGTCTGTCCTCCATCGCTCCCACGATGTTCGCAACTTTTACCCGCGCCTTATGGTAGTGAAATTATGGTACTTAAGCGAGAGTACACTTACTTCAAAATCATATCACTCAAGAAGTACAAAGTAGTGACGCAGTTGCATAAGAGAAACAGCCTGGACATAACATCAGATTTATAATTATCAGATCATTTGGACTGAACATTAAATAAGAGGATTTTAGGATCACATTATTTTTGTTTATTGTCAGGCTTTGGATGCTGTTATTTCTTGTAACTGCACATATTAAAGAGTAGGACGCACAGATACAGATACCAGTATCGGGGCCAGTACTCGTACTCGTCAGTGAGCTGCCGATACTAAGAGCCGATACCACTGTAGCTGTGCTGCCTCTTATTTGAGGCTCACAGCTCATCTCTCCACAGAGCTCTGCACCACAAATCTGCACATTCACTGTTCTGTACATTAAGCAGAGCAGTGAACATATGTGACTGTCACATGAAATATATAAATATTGAAGACTCTAAATGTTTTTGTAGTTCACAGAGGACATCAGCGCAGTGCTTGTGTTTACGATAGTAGCATGCTAACGATGCTAAGTGGCTCTGGTGATTATTTGCCTGTACATATTTAGGTAAAAGTAACATAACAGTCACTGTTATGCTAACAGTGACTCGTTAGCAGTTAGCGCAGAGCGCAGTCTGCAAAGAGGAAGTGGGAAATATTAAAGCCATATGCTAACTACGATTTAAGTAAATAAGATAAGAATCCCAAGATAAAAAAAAAAGTAGGCTATATTATAAAAAATCCTCTTAATTTTATTAGATTTACCACTCTAATCAAACACCAGTAAAAAATAATGTCTGGAAACTGTATTTTTACTCAGTTTTGTTTTGCAAAACGTGGTATTGGAGCATCCCTTTATGAGCATTCACAACTCATTCAGGAGGTCTTTCTGCCATAATCAGCTGTTAATGTGACACAGGAGCAGTGACTTTAACTACACTTATATCATCTGATTTTAGAGACAAAAGGATCAAACACAACCAAAAAACAGCCAGGGTATAAACAGACTCACCCTGGTGTCCTCTGTCCCTCTGAGGTGTGTCCTGTCTGCAGAATTATACACGTCCAGCCTCTGTTTTATCCTGCAGGTTCAATGATGTAAAATGGTGGCATATTTCAAGTCCTCGCTGAAAAGTCCTGTCCCCAAAAAGATCTTCCTCCGGGCTCTTCAAACATTGTCTCGTACTTTAGATAAACTTCACTAACTTTTAGTCTTTCAGTTTGTAAAACATTCAAATGTCCCTCTGCTGCCTGAGTGCTCCCACTGTGCACCTGGAGGGAGGGGTCCTTCACACCTGTCAACACAGAGCTGTCCACACCACTGCCTGATCAAAAACAAATGTAAGCAGCACATATCTAATCTAATATCTAATCGTTTAAGAGAGATATGTAGACTAGTATAAACACCCCAGTGCCATTTAGTTTTCAGTTTCTTTTCAATCATTATTTTTAATATAAATGTATGGGCTTTAGGGGGCCCTCTGGTGGCCTCGGGGCCCTAGACAGACCCAGGTCACTATATTAAAACAGGTAAATGCAAAGAGTAAAGTAGGCTTCCCAGTAATAACATAGAAAAAGAATACAGAAGAGCCATCTTTCTTTTAGCACCTCACAGAGAGTTGCAGAGCTTAGCAGATACAGCCTTAGCCTTCACAGTCTCATGACATAATGCTCCAAATCCAGGGAAACTTTCACGGAAACTTTGGAAGATGAAGCGCTCGTGGACAGCAGGACCTTTGACAGAGAAGACTCGTCCAGACTGGAATCTTCGGAGGTTATCTTCAGAAATGACGTGAATATTTATGAGGCCAGACGAATGAGACACAGTCATATCTAAAATATGGATTTCCTAATCAGAGCTACTAAATATTTGACTTGTGCAGTCTATGAGTCAGATGGATAGATATTGAGGCTAAATAGTTAATGTGAACCAGAGCGTACAGTACAGGCTCCACTGGGATCTTTACGGATGTGGCTCTAAAGGGTGACACTGTTCAAGTTTTGGTGAATTTACTTTTGTCACATGATTATATATTATATCCCGGATAAATAACTTTTCAATATAAAAGTTGTTACAATATAGTAAATGAGTGTTCAGTTAAATGTACCTTTCTGGAGGTGGCACATCACCTTCATGGAAATAGAAAGTTAAAACCATACTTTACTTTTTCTCCATAAAGACAGATCAGTTTTATGTCATATTGTGTAAGTCAGACACAGCCAGAGGAACAACATCTAAAACCAAAACAAGGCAGATAAGTTTGATTCAAAATGTTACATTGCGTTGACACTAATTGCTGGATTGAGTCTGTTAACACCAACTACAACAACCGGGGTGTATTTGACCAAACTACCGAGGTTTCACGCAATAGCACACGTCTAATGATCTAAAATGCCCTCCAGACTGGGGGGTTTGGGGAAAATAGACTCTTGAGGTTTCATTCCTCATCTGAACTTCGCTGAGGTCACTTTCCAAGTCTTGCAGGACCCCCACCACACTTGCAGTCACTGTAAATCTGGTGTTTGATAGTGACCCCAAGTTGTTTCACAAAGCTAATGTTACCACATACGTAGCTGGTAAGCCGTTTGGCCAACAACCTTTTCGGTGCAGCTGATGTCCAAGGAAGGGCCTTGTTTTCTGCAGACATGATCTACATTTAGCGAGGAATCAATAGTAAATAAAACTGTCACCACACATTTCTCGCATGTTTTTTGTAATCTGCAACTTTTCAGTTTGTTATGGCAAAAACAGTGGACAGCTATCCTCCACCAGCCAATATAGTCCACCTGGTTATATTCCTGTGGCAGTTTAAACCCTCCCCACCCATTCTTCAACCTTTGCCGTGCTCCCGACCATGATGGAAGATGTGCTCCGTGGGGCTTGGTGTGAGTGGGTACTTTCATCATTAACATTTTCCGTTTGCTATGTAATAAGCCTGTGTGATACCCTCAGCTTAAAAACTAAATGTGGTATCGCCAAGGGCAAGTCTGAGGGTTTAAAACCCAAGGGTCACAATCAAAGTCATAAATTAAAGACACAGGTAAGGTTCTGAATAAAAAAGATGAGGTGGAAAACTTTCAATTCTTTTATTTAAAAAGTTCTAAAGACAAAATGAAGATGACTGAAAATAAAACTCAAAACAAATTTAGAAAAGTAACAAAAAGCAAGTAAAAGTTAATGTGGAAAACTTGAATTTTAATAAAAGCTAAAAGTTGAATTGCCATCTAAAATGGGGTTAATTTAAAAAAAATAAATAAATAAAAAAAAAAAAAATCCAGTCACATTTTCTTTCTTCCGTTTATCCAGGGCCGGGTCATAGGGGCAGCAGTTTAAGCAGAGACTCCCAGGGGAAGCCATCTTTTTCCGGTGGAGAACCATGGCCTCGGATTTGGAGGAGCCGATTTTCATCCCAGCCGCTTCACTCTGTTGCAAACCGCCCCAGTGCCTGCTGCAGGTCCTGGCTCGATGAAGCCATCAGGACAACATCTGCAAACAGCAGAGATGAGATCCTGTGGTTCCCAAATTAGACCCCTGGCTGCACCTAGAAATTATGTCCATAAATATAATGAACATGACCTGTGACAAAGGGCAGCCCTGGTGGAGTCCAACGTGCACAGGTCTAACTTATTGCCGGCAATGCAAACACAGCTCCTGCTCCAATCATACAGGGACTGGACAGCCCTTAGCACCGGACCCCATACTCCCAGAGCACCCCCGATAGTCCTTCTCCATGGCCTCCCCAAACTCCTCCCACCCCAGTGTGGGGCCTCGGTGACGCTGGCCCAGGCGATGTAGCGAACCTTGTCGTTTCATTCATCATAAAGAGCTTTTGAACCACTCTTACCGCCTGACCTGTTTGCCATTTAAAAAACAAAAAGCACAATTTAAAATTACCAAAAAGCAAAATAAGCCATCTGGTGCCACCTGTGGTGAGCAGACCATTGAGGAGGTGCCCAGGTCTGCTACCACATACTCACCTCAGTGGACAGAGCAGACGGCACAGCAAATGAAAAGTGCAAAAACTAAACTTGTGATCCCAGAGCACTAACTCACATACAGAGGTGGGTAAACCTCGTCAACGTGCCTAGCCAAACCACCAGGAGGCACTAAACATCGCTGAAACAAAAAGAAAAAGGTTAATTGTATGACCCATTCTGTTTATAACCTGCTTATAATTACAATAATCCCAAACCACAAAAAAGTTAAACAAAACAGCAAAAGTAAAATGGCAAATCAAAACAGCAGCAGGTTTAGTCTGCAAGAACAGAATCACCCTTACAGTGACAATTTTTAGGGCAAACCCAACTTAAACCCAGACCGTTTAATGACAACCAGTTTTGTTGCAATTTTGACTTGTGTGTACCTCAGTAGCAGTTCTACCCAGGGTTTGACTGCCACAGACTAACAGCAGCACAGAACAGGACTACGAATGGAAATATGCCATTTAGCTAAACTGTTAGAATTTTATCATTTGTAAAGAGCCTTTTTTCCTACCTTGCCATTAACCCACCAAAAAAGTAAAGGCACAGCAGCAGACAGTGCAGCAGCAGCAAAGGGGCTGCCATAGTGGGAGCAGGTGGCTTAAATAGTCTCTAACTATGAGGGCGGGATCAAGGGTGGAGCTCACAGGGGTGCTTTGAAGGGTAGCAGGGGAAAACAGACAACCCCACTACGTAAACTAAGTTTTAACACAGAGGAAATAGTTATTTTCTGAACTTAAGCAACTTTCAGCCCATGTTTCACAGCAGCTTACGAACATAATAACAATACCAAAAGTGTTCACAATAGAGGAGAACTGATTTAACTTTTAAGGACACCAACAGAATGAATTCAATAAAAGTTGTATGAATGGATGTTGTAAGACTCTTTGCACAGAAGTGTATTTCAGGAACTCTTTCTGAATGTGAACATAAGTCACGTGGTGGTGTTACTTTGCAAAACAGAAAAAAAAAACATCTTCTAACATTCTAAAGCCCCCAAAGCATTCCTCTGATATGAAGATCTTTTGCTGCTTAATGACTGGTTCTTTGTCAAAATCTACAGCATACTATTTTCACAGCCATTTGCCTGACAAAAGATAAAGATATAAAAGTGTGAATTTTGTGATAATCTCGACTGGCAACAAAATGGGACTGGTTGAGTAAAATAAATTCTACTAAATCACGGTCCTCCCTCAATGGAGACCTATGTTTTCATAGGCCTAATAACAGACACTCTCAGAAGTACCACCTAATGTAGTGTTAATAATTGTTTTAAAGTTTAAAGTGGGTGCTGTACCTGTTTTTTACTATCTGAAAAACTACTTCATTTTAAACGTGTCACAGGTGGTCAAAGGTATCCCTCAGTTACCTCATGCAGTTTGATCCTCCTAATTATTCACAGCGATGAGTTTATATGTACTTTTCACAACTTTCAGAAGCTAATGTGTAGTTTTGCCATGATGGTAAAGCTAACAACTAAAATGAACACTTCCTGATTATCGGACAATAAAATGCTTTCTAATTAGATGCAGATGGAACACAGTGGACTCATTTTGACTCATGAGCTGCTTATGCGATACATCTGCATTGCAGCAAGACATATTTTGCTCAAATACAAGGAAACATTTGGTAAAGGACGTTTAAATACTCTGCTATTCAAAACCTACTCAAAATGTGAAGTGTCCTTCCTCTTGTTAGCATCCATCAGCAGATACAGGAGGCTACATCCTCCTCTTCCTCACAGATCAGGTGTTTGTTCCTGGTTTATGGCCGTCGTCCCTGGCAACACAAGAGTGACACAATCCTCAAATAGCAGTAACAAGAGTATAAATAGGCTGCTGTGGTGTATGTCTGCTTCTCCATATCATGGTTTCTTCTGTTACAGTGAGACAGTGTGTGCCTCATTACATTATGTGTATATATATATATATATATATATATATATATATATATATATATATATATATATATATATATATATTATATATATATGCCATGGGTTAGTTTATTGGTTTAATGCCACATTGGGGAACAATCTGGACAGGAATAACATATGACAATACTCCACCAGAAAAGTTACATAGTGCCCCTTCCACAACCGCCTAGACAAATTACAGCATCAGTTTTCATCCATCTTCTTCCGCTTATCCGGGGCGGGGTCGTAGAGGGCGCAGCCTGAGCAGGGACTCCCAGATTTCCCTTACCCCAGAAAGAGAGACGTCCAGGAGATAGCTCCTCTTCACATTGGGGAGCAGTGGCTCTACTCTGAGCTGATTCCCATGTGACTGAGCTCCTCACCCTATCTCTAAGGGTGCGCCCAGCCACTCTGCGGAAGAAACTATTTTTCAATCGCTTGTATCCACGATCCTGTTTTTTTCTGTCATTACCCAAATGGCCATAGGTGAGGGTAGGAACATAGACTGACCTCTAAAGCTTTAGCTTTGCCTTTTGACTCAGCTCCTTCTGTACCACAACAGTCTGACTGAGCGACACCATCACTGCAGACGCTGCACCGATCCATCTATCAATCTCATGCTCCATCCTTCCATCACTCATAAACAAAAGATTCTTAACTCCTCCACTTGAGGCAGGGACTCTCCACCACCCGGAGAGGGTGCCACCTTTTTCCAGTGGAGAACCATGGCCTTGGAAACAGTTATTATTATTAGGAAAAACAGTTATCAGTAAACAGTTATTATTATTATTATTATTATTATTATTATCATTCGCTACAGTTGAAACCAGAAGTTTACATACACTAAATAAAAAGACGCACTTTTTTCTCACTGTCTGAGATGAAATCAGACTAAACTTTTCCTGCTTTAGGTCAATTAGGATTACCAAAATTATTTCTTTTTTTAGACAATTTTTCATTACTTTTTTCAAAGTCAGACATTTACAAACATTTCAATAATATTTGGTACCTTTGCCTTTAAACTGTATGACTTGGGTCAAACATTTTGGATATCCTTCCACAAGCTTCTCACAATAGTTGGCAGGAAATTAGTCCCATTTCCCCAGACAGAACTGGTGTAACTGAGCCAAATTTGTAGGTCACCTTGCTCATACATGCCTTTTCTGTCCTGCCCAAACATTTTCAATAGGATTGAGATCAGGGCTTTGTGATGGCCACTTCAAAATATTGACCTTGTTATCCTTAAGCCACTTTGTAATTTTTAAATTAAGAAATAATTTTCGTCATCTGTAATGGACCTAAAACAGGAAAAGTTTAGTCTAATTTCCTGTCAGAGTGAAGGGAAACAAAACATATGAGTCTTTTTATGGTGTATGTAAATTTCTGATTTCAACTGTGTATATTTGACTATCTTAAGTGGAGTGAAGTGAATTTTGATCATGACAATGGCAATAATAAAGATTTTTGATTCTGTGATTCTGGCAGTGTGCAGTGCCTATAGTTCTTACACTCCACCATGTTGGTTTTGATCAGCTTTCCTCTTTCCGGGTGGTCCACCTAATGCAGGGCTACTCTACTTCATTTTCATGAGGGCCAGATAGGTGCACAACATGTCACCACTTATAACACCATTTGGGGTCGCAATATTTCATTTTTGTGAAGCGTAAAGTACAAAAGGCCTCACCAACATTGCTCTGCCAAATTGCCAAACCAGTACTGAAGAAGACTGACACTAGATCAACCAAGTCTGAACCAGAATTAAACTAGACTAAACCAGAACTAACCCAGAATTAAACCAGGTCTAAACCAGAACAAAAAGAGATGGAATATTTTGTAGAAGATGGGCCATGGGCCGGATTAGCTCTGATCTGATCTAATGGCTACTTTAGCAAAATGGTCCTGGCTGGTACTTTATCAATTCTCTACTTTCTGTGACTGGGGAATCACAGAGGGAGACTGTGTTTGATGTAGGACTAACGTAGACTAAAGAAATATCTGATTGACTAAAGACATGCCTTCAATAACTGACTGAAAGAGGGCATGTAGTACTGAAAGCTCTCAAAATTATTAGGATACTGAGCAGAATTAACTATACACATGTGGAAGCAAACAGTATCTTCATGAGTGAAAAGGCAAATTAAAGGGTTCAGTCACTCAAAGTCTCAGTGGTGAAAAGTAGTACAAAGGTAAAAACATTGTAGGTATCTGTACATTTTACAGTGGATACTTTTTACTTTGAGTTTGGAGTTAAAGTCTTGGATTTGAGCAGAATCACAAACATATGATTCACTAGAAAAATTTAAAAACTAATCCAAATTGAAGATCAGCTAAATTCTTTATGTATTTCACTACATTAAGCATTTTAACATTCATAATCAGTTTTGTACTTTTTATACTAAATGTACATTTTATGTTTTACTATTTTTAAGTAATAAAATTGAGTACTTTGTCCACCACTCCAACTCCAGCTAACTCATCCCACGTCTTCTTCTTTCTCATATCTATTTAAACCCTTATAATCCTGATTTTTTAACCAACCAATGAATCAACTAAAGGACTAGTGCTCTAGTTTGATCTGCTGTATCACACTTTGCTGTTTCTTTTCTCATAAAAGTATTGTTGCAGATTTCCTTGGCCCAAAAGATACAGCAGATGTATTTGAGGCGACCACTGTGAAAAGCATCAATATTGATATAAAATAACTTAATACAAGAAACAGATTCACTCACTTCCTGGTAAAAACTGCATTTCATGAGCAGAAGATTTTTATGTAAGTGTTTTAATTGTTGAAAAAAGACAAGAAACTCATCATGGAGAGCAGTGTCTTGTTCACAAATGGTTTAACAGGCACATGTCGGTCCCTCTGCACAAACATACCTGGGTTGTATTTTGCTTCATACACACTTGTTTCTTCAATCCGTTAATCCGAAGTCGCTTGAAAATGCTTTGTTTGTATTTTGCCTTTTCAGTTGTGTCATAGATAAAATAGTTTTCAAGCCCATAAGCCCTCACCAGACTCATTCTTCTGTCAAATGACATGCACGTCTCTATGATCATATCATCCGTGGGGGACGAGGAGATTTATTTATTTTCTGATTGTTCAATCCGATTGCTGACAGCAGAGGGACCGCCAACACCTAAGTGGAAACAGAGGTGAAGTTTATAATGTACATTTTCTAAATTCAGACATTATTTTAAGTTAGAAATGTGAAACACTGACCAAAGCATGTTTAAAAGAGAATCAAGGCCACATAAATGCATAATGTATGCTTTTAAAAGAGGGGATATTATGCAAAATCGAGTTTTCTTCCATCTTATAATGTTGTTCCGTCATCAAAACATGCCTGAAGAGGTTTTGTCTGTAAAGATCGCATGTTTGAGCAATCTAGCAATCTCTCCTTGACCTTTTGGAACCTCCCTACAGTTAGCTGTAAGATTCTGTGCAATGCTCAGCCTGCAAGCCTACATCATCCATGCTCTCATATGGGATGCACACTGATTGTGCTGTGATGGCGCTCTGAAGGGGGAGTGATTTAACGTGGGAGGCAAAGTGATGGCAGACTCAGAGCATCAGAAAGTGAAACTTGTAAAACATGTTAATATGTTGTTTACTGAAAATATAGCATTTTCAAAGCAATAAAAGGTAACGTGGTAATCTAAATATGTTATGCGTGTTAGCAGTTAGAAAAATACCCCTTCTTAAAAATTTTGCACACACACACTCAAACTCAAAACAAATACAGAAATCCAGTCTGATAAATCTCCAAACCCCATCACGGATCTACTCTCTGATTATGAATACTCATTATCACTACCTCCTCCGGCTAATCGCTCCACTCCGCAGCACCCCAGCAGCTCCAGAGGTCTGGGGTTGAATTCCTTCACATCCAGAGAGGGGCAGGTTACTGGAGTTCAGCTCTGTCTCAACACGCTCCGACTCTGCGTTTCATCTGCCAACTGTCCTCTAGCAAAGAGCTCCATACGCACTTCAAATACACAGCAGCTATTCCCCAATGGCACCACAGCAGAAAGCACACTGGCAGCCAAATCTGTGCAAGGCCACGACTCAGGAACATTACTATGGATTATCTAAAGCGTTGATTTTACCAGTGTTCCGGGGAACACTATTGAGCCTTGAAGGATTGCGAGGTGTGTGCCTTGGAAAAATGTAAAGGTCATATATATATCTTAAGTGTACGCTCAATGGCAGGGTAATAATATCAGAGCAGATCCGTCAAGGCTGGAAACCGAACAGGACTGGGAAGGGGTATGGGAGAAGGAGACATCGCATATCAGCAATGCACAGTGGCTGGTGGCTCTGTGAGAAGACCACAGCAACGTCCCTGAACAGAATCCAGTCACTATCATAGTGGCAGACATCCAGGAAAGAGTCAGGTATGAAAAAAATGGACCGCACCAGGCCCTGACATGATCCACGCCTACTGGATCCAGAGGTATCTCTCAAAGGGTACAGTCCCATCCAACTATTGGCCAATAACCTGTCTCTCCACAACATGGAAGCTCATGTCAGGTATCATTGCAACTAAGATAAGTGGGCACATGAATCAATACATGAGCACAGCACAGAAGGGCATCGGCGAAGATACCAGGGGAGCCAAACAAGAGCTCCTGGTAGATTGAACAGTTGCCAGAGACTACAAAACCTGTAAGACCAACCAACCAATTACAAACTCGATGAGGTTGTGAAAAACCACCCTTGAGGCCAATGGCAAGTCACTTGCACAAGTGACCATCAAATGTGGCATATACCAAGGAGACGCACTGTCCCCATGGCTGTTCTGCATAGGTCTCAACTAGAGGTAAGATCGGGCCTAAAAAATCCAGCCCGACCCGACCCGG
Organism: Periophthalmus modestus; assembly: GCA_019594935.1. Classification (NCBI taxonomy): domain Eukaryota; kingdom Metazoa; phylum Chordata; class Actinopteri; order Gobiiformes; family Gobiidae; genus Periophthalmus; species Periophthalmus modestus. The sequence goes on along the minus strand of JAIEZT010001390.1, from coordinate 14,661,567 downwards.
CCTGCGGGTATTAAAGCCCGACCCGGCCCGAGCCCGACCAATTAACTTGATTTGCAGGCCTGAGCCCGAAGCAAACCCGAAATTTCATATTTTATTTGTGAGGACTCGGGAGGAGGAGGACGGGGGGAGGAGGGGTGATTTATGATAACAAGTCCATGCACTTGTCTGTGATGGCCTGCTTAGCGCAACGAGGGGCGTTTTTTGAAACAAATGATAATATAGATGTTTGATGATCATCAATTTTGCCAGTACAGCTGTTTAAATGCTGCTCAGCGTCGAGGTGCCAGTCTTTTTGCTCTCGTATGAAAGCAAAGCGCCACATTGACACATTCAGCGAAGCCAACGCAAATTTCTTTAGCATTTTCAACAATGAATTTGAAGCTTTTCCACACCTCACTCTTACCGGTGCGTGTTTGTCTTTTCAGTTCTCCTGTCTTTAGTTTATCCTTAACTTCTTGCTCCTCCATATTGGGGATACTAGGTCAAAATAGATGCGGACCTGCGGAGGAGAAGATTATTAAGAGGGCGGCGTTCACGTGCACAGAGCTCTGGCTCTGCGGCTCCTGTTTAGTAGTTAAATAGCAATTACATTACAGCGCCTTCTTTGTTTTATCCAAATTATTTATTTTAAAACAAGTATTCCTTAGTTTAGTATCCACACATCGTTTTAGTATACATTTTTATAAACATATATTTATTTAAAAAAAAAGTCAGCAAGAGAAAAGCCCGACCTGACCCGAAGCAATGATTGACATTTTAGGCCCAAACCCGAATTTCGGGTCGGGCTTAAGATCTTACCTCTAGTCTGAACCCCCTCAGCCAAATCGTTGGCTATGGATACCAACTCAGGAATGGGGCCATCATCAGCCACCTCCTCTACATGGATGACATCAAGCTGTACACTAAGAATGAGCGAGACATTGACTCACTGATCCACACCACCAGGATCTACAGCACAGCATTGGAATGTCATTCAGGCTGGAGAAGTGTAGCCGGATGGTGACAAAGAGAGAAAAGAGAGGAAAGTCCACACAGAAGGGGTCCCACTCGAAGAAGGAACAATAGCAGCAATTGAGGACAGCTCCAAGTACCTTGGTATCCCACAAGCAAATGGCAACCTTGAAGAGGAAACAAGGAAAGCAGCCATGGCCAAATACATTCAACAAGTAAGGCAAGTCATAAGGAGTCAGCTCAATGACAAGAACAAGACCCAGGCAATAAAGAGCTATGCCCTGCCAGTAATCAGATACCCAGCAGGAATCATAAGCTGGCCAAAGGAGGAGTTACAAACCACAGATATTAAGACCCAAAAGATCCTAACCATGCATGGCAGGTTCCACCCCAAATCCAGCACGCTGAGACTGTACGTGAGCCACAAGGAAGGAGGCCGAGAACTTGTGAGTGTGAGAGTCACAGTCCAGGATGAAACATCCAAGATCCACAAGTACATCCAGGACAAGGCCCCATCAGATGACGTGCTCAGCGAATGTCTCAGACAGTGGAGTGCAGAGGAAGAGGTGCTTGAGGTACCATAATCAGAACACAACCCCCTACATGGGATGTACCACTGGAACATAGCTGAAGAGGATGATATCAAGAAATCCTACCAATGGCTTGAGAGAGCTGGTCTGAAGGAAAGCACAGAGGCACTCATCCTGGCTGCACAGAAGCAGGCCTTGAGCACTGAAGTATTAGAGGCTCAGATATACCACAGCAGACCAGACCCACGGTGTAGGCCAGGGATGTCCAAACTCTGGCCCGGGGCCAAATGCAGCCTTCAAACCAATTTTTATTGGGCCTCAGGTCTCTTGCTGAAGCCCAACTGATCATAAGCAGAACTTTTAACAGCAAATTAAACTATTTCTACCACTATATCCTCAAACATCACATTGCGTTGTGATACAGACCTAAACTGAATGTGTTTCAAGCCTCATTAAGTTACAGCACTGCACTGCATTGATCACCAGTCTGTGGCCCTCCGCTTCGAATATGTTTTGAGATGTGGCCCTCGATAAAAAGAAGTTTGGGCACCTCTGATGTAGGCTGTGCAAAGAGGCTCCTGAGACAATCCAGCGCATAACTGAAGGGTGTAAGATGCTGCAGGGAAAGCATACATGGAGTGGCATAACCAAGTGGCGGGCATAGTGTACAGAAACATCTGTGCAGAGTACGGACTGGAAACCTCAAGGTCAAGGTGGGAAACACTGCAGTGACCTCCAAACTGGAGGAGTGGCTACAGCAGATGCCAAGAAAAACATCAGACATCTCAGTTCAGAAAAGTGCAGTACTAGGAACAGGAAAGATACTGCACAGAACCCTCCAGCTCCCAGGCCTCTGGTAGAGGACCTGAGTGTGGAAAAAGGAATGAGACCACCCGCGGAAGGTGAGGATGAGATTTGTGTATATATGCATATACATACATACATAGGCGAGATTTGCCTTGGATCCAGAATACACGTCTCTCCAATACTATGACGATGTGAGTCTGGTCGCTGGTGAATCTCCCAGAGTTCAGAAGAGTGTGATTGACAGGGGATTATCCAATCGGAGATACACATGGTCGGTCCGTCCTTATCAAAACAAATATGGTTGCTTACAAGGAAAAAAGAAAGGAAAAAATATCACAGTGGACTGAAAAGCAGTTAAGACAAATGAGATAACCAATGAACTCCTTTGTTTTACATACGTCACTAAAATAAACAAATCTAATTGGACGATCATGTTTGGCTCTGGCTCGAGATGTGATGGAGGGCGTGAGGAGAAATATCATTCTGGACTTGCCAGGACAAAAAAGACACCAAAATTATCACTATAGCAGTCAGTGGCAGAAATCATAGACACTTTGTTGCTCAAATTGTTGTTTCAAACCTTTTAGTAGGCAGTGTGCTGCAGCATCTTTTTAACAGCAAAAATGTGGCGCGACTCAAAACAGGTTGGAACACACTGATTACAGGGAGTCTATATTTTCAATATTCCCTCATCATAAACATACCTGAGATGTATCTGTTTTAATCATGTCTCTTTGACTGCTTGTTTGCTCAGTTTACTGTCCTCTTGGGAGCTCCTCACACTCTGTTTAACCCAGTGGTGGTTGCCTGAAGGGTGGCACAAGAATGAGCCAGTCAAAGGTATAATAATGCATGCTATTTCTGAGTCCCTCGAGAGGGAAATTTATTTCTGCAACTTGTCAGGAGCAATGAGCTGCTGCCGCTGAGAGACTTATTGTGCAGGTTTTGGGTTGATTGGAGAAACTCACCCAGACATGGGGAGAACATGCAACCTTCTTGCTGTGAAGCATTTGTGAGATGTCATTTGCACGAGCCTCCAGGCTCCTGTGGCCCTGTCTTAGCTCCTTAACACCAGGTCGGCCCAAGGCAGAGCCGCCAGGGAGGATGCTTAATAGAGGGAAGTTGTGTGGTGTCCTAGAATGGCATTATACTGCAGCAAACTTACTCCTACTTTTTATTTTATGAAGATAAACTTCATATTTAGTTGTGATTTTTCTTTAATTAGTAGCAATTAGTAGTAGTAGTAATTAGTAATTGCCTGTTTTTGCTATACTGTGGAACATTATATAATTATTATTATATTTTTATATAGATGTGAGCGAGATAAGGACATAGTCTGAAACATGCCAGGCAAAACAATAACATTCCATGGAGATAAACAAGAGCCACAACACCCACCAAAAAGTTACACAGAGAACTTTTGAATACGACTCTCTGAAAACACCACCGTACTGCCCCCTCTAGCCAGGCCCTAGCACCCTTCAGCAGCAGAGGGCAGAAATGCATGCTGACTCTCCTGCATTCAGCCAGTGCACAGAGAAAAATTCTCTGAAAAGACCAAATCAAGGCCAAACATGGCTTTCATTTCTCATGCTCTGCACAGAGGGCTCTGCAATTTTTATAGAAGAGTGTCGGCTTTGATTTAATAAGCTGCTCATCAATATAGTGTGTGAAAACAGCCATAGAAATGCGTAGAAAGAGTGGATTATAGATGCAGCATGCTCCTAGGCTGTGGCCAAGCTGGGAGTAATGTGCATGTGGAAATCACTCACCCTGCATATTTAGGCTGAGTCTCTCAAACAGAAAAACACCTTCTGTTTCATGTTCCACCTTGTGATGTCATGTGGTAATACAGGAAGTGCTCCAATGTGTTTTTAAACTCCATACACCTTCAATAGAATGATTTGGATAATTTCAGCCTTGGAGTTTCCAATCTCTACTGAACTAAAGGTAAAAGATAAAGGTTAGCTTGAAAATGAAAACATGACATCATAAGGTGGAACAGAGCATTTTGAGCTTTGACGAAGTAGACATACTAATAATGCAGCATTATTCAAACATGTGGATGAAACAAAACCTAACTTAAGGTATTTTTTGAGGAGGTAACAACATTCTAACATCGCTGAAAGCTCAAAAGAGTCAATGTTGTATAATATAGGACATTTAAAAACTACATCCCAATTTGATTTCAGCAAGAGGTTTGCCTGGAGCTCCTTCTGTTGGGCGCAATAGGAATGACGCATGAATTTACAGTGGATACTAATATATCTGTTTCAACCCAGCTCGTGTGGGGACAGGGAAGAAACAAAAGAAACCAAGATGGAAAACTGTAAATTAAGAAGTAATTTAATGTACAGGGATGTTAGGGTTAAACAAAAGGGGTCTACAAATATTGAAATATTGAATAATATACTTTGCAAGGGTTTAAACAAAAACAAAAAAGATAAAGTTAACAAACAGGTGTCCCGAATCTTCTTAAGTAGGGTGGGAGGCAGCTGAAGGTGGGCGCCAGGATTGACCAGGCTGGGAAATAGTCCTCCAATCACAGCCAAGGGGTCCAACAGCAATGATTATGGGGAAAGTAGAAGATTGTTTTCAGTGAATATCGCATTTTCAAAACCATAAAACAGGGTGATCTAAATATGTAATGTGTTAGCAGTTAATACCCCACAGAAGTAAAATACCCCTCTTTAAGTCAACAATAGTGACATTATACTGTAATAAAGTGGTGCCAACTCTATGTGATTGTTGTCAGTCAAAGGGACATCAAAGAGGGTGTATTATGCTAAATCGACTTGTTGGAGCTTTCTACCATGTTGTAACATTATTCCCTCATCCAGAACATGCCTGAAGAGGTTTTATGAATCATTCGTGCATGTTTGAGTGATCTTACAGTCTCTTCCAGGCACTATTCGAGCCCTTCTTATGGTTAGATATACAAGACCAACGCTCTTGTCTAAGCCTACATAACATGGTCCTTCCATCAGCCCTCCCCTCAGAAAAATGAAACTAATTAAACTGTTTAACATGTTTCTTTTTGGATTTTCAAACCAACAAAAGGTAACATGGTGATCTATAATCTTATATATTTGCAATTAACCCACAGAAGTGAAATTTAAAGATGTTGTGCTTGTGTCTGCTATATAGTTCTATTCTATGACACCCATGGATCATTGTTATAATTTGAACAATTTAAATCACAATATTCATCTAAAACAACTTAAGAAACAAGGTTGCTAACTTCCCCATGAGAAAAACGTGGGAACAGACGTTGCCGCAAATGTCATGACAACAAAGAGCCAAGCAGCTGTCGGCCCCTATGGTTAACTGCACATTGTGCTAGCAAGCCGCAGATTTTATTTTTTTCATTTGTGCCAAACTGACTATGCAATGCTGCCAGATCTTGAACGCAGGAATTGATTGGTACTATGACATCTAGCAAATAAGAGATTAAAGATTACTCCAATATGCACGAATCACTCCACAGTAAATGTTGAGAGGAAACAACTTTAAGATTGGTAAAAGCTCTGAAAAGTCAATTTTGCATAATAGGTCTGCTTTAAGCAATAAGATTAATGTGACAAGCTCGTGGAGTGAATCCCAAACAAATAATGATAAGGTGCATTTGTGGATCATATGCATAGATAGTTTTTGCAAAAACAGTGAATCTAATATAGAGTTTGATCAATGACACCTGCTTTCCAACTCAAATGGGAATGCAACCTATTATATTAGATAAAGGTAATCCCGCTGAAATTCTACGTGGAAGGCTCTTCTCTGTTTGTACAAACTATAGACTGTAGAACAGGGGTGTCCAAACTTTTCTCATTAAGGGCCACAAATAAAAACACAGACAAAGCTGAGACTGAGGGCCACAGACTGGTCACCAATACAGTGAATACTTCAAATCTGCGTTATTATTACAAGTTAGACTGAAGCACTAGACCTTTATTCATGCTTACATCCTCAGTGGGACACATTAAATATTTGATATGGGCTTGTTAAAGTAGATTTTCAGAAATATACAGTAAAAAGTACTGTTTAAAGTAATATGGGGCAATTCATCTGGAAGCTTGAGGGCCAAGAAAAATTGGTCTGACGGCCGCATTTGGCCCCCGGGCCACAGTTTGATCATGCTTGCTGTAGAAGAAAGAAGTGGACTGAGTGAGTGTGACGTCACCCATAATGTTCGGCTGCAGCCAAATGAAGGTCATCGAGGCGAGGCAGTTATAGGGGAATTAGGAGCGGAGTTCCATATTTGGAATTCCGGCCGTGAGTATCATAGCAACCAAAGAGCCAATCTGGAGTAAGACTGTTGAAGGTAACACCTATTCCTGCCCGCACCACTGGTTCGGCAGGGGGCGAGCACTTAGCAACACAGTCAATAAAACCTGTTGCTAAGAAAGAAGACATCTGCTATTAATATTCAGATCTTGAATTACAAACAAAACAGCAAAGTAAAAATACCAAGATCAAAAGCAAGAAGAGGTGATGTTTTTTTCAATAGAAAGTCAATTGGAACTATTCTGGATGGAGCTGGAATTGTGCTCATGATCACTTCCTATTTGGAACGCAGCAGCTAGCAGGTTAGCTTTGTCCATTTATATATACAGCGTACGGTACAACCTGAACATACATTTGTGCACTCACATCCCTGCAGCAGTCAGACCTTTGCTCCGTTTCCTCCTCTGAAGATCAAACCCTCACGTCTCAAAGGCCAGACACATCCTGCTCTAACCTGAGAGGAGGAGGGGAAGAAGAGGAAGAGAGGTTGGAGAGAAGGCGGGTGTGGAGAGGAGAAAGAGAGGATGAAATGGAGAGGAGGGGGGTAGGAGGAAAAAAGAGGAGAGGAGGAGTGGGATAAGAGGAGGGAGCTAGGTGAGAGAGAGAGACGCAGAGGAAAAGGAGAGGAAGAGGAGGAGGAGAGAAGAAAGAGGAGAGGCTCATCCTACACACAGAGCAGGAGCGGTGCCCACTGAGCTCCGGTGCACCTGCTGCATGTAGAACCAGAGGAACAGAGCCTGGATCAGAGAGAAGACTCAGACTCTTGAACAGGCGTTTGGACACTTCAGCACTGGCATATCATCAGGTTTACAGCGACTATTGTATCTGAACTCCTGATTTCGGAACATGAAAAACAGAAGTGGTGAATTTTAGATACATATTAGTGTAGTCTGTAAGTTCTCTGGGCTTCAAAGAAAGGGTATTTTACTTGTGTGGGGTATTAACTGCTAACACATGACATATTTAGACCAACATAGTCACCAAAAACAATATATTAATGTTAATGTCATGTAATGTTATTATGTTTTATAAGTTTCACTTTCGTTTTTGACGCTCTGCCATCCCTTTGCTCCCCATGCTAAGTCACGCCCCCTTCAGAGCGCTCACACACAATCAGCGAGCATGAAACTACTGCACATCACATCAGGTTTGTCAAGTTACTGCAGTTTTGTAACATGTTTCTGTATATCTATGGACAAATATCATGTATCGAATAGGGTCAGGAGAGATCTCTAGATTACTCAAACATGCATGGATGACATATAGAACATCTTCAGCTTTCTTTTTGATGAGGGAACAATGTTGAAACAAGGTGGAAAGCTTAGAAAAATAGCTTTGGCATAAAACCGCCTTTTAACGCAGAAATTTAATCAGTCAAGTACAAACCCTTCAACAATTATCTGCATTTTTCATTTCAGTTTTACTTCTGCATCACACATTGTGGAAGTGTGGCTGGCATTCTGACCGTGTCCAATCACGCAGTCACTTCGGGGTGGAGGTTGATACGCTAATCGTTTATTGAGTGGGAGAACTACCAACAAAAGCTACTGTCGTTTCTTGAGTTGCTAATGCCCTGGATTAATGTGAAATTAACGAAACAAGCGCCAATTCCACCTAAACATCCAACTTTTTCCCAGCACATGTCTCACGCCATCTTTGAGTCCCGGTACGTCACTTGTACTCATCTGCATTCCACCGTTCAATAGTAGTTCTATGATTAATACATGCTGCTCCACATCATAATATGCCGTCGCTAGCATTAGCATGGGGTCCAAATACGAGCTGTAGCCTACGTTGAAGAGAATGCAGATACGCGAGTGTGCACGCTCGACGTACAGAGGAAAGGCTGGAGGAATGGGACACGTGTATTCTCATTGGGATTGCACTGAACATCTGGTCTTTTAACATGAGTAGTGATGAACGTAATAAATCTACACGAGTATCGCTCAGAACAAACGCAGATGGCTGAGCTCTGCCGATGGTCAGAGAATGAAAATCAGATCATGTGACTTCACTTGACTTGTTTGTTGGGTTGTCGGCTCTGATTTGGAGGTCTCGCAGAGATCAAGCAAATGTTAAGGTTAAGGTCCCTGTAGAGAAATGCGTCCTGTGCGTTTGACCCGCCCTTCAATGCCGCTGGAGCAGATTTTCAGGAGCGGCGGGTGTCGTAGTACATACTGCATTCGCGGACCCATCTTCAGATCGTGAGCTACTCTTGGTCAGAAGCTGCTAGAAAATGTTTTGGGTTGATGGGGGAAACCGGAGTGGCCAAATAAAAAACACCCAGACACAGGGAGAACAACTCTGCAAACTCTGCACACAAAGGTCAGAACTTTCTTGCAGTAAGGTAAGAATGTGAGACTCAAGCGAAAAATGAGATGTCAAAAAGCAGATATAAGTATAAAATTAAAACTGTAAGCAGTGATAAAGGGCCCTCACAACCCTTGCTTTTCTTCTTTTACTATAAATTTTACCTGGATAACTGAAGGATTACACACAGATTTTATAGTCGACTAGTCATGATTAGTCCTTTAATCGTTGCAGCCCTATTTTATAGCATTTTGGCATATTTTCTCAATGTTTAGTTTTTGAGAACAATAAAAAGATAAGGAAATGAAAGGGTCCTGTAGACTTTTTGTAGACTGTAGGGCTGCAAAATGTATCGCAATAGAATCCAAATCACAGTTTGAATGCAATTAGCAAATCACAAATGCTGCATTTTTTTTTATATACCATAATTTCTTCCACAAACAACACAATCTCCTGTCTTATTCTGCATAAAAACCGTTAACACTGTAGTTTATCCCTGTACAAACCTGTTCTGAAATGTCCCTGTGTGTCAGATGCCCTCCCTGAGTCTCCATGGGGTCTTATTCTGTGTAAAAGCTGCTAACCTTTCAGTCATATGCACAGCTAAACAGAACCGTTTTGAGCCTGGATTTAAACATTGTCAAAGTAGAGGCCTGTGTCTATCTTCAGGAAGACTTTCCAGGTTTTAACTGCATAAAACTGAAACACCCATAATATTTTAATAATGCATCCCTAGGCATTACATAAAGAGTTGTTAAAACAAGGCATAGAGGCACAGAGAAGTGAAATAAATACAGAAAAGGTGACAATAAACAAGAATTATGTTCTAATCTTTTTGTGAAGTTGGTGGTTGGATTTGCAACAATACTACCCCCATACTCAACATATCTCCCTCACAACCCTCTGCCTGCCCCTACTCTTTCACATTCACATTTGTCATCACTCTTTGATCTTATCCAGTCTAACACATACATTTTCTGTATCTTTGTTGTCATATAGTGACGCAAATGAATGAAAGATTGAATGGTAGTCTACTTGAGTCAACCTGCTGAGTGCAGGTCTGAGCCCCAACAGCCTCGAAAAGATTCAACCCCAATATGTTTCACAACAGTGTGCTATAGTTTAAACTGAGCTGGAGGACAGATCAGATTTCTGTGGTGGGTGATTTGTGCCAATTTGTTGACCTTGTTTATGGTTAATATCTTAAAAAACAACATAAGGCTCAACGTCTTCTCTGTCAGCAAAAATAGAAACAGTGAAAGTGGAATTCTTTTTTCATAATAGCTTCAGAAAGTGGTGCCATTATTCAGTCCTAAAGATGTGATTGTTGTCAGCTGAAAGGACTTTTAGGACATAAGATTCATATGGCAAGTTTGTGGAGCCGCTCACTAACAAATAATGACCTCTGTAGAATTATATTGAGACCTCTCAGCTGATGTCATTGTTTAAATACAATCTGATTGTTATGGGCCCAGACCTCCAGCTCCTCCTACAGCCACACATGTCAAGCCCCTGCAGCTGATCCCCGTTTCTGTGCGCAAGCTTCGAACTGCACGTCTCCTGCGATTGGTGCATTGCTGTCAACCTGATTGGCTCCTGAGTCCTATATATTGATTGGTGCGACGCCCTAGAGCCTGGCCACTCCTGGGTCTTCACCTGCAGCTGCCACACCTTTAAAAAGACCCGCCCCGTCCCTCTCCTGGCTGCTGGGTTCTGTCGGTGAACAGCATGCCACTTTAGTTCTATGTCTCTGATGGATTCAATATATTTTTAACATGTTTATTGATCTCACTGTGAATCTTAAAGGTAATGTAATGTTCATTTTTATTATAATCACTATAATAATGATATGTAACCTTAATATGATTTATGCACTTATGTCTGTGTTCTGAGCTTTGCAGAGAATGTCTTGTGAAAGTTGAATGACCATGGGAGATAACAGGAAACACCCTGAGAGGTGTTTGGGCGAATAAGGACTGAAAGGAATGCTTAAGCAACAATATTTTGAAATGAACTTTGTAATATGTGATTTTCTCACTGCCTCACTGCTTGTTGTCCCCCTCTCCCCTTGAGAGTGAGCAGTGATGTGTAACTAGGGATCCTAACTGAATAAAGGAGGAGAAAGGCGGTGGAGACTTCAGAAAGGGAGAGGAGGTTGTAATCTGAAGGTTTCGGCCTCCCCGTCCTTTTCTCCTCATGAGTATAGCAATAATAATCTCTCTTGTCTTCTCCTCTTTTGAACTCTAATTAGGTTAAGTGTGAACCTATCAACTTGGTCCTTCGATCCCTCCACAGTACGGAAGAAGCACTACCCAAAGTGCGCAGCGACATCTACTGGTACTGTGGAGGGAAAATACTTAGAGCAAGAATGCCCACTGAATTTACTGGAGTATGTGCTCTAGTTAGTTGATAATACCTGTAGAAGTAATGTCAATTGAACAAGAACAATTAACAGAACTGATAAAACTAATACCTAATGATGACCTCCAAATCAAAATATCTAAAAGAGAATAAAAGGGACATTGGGGAGAAAATGATCCAACATACATTGATTCTATTGGAGTGCCCAGAGGGGTCCCTGATGAATATAAATTAGCTGACCAAATTGCTAACGGATTTGAAAACATTCCTTTTTAAGCTGCTATAATACCAATTATTACCAATTACACCAAATAAGAATGTAGACAGAATCAACTACATCCACTACAACGTACAAAAGTTGGGAAACTACACACAGGAGGGGTTTGAAGCAGTGCACGAGCAACTCAGCGCGACCTCACTTATGGCTTTCCAAAATCGCATAACAGTCGACATGCTGTTGACCGAACGGGCTGGAGTTTGTTCGATTTTTGGGGCTAGCTGCTGTGTTGTCATCCCAAATAATACCGCTGCAGATGGAAGCCTGACTAGAGCTATAGGCAGCCTGCGTGCTATGAACAGACGCCTGAAAGAGCAGTCTGGAGTAGACACGAGATTCTGGGATGACTGGCTAAGTGTGTTTGGTCGCTATAAAGCACTGGGCTCCTCGGTTCTAGTATCAATTACTGTGTTTGTAGCCATCTTAACCTTGTGTGGATGCTGTTGTGTTCTCTGTCTCTGTTCTCTGATTAATAGGTTGATAACCACTGCCATCTCACCCGCACCAGAAGAGAAAGGGGTGCAAATGTACATATTGGGCAGTGATGAGAGTGATGAGGGGGACCCTGAAGGAGCACTGCCAGAGTTATTCTGAGAACTCTCCCAGGTGTAAGAACTAATGAACTATAATTAAAAATCCAGGGTGAAGAGATTACATGGTGATATGTGAGATGTCACAGTTCGATAAACAGGAGGGAATGATGGATTCAATATATTTTAACATGTTTATTGATCTCACTGTGAATCTTAAAGGTAATGTAATGTTCATTTTTATAATAACTATATATAATGATATGTAACCTTAATATGATTTATGCACTTATGTCTGTGTTCTGAGCTTTGCAGAGAATGTCTTGTGAAAGTTGAATGACCATGGGAGATAACAGGAAACACCCTGAGAGGTGTTTGGGCGAATAAGGACTGAAAGGAATGCTTAAGCAACAATATTTTGAAATGAACTTTGTAATATGTGATTTTCTCACTGCCTCACTGCTTGTTGTCCCCCTCTCCCCTTGAGAGTGAGCAGTGATGTGTAACTAGGGATCCTAACTGAATAAAGGAGGAGAAAGGCGGTGGAGACTTCAGAAAGGGAGAGGAGGTTGTAATCTGAAGGTTTCGGCCTCCCCGTCCTTTTCTCCTCATGAGTATAGCAATAATAATCTCTCTTGTCTTCTCCTCTTTTGAACTCTAATTAGGTTAAGTGTGAACCTATCAGTCTCTGTGACTTTGTAAATTGAGACATTTGTAGTCCTGTGACTGTTGTGTTTTTGGATTTTATATACTTTTACTTTGTTAGCTGTATTATTTTAAATTGTATATTGAAGCTATTGAGCCTCTTTGTGTTGGTTTTTAATTTAACATGCCTTTTTTAATAAATTCTAACTTTAGTTTTACAATTTTCCATCGTGTTTGTTACTTCCCCAGTCCCTACCTGAGCTTGGTCGTAACATTGACCTTATTACTTGCTGTAGCAGGTGAGCCGATTTGTGCTGTTAGATTGTTAAAAAACGTCCCTATCAAATGACACACAAGCGTAGTCGTAGCTAACAGCTTTTCAGTTAGTCACGTACCCTTTTTGTTGAAAATGCCTAACCTGGACCGTGAAAGCTCATGAAGTTTACAGGTATATTGTTTATGCGTGAAGTTAACATGACCTTAAACAGAACTTGTCTTGAGTAGTCTGACTTTACACAGTCTCCTTCAGAATGTTTTTCTGAACACACTCCCAAATATCCATAAGCCTGGAGCGTGCAATTACCTGTGTGAGAGGGGGGCTGCTGGGGCGGCAGGGTGCTCTCTCTCCTCGGCACGTGCGGAGAAACCAGCCACTGCCACCGGCCTGGGTAACTGTGCAGAAAATAAAGGCTCAAACTCATTAGGACTCATTTGGGATAGGGAGGGAAGGGAGCGTTCTAATTCCGACACCGAGCCGACTTCAGATGGGCGCGCTCCATCTGTGCACCAGGTCTGAGGTGGAGCGAGCAGATCAAATGGTGTGGCACAAAGAAGTCACCCCTCAGTCGCTAAAGACAAAACTGTCACAAGAAATGTAACTTTAGTTCAGTCTTTCAGGACAGCTGGTGTGTGATGCCATTTCAGACAATGCACAGTAAAGGTGCATTGTGTAACTTTTCGGGCTACAAACATCATTCATGCCAGTGGAGATCAATTATATTTGTCTGGGATACACACTTCTTCAATGCTTTACAAAGATGTGAGTTTGGTCACCCATGAATTTCCTTGTTTTCAAATGGGCGTAATTGACAGGTGGATTAGCCAATCGGGGACACGTGTGGTCCACAGTATCGTAAAAAAAAATAAAAGTTGAAAAATCCAGAGCGATATCAGACTGGATTTGCCAGACTACTGAGTGCGTCAGCCATTTCTGGATTATATTGGGCCAGATCTTTCTCTACTCTGTTAAAAGAACTCTCGTAGGCTACACACTCGAATTGCTTTTGTATTTGTAATCTTTTTTGCGCATTGAAAATTGTGATTTAACTATTTTTCTTTTTTTTTTTTTATATGTCATTATAGATGATGAGCCGCTGTTTGTTCTGTCGTGACTATGATGTGAAGTAGTTTCAATAGCGGGATGCACCCTGATTGTGTTGAGATAGTGTTCTGAAGGGGGAGTGACTGAGCACAGGGAGCAAAGGGCGGCAACACTCAGAGTGTGAAAAATGAAATTGCAACTTATAAAACATGTTAATACATTGTTGTCAATGAATATAGCTCTTTCAAAACCATAAAAGGTATCACATTGATCTAAATATGTTAGCAGTTAATACCTCATAGAAGTAAAATATTTAACATACTGTGGAACATTAAAAGCAAAGCAATTTGATCATGGAAACAAGCAGGTGGACAAAAACAGCATACCTTTTAAGTAGCAGTAAAGTCATAGAAGCAAAAAAAAATGTAATAAACACACATACATTTATAATTAATAACAGGTCGAATGAAGTAGTCTAGATAGAGAATTGGACGATTTTTGGTCAATAGAAGCGACTGATTTGATTTTTTTTTCTTTTTTCTCATCATTTTTATCTTGTTTTTGTTTGCTTAGAGTTGAAACTTGAACTTTCCTGGGACTCCACACAGAATAGTGACAGTTTGACTGCGCTAATGGGGATCCACAGTAAAGAATAAACAATAAACTCAAAACCTATAGGCAGAATGTTACCATGAGCATGCTTAAAACCCCGCAGCCAATTCAACAGGTCTCAAACAATAATGAAAAGCGCATGTAGTGGAGTAGAAAGTACAGATACCTGCTCTTTGGTGATGGAAAGTAAAAAGTATCTACTGTAAAGATAACCGTTACTTTTGGTTCTGGTCAATTAATCGGCAAAGTCCAAATGGATAGCACGCCGAGATAAGGAGTGTGTAAAGATTTTTTTCAGGTCTTCTTGAATTAGTAGTTTAACTGCTTTTTTCAATGCAAAATGAATTGGAACCAAAGTCGATGGAGCCGGAAGTGCGCACATGCTCACTTCCTATTTGTAACAGCTAGCGCTTTAGCTATGTCCATTTATGTTTACAGTCTATGGTTGATTGGTAATTATATATATCAGCAAACGTCATTAATGTTTTCTACTTTCCTCCATTGTACTGCTTTTTGGATCATAGTGATGACAACTGTATACTGTACAGTTATAGCCTATGATGTATTTTGCATTGTAGTATGTGATATTGCACTGATTAATTAGGAAATGAGGGGTCTAAAGGTTGAAAATAAATTGAGACAGTAGAAAAAGGGGTGGGGTTAAATAAGAATGTATTTCCTCCCACTATCTTTTTGACACAAAACAGACTCCATTTGCTTGTTACACAAACTTTTACACTAAAATGTATTTATTTTTTGTATTCTTTATGCATTACTGTCCAGATAAGCCAACATTCATTCATTCATAGTCAGAAGTTACAAAACTGCTGCTCTTCTCGCCCCAGTTATGAGTTATTTTTACATTTCTAGATAAAGCAGAAGACACAGTATCGACATTGGCACATGTCAGACATACAAACACGACTGTGGTTCAATGATAGATGTGGATCCCAGATGGCAGCGCAGTATTCAAGACTGCTGCATACTAGAGTTATAGGCAATAGTCTTAGCAGTGCTTCAAATTCATACTGATAAACTTGCCTTCTGTGACACTGCATTAAGTCTCCTGTTCATGACTTTTTAACCAATAATCAGGAAGTGTGTGTTTAGCATGCTAATGGTTGTTAGAATTACCGTCACTGCGAAACTGCACTGGTGTCTGAGAGTTATGAAAAGCGCTTACTAATTAGGTTGTTCAGAATGTATGAGATGAGTGAGGAAAAAGTGATTTGGGTTTTTTTGGTGTCTTTTGCACTATTTTCCCCTCTCCCTTCTGTATCTGAGCCTGGAGCTGGGCGGAGATTTGGGCTCCTCCCGTGCACACCTAGACCTAATCTGCAATCAGCTCCATCTGGGGAGGATAAAGGGAGCCAGGACCTGACACTCAGGGCCAGATTGTCTTGTCATCTTCATGTCATGCTCCGGAGTACTTGCTCGTCTGTCCACTGTGATTCTACTCCTTGGAACTACCCTGCAATACACGACCTTGACTACCTTCATTCAGCACCCTATATCTACAAATAAACTCTGTTCTAACAGTTTCCCCAAGTCCTGTCTCTTTGGTCCCCCAGTCACTCTTTATGACACATTTTTAAGACAGTAAAAGTCAAGTACAGCACCTTTAAGTTTTGCCTTCCGCTGTAAGTTGCTACTAATTCAGTTGTGCTTGTGAAAAATGTATAACCACTTCACATCCTGTTATGTGGTTCTGTTCTGAGTTGCAAATTGACCATAATACACCAGTTCTACTTATAACCCCTTTTAATTGTACCATTATTTTCCTACCAACCTGCGCCAACCGAGTCCCACTACTGATCCGATGCCAGCGCACCATATGCTCTACCATGGCATAGAGAAAAAAAACAGCATACGATTCCCGAAGAATAAGAATTTGATTAACTTTATTAGGTGTGGAGTTCACTTTTGCGCGAACTTTTGGGGCCATTGCACGCTTATTTCCACCGAACCTATAATTAGACACAAGCAATTAAACTCGGCGACGCTAGCGCATATGGTACGATCCGCGGGCTGCCTTTGACTGTTCTCATTACAAAGGCAAAAATGTCCGGAGACCCAAGATGAGTTAAACATCCAACACTTGTCTGGTAATTTACTTCAAATTCATCCAAGTGCAGTTATTTTTACTCCGCGATAGAAGTCTGCTGGCATGATGTGGGATCGTGGAGTTTTTGAAGGTTTTTAGAGTCTCGAAAGGCAGTTTTTGTATGAGACTTTTTGGGTAGTATTCAAACTAAAAGTGGAGGCATTTGGAGAGTGCCCACCTGGACAGGATTTCAAAGCAGTCCCACAGAGTGACGAGTGCAGGCAGGGACAGAGCACCAAGGCCGGCCAAAAGTGCTACTGCTACTGATACGGGCATTTGAAAAGAGACACTGATTAATACTCTGCTGGACAAATTGCACGAAAAATATAGCCAGCAACAACAGTTTGATCATTTTTTGTTTCATTTTAATCTCCCTCATCTTATTATCATTATCATGGATTTTAGATTTCTTAACTTGAGGAGCGAGAAAATCAAGTCAAGTAGCAAACAAAAATGAACACTCCATTGACTAGTATGGAAAATGAGAACTTGATGAGCTCCAATTTTGAGTGAAGAACTTGGGGGGGAAAAATTATGAAAGACAACTCCATAGCGCCACCTCAAAAATCTATTTTCATGGGGCCAATGGAAGTTCAACTAGGAAAGTGGTCCTTCCCTAAACCCTACCACAAGTCAGCCATGTTGGATCAGGCACTGAAAAAAACGCACACCATTTTAATTCATATTTCCTCCAAACATGTTGATCAAAAATGCTTCAAACTTGGCCAAAAGGTAAACCAATTATCAATTTAATGTTTTATACAATTCAACAAACGGCTATTATTATTATTCCTCTGTTTGGAGTATTCTAAATATTCACCGCTGTCATGGCAAAGTTATCAACATCTAGATAAATAGAAACCTTTTATATTATCTTAAAACCCAATTCAATGCATATCCACTCCTTTAAAAAAAATAAAAAAATATCCACACCAACTAATTCAAGAAAGTTTATTAAAAAAAAAAAGTGTATTTCCTTGTTTCCTCAAAAACTAAAAAAACACATTTAAAGTCAAGGCCACACACAACCCTCCGATGAGCGGCAGCTGCTTCAATGACTTCTTTTTCTTTCTCTTCCTCTTATCCTCAGCCTCCTGCAGAGTGTGGACAAAAGCAGATGGCCCTTTGTTCTTCAGCTTCTTGTCATCTTTGGTGGACTTCTCTGGCCCTGGTTGGAGGTCAGTGCAGAACATCTGGAGAACATCTGATGGACACACAGCAGTGGATGGAGCATCGTTGTCTCCTCTTGGTCCTGGATGGACTTTGTCATTCTTTTGTTGCTTGAGTTTAACCTTGTCCTCTTCGTCCACAGATGGAAAAATTACGCTGGCCTAATGTTCAGGGACAGTAAAGCTAATTAGAAATTAACATGATGGTGGAAGTCTGTAAAGCTGATAATTAAAGTGCAGTTTGAATGGTTTCAATATGTGAGTTAGCATTGTTTCGCCATTGGATCTTACAGGTTTGTTTAGCGATTAAGTCACTTCCAGGTCCAACCGGCGAGTCCACAGCTGATTTCTAGCTTTGTTTTTGTTCTTTATTCATCAAACACGAGACAGTTACCTTTCAGAAGTGTATGTTTAACTCATAAACTGTATATATAAATGGACATAGCTAACCTGCTAGCCGTCGGCGTAAGAATAGGAAGTGAGCATGGGCGTGTCTGGCTCCATCGACTCTGGGTCCAATTCACTTTACATTGAAAAACTCACCCCTCTCTCTGTAACTGCTGCAGTGAGCCTCGTCATTTTGGTCTTAAAATGTTTGTATTGACCCGCTCTACACGATCCTGTTATTTTTATTTCACAATTTTGTCCATAAATCAAGGCATGAGCATTAACTTTAGACAGATGAGTTGCCTTCTTTCACAGAGGTTGCTCCTGTTAGCGTCGTTATCAGGTTTGATTGACTGTGTTGCTAAGCACACGCTTTCTGTTAAACCAGCGGTGCAGGTGAGAAGGGGCGTTACCTTCAACAGCCTGGCTCTGGATTGGCTTTTTGGTTGCTATGATACTCGCAGAACTCGACTCCTAATTTGTCCCTGTAACTGCTAGCCTCGATGAGCTTCATTTGACTGGAGCCGAACGCTATGGGTGAATGTAATAATAATTTAGCAATGCCTTTTTAACACACTTTTTAACGTGTTGTTACTAAATAAAAGAGACATCAGTCTTAACAACCCTGTTCTCTACAAAACCAGAATACCAAACACTTGCCAAGACTATAGCTCGGACATCTACAAACCTGTTCTATAAGCAATTTACAGCATTTTTCAGTCTTCTTTCAAAAGCTCCAATCACACAATGATCTCAGAAAACAGTGCTGTATCATTTAAACTGAATTACAATGGAACGTAACCATGTAGCATAGCCAAGGACACCAAGCTTGGAACCAGGAAACCAAAGATGTAACCAAGGAAACCAAGCAAACCAAGCAAAGGTCCTTGACTATTTTCTGACTTTATTCACAAATGCCTTCCCTGTGTATTTCCGGTAATTTACCTGGGAAATTGCCAGTTCAAATATGCAGGAAAATCAGTTCTGGCTTCATTCAGAAATGACTCTGTTCTGGAAAAATGCAGGTAAATTCCTGGGTCTCGCTGCATGTGAGAATGGGGATAAAGGCCCCTGCACGCTTAACCTTCTAGGACCTGGCATGGTGGTGGGCGACACATTTTCAGTTGTCTAGGCCACAATGTACATTTTTACAGCAACAATGCAAAATTGTTCAATTTAGAATATTTTTAAGAGTTTATAATGTTCAGAATATTTATTTTCTCTAAAGGCATATGTCTTTCTGTATCTGTTAGCGAAGCACATTGTTCGAAGAGGCACAGTTGTTTTTACACTCAAGACAAATGTTGCTTTGTTCAGGCACTTAATAAATAGTTTTTGCAAATCATTATTCAAATGTTTTATCAAAAATTATTAAAACGTAGAATATCCTCATAAGTGGACATAATTTTTCTCAGAAACTACAGAATGTAAAACGATAATACTTTGTTTTTACACTCATCAGGTCCCAATCAGCCCAACACTCTAACAATAAAGAGAAATTAATAAAACATGCCACGCAAGAGCTTGGGTGTTGGGAGGTAAAAATGTTTGGTATAAATTTGTCGGTAGCCATGGTAACACTACATACATGGGCATACAGAATTCTGGGATTTCAGGTGCCATTTTGAGGACATTGTCATTGCCCAATTTGGAAATGATTTTCAAAGTGCACATGCCCAGATACTTTTGAGTTGAAGTTGCAATTGTAACTGTACTTGAAACAAACCTCGCTCTTGAGATTACCACAGCATGGCCTTAAACCAATCTATCTCAAGAAGACATGGAGACAACACCAGGCCAAGTTACAGGTCAGATCAGTGGAGAGGTGGCCCCAATCACAGTGAGACAGCATGGTTTACTAGGTATTTTTGAGCAGTAAAACCACCTGTAATTAGACTTAGACAACACTTACCGGAGCACTGTAAGTATGAGTACTGTTACACTTGTCTCATACTTGTCAAATATTTATCTATTTATTTATTTCAGAGACAGTGCGTATTAATCGACATTTCTGTAAATATGCCAGAATTAGACAAAGGCTATTTTACATCTTCCGATCCTACTGTCCACCTAAAAACAAGAGTAAAATTACAACACAATAAATACATAGAACACAGTTGAGAAATATATACACTGTTACAAAAAAGGCAGACTCACAACAATCGTTTAGCTACAAACCACCACCAGAGCAAATACAAACACACGACAATGACAATCGCACACAGACACAGGGTAAAAGGCCAGCAGGGGGCAGCAACGGCAGATAGAGTCAGTGATCACAAATCTGATTTGCAATTAGCCAATGTTTTACCTGTAGTTTAAAGGTGTGGTAAGTGTTTGTGGATCTGATGGTTGTGGGTGTGAGGTTCCATTCTGAGGCAGCACAGACAGAAAAAGCTGTTGGGCCAAAGGAACTTTTCCTGAGGGGGATGATGCAGTCTCCTCGTGCTGCTCCTCTAGTTTGCCTGTGGGTGGTGGTTGTGGTGGAAATAAACTGACTGAGTGGTGGAGATGATAGACCATGAGTGATTTTATAGATTAGGCAAAGATTGGAGTATTTGATCATATTATCCAGGCTGAGTAATCTGTGTTTTTGGAGTATTGGACAGAGGTGAAGGCTGATGGTTTGTTTTTTTATCCAGAATTTTAACAGTTCGCTTGTAGAGTGATTGTAGAGGTTTGAGTTTTGTGGTATTTGCCAGGGACCAGACGGGTAAACAGTATGTGATGTGAGAGAGAATCATTGAGTGCATGAACATTTTAGCTGCTTGGGTTTGATTTGATGCCGAATGTGTTTGAAGTTGTGAATACTGAATTTTATATGATTACTTATTTTATGAATGTGAGATTTGAATGATAATTTTGAGTCTATGAATTCCAAGATATTTGTGTTGTGGGAAAATCTGCCTGGAATGTCTGGAACTGTATGGGATGTGTTGTTGGATTTACTGAAACTCATTGCTACTGTTTTGGATGTATTGAGTTTAAGACAGGAGTGATTTAGCCAAGATGAGATTTGAGCCATGGAGTGAGTGAGTTTGTCCGCGACCTGGGAGATGTTATTGCCATGTGTGTATATAACTGTGTCGTCAGCGTACATTAGTATGTGGACATCGGTGCAAACGGAGGGAAGATCATTAATGTATAGTGAGAATAGAAGTGGCGCTAATGTGGACCCTTGGGGAAGACCGGTGAACAAAGTCAGTGCTGAAGATTGTTGAGACTGGATGTGGACGTGTTGAGAGCGGTTGGCCAGGTAAGATTCAATCCATTTCAGTGTATCTGGTGAGAAGTTAAATGTACAGAGTTTAGACACCAATATCTCACGGTTTACAGTGTCAAAGGCCTTTTTTAGGTGTAAAAATACAGCCCCCACTACCCCACCCCAGAACCAGTAGTGTTCCGATGTTTTCAGTAAAATAGCAAGCTGCTGTTTCGGTCGAGTGATTGGTTCTGAAGCCAAACTGCATGGGATGGAGAGTATATTGTGTGGTGATTTGATTTGCTACTAGTTTTTCCGCAATTTTTGAAACTGTTGGCAGGATACTGATGAGCCGGTAGTTGGCCATGGACTGCGGGTCTCCACTTTTGAATATGGGAATAACGGCTGAGGATTTCCACAACCTAGGAAAGCTACATTGGGAGATGGACAGATTGACGAGTTTGGTGACAGGTCGTGTGATGGATGAGGATAAGTCCTTGAGCATAACTGCATTCATGCCAAAAACGTCTTTACATCTGGATGGTCTCAGTGCATTGATAGTCCGAGATACGTCTGTTTCTGTGATGGGTTTTAACCAGAGAACGGGTTGAGTTGGAGTCCACCGTGCGTGTCTTTGGGATTACAGGCCTAAAACATTTAGCTATGCTGGCTACAGATTCAATAAAGTAACAGTTGAAGGCTTCAGCTGTAATAGGAGGGTCATTTGTAAGTCGGTCATTTATTTAGATTTCCAGGTTTTTGTTATCTTTTGTGCGCTGTCCTGTTATTTTCTTTAGTTGATCCCATATCAGTTTTGAGTTTCCATTTGCTTTGTTGATTATACTGAGAAAGAAGTTGGCTTTTGCTGTCCTTAATGCTCTTACTACTCTGTTTCTTAACATGACAAAGAGACCGCGATCATGAGTGGTTCTTGTTTTTAGTGCTTTTTTGAGGGCATGGTCACGCTCTTTCATGATATTTATTATATCTGTATTTATCCAGGGAGTAGTATTTTTGTGGTGTTTGAATCTAATTTTTTGAGTGTAGTCCCCTATGGTTTTCTGGAGGGTATTTTGAAATGTAATGGTGTACTTCTCACTATGCCATCCCAGTGTAATTGGTGAGCTGCCGAAACAAAGTCTCGATATTTATTCCTAGGTATCCCAGTGATTTCGCCTGATAGAATGATTTGACAATCCTGACAATCCAAAAGGTCGATTAGAGAATATTAGGTCGATTTGTGTGCTGGAAGAATTAGTTATTCTTGTGGGGCCACAGACTATTTGTGTTAGATCAAATTTGTCTGTAATCTGTTCCCATTTTTTTCTTGTGGATTTATCTTCCCAGTTTATATTAAAATCTCCCATTATTAAGACTTCCTTTTCGAGATTGCATTCTTTTATCATTTTTTCAAGGTTGTCATAAAAACTGTTGTCAGCTGATGGGGGACGATGGAGAACAACAACTTCAAAAGACATTTGTGGTGAGAGTAACACCTTCAGTCCTAGACAATCTGAGTGCCATTTGTAAATTGTATTGGACGACATTTTAAGGAGTTTTTAACATAAACCATGACCCCCCCTCCCTTTTTTGAACTTTTCCTATCCTTCCTGTAGAGGTCATAACCCGCGATATTCAAGGCTGCTGCAGGAGTTTTTAAATTTAGCCAGGTCTCAGAAAAGCACAAAAGATCAAGATTAGAATCCAGTAACAAACGTTGAATTTGCTCGCTTTTTGATAAGAAGCTTCTTATATTCAGGTGACCAAGTAATAGACCCTTCGGTTTAGCCTTGGGGTCCCACACAGCTCGTGAGTGTTTGACATACATTACCTTAACTACAATTTGATTTAAATAAATGAGGCTAATATCAAATACGCCCTCAAAAAGATTTCAATTTCCACGTGAAAAAACGCACTAAATCTGTCCTGTAGAGGCAGCATCAGGAGGAGGGCTGCTTATGCTTTTAATTGGACTCATTTGTAATTAACAACTGTGATAATGAAATTAATCGACAGAGATGAAGCGTTTCAGAGCCATCTAAAACAGGCCCGGGCTCGGCTCTGTATCACAGCAGATAACGCTGATTAAGAGCTAAAAATACCCACGGAACAGGAAGCAAGTAAACACACCGCACCAGGGAATGCATTTGTACTGAGGTGAGACTGGGGAATTCTTTCAACGTGCTCCTCAATTAAAGAAGACATATTGTGCTTTTGTCTGCTACAAAGTTAGAATTTAGGACACCCGTGGATCACTATGTTGAATTTTTGGATATTTTAAATTGCCATATGTGACCATTTATTTAATGCATGTTTGAGTAATCTTCTAATCTCTTTCCCTTTTCAAACCCTCCTTATGGTCAGCTGTACGAGTCCCTGCCTTCTGTACACGACCTCACCCCACAATCCTACGTCATCCATGCTCCCACGTGGACATTATCCATAAATATACAAAAGCAGAATATAAAATAATACACTACAACTGACGCAATGTGCAGTAGTTTAATTAGCGGGATGCACTCTGATTGTGTTGTGATGGCGCTCTGAAGGAGGAGTGACTTAGCACTGAGAGCAAAGGGAGGAGGAGGGTTAAAAATTAACTTTGAAATGTATTAATATCTTAATTGTAATTTTTCTCATGTATATATATAATTTTCAAACAATAAAACGTGACAGGGTAAAATGGTCACATTTTTATAGCGCTTTTCTACCTTTCAAGGCACAGTAGCTCAGTAGGTTGAGTGTTTGTCCACTGATCCGAAGGTTGGCGGTTCAAATCCCGCTCTCTACATAAACATCATCGGTTGAGTGGTTAGATCCACTGACTTGAAGGTTGGCGGTGCAGTTCCAACCCTCACAGATGAATGCTGTCGTTGTGTCCTTGGGCAAGACACTTAACCCACTTCGCCCCCAGTGTCTGCGTACACTGGTGTGTGAATGGGTGACTGGTTCCTTGTTGTAAAGCGCTTTGAGTGCCTTGAAAGGTAGAAAAGTGCTATAAAAATGTGACCATTTACTTTACAACAAGGAACCAGTCACCCATACACACACATTCACACACCAGTGTACGCAGACACTGGGGGCGAGGTGGGTTAAGTGTCTTGCCCAAGGACACAACGACATTCATCTGTGAGGGTTGGAATTACCCCGCCAACCTTCAAGTCAGAGGAACTAACCACTGATGTTTATGTAGAGAGCGGGATTTGAACCACCAACCTTCGGATCAGTGGACTGAGCTACTGTCGCCCCATGGTGATCTAAATACGTGTTAACAGTTAGTACCTTTTTTACACAACACAAAGCCTGTTATTACTCATCTGTCTCATAAATACTACTTACATACTGTACATGCCAATCTCTGTCTGACATACTGACGAGGAGAGTAGATTATCGTCATGTTTGGAGTCCATTTTCCCCGAGATGGACGAGCGTGTGAATGAGCCGTCATATTTTATCACAGCTCATGAAATATTCAGCGTGTGATAATGGAGGTGTCTAGAGTGCTGGACACTGCAGCACACACCAGGAACACACAGCGTGTGGGCAGGGGGACAAGAGATTGAAGACAGGGGCCCCACGGACACACGGGGGTCCCTTTCATCAGTCAGCGCTTGTCTGTGTGGGCACCTGCTGTGTGATAGGAAAGACGCAGCGACGTGGTATTAGCAGCTGATATGAGATGGGCAAAGATGGTTAGGGGGTTCCAAAAAATGTTAAAGGAGCTGTATGTAAAATGTTAAATTGTATGACCTATCTATATGTCCAGATATTTGTCTATAGTGGATTAAAGCTTTACTAAGAACAATAATGCTGATTAATTCTTAGTTACAAAACTTTGGACAGCCAAGTTGTTGTCATTTGGTGTTTTAGTTCCCATGACAACAATCCAATCAGAAAGCAGAATGAGCTACTTAATTTGGGCTGCCAGTTCAAATGGACCAGTTGTTTTAAATTTAAGATGTCCTTCTGTACTGTATCATCACTACCTAACCCCAATGCCTTGCAGCCAATCATGAATCAGTGCTAGTGCAGCCTTTGCAGCTCAGTGATTAATTATGGAGGTTCTGAGCTTTCATATGAGGCATGGCCTGTCCATATACTGAGAAGGAGAAAAACTTGTATGTGTTCTCTATCTGGCAACCCAGCTTCACAATCAGGTGATTGTAGTAACTAAAAAACAAACAAGTTTTGCAGTATGCATACCACTATTTGAGCTATAAAAGTAATTCTTTCATCCCCAAAAATCCTAAATATTGCTCAAAGAAAAGAAATTAAACTATAAAATCTATAACATCATTATCAGAGATCATTATTTTACATTTGTTCAATGTAAACTGCAATATATTATTAAAACTGCAGAACTGTTAAGCCCCAAGTGGCATTTCACTATGTTAAAAGCAGTTGATTTTCCTTTCAGTGTTTTTTTAATCTATGAAAAAAGACTACATAATATTTTTTAAACATTTGTTTATGACATGGAATCTGAATTTTTACAAATATTCACAACTAAAGTAGGGCAGCGGGTGGAGATAGGGGGATAGGTGAAAAACAGACTTTCTTAAAGTTGAGTTTTGTATAATATGATCTATGTATAATCTATAAATGAAACTGTGAGCAGAGCAGGAGGAGCTGTGTGGACTGACAGTGGACAGTCGTGTAATCCAGTCCTGCCTGCAGAGGCCGGGGGCCACAAACATGAGCTGTTACTGTGGCAGAACGAGTCCGACTTCAGGATAAAATGAGAGCAATGTGGACTAGCAGAAACTGTAGAGAGAGAGAGGGCTGAGAGGATGAATGAATGTGCTGTGTGCTTGAGTGTTGGTCAAAGGAGCCAATGGCCCAGACTGGCACTTTGTATTGTAACTCAAATATTAAGTTCTCAATACAACTTAAATAAATTTAGAATATTTATCAAGCTATAGTTTACTCAACCCAGTATTGTGTTATCAAATAGATTCTGACAGTAAAAAGCCAATAAAAGCTGCTGTGATAACATCACAGTGACTTTACCCTGTTTTTTATAAGCGATTCTCTAAAACACTTGAGTGTGTTTTAGACCACACGATGTTCATCACATCACAGGCTTAAGGCAAACTCAAGGCATTTGCCCCATAGCAACTGCTTGAGCCAATGGTGAAGCATACATTATTTAAACAAAGCTACTGTACCTAATGTAAACTGCCTAATGTTTCTCTGGCTGTATTTTTTAAACACACAAGTAACAAATGTATGTGTTTTTCATCCATTTCTAAGATCCAGCTGCCCTGGGGCAGGCTGACCCAATATGGCTTCCATGCCATGCTTATGGCTTTCCAGTCACCACAATGACATACTCACAGGCAAAGTTAATGATATGTCTTGCACAGGGACACAAAGACCTTGAACCTACAACCCTCTAGACTCTTGCCTGTCCACTGCACCACCTGAATCTTGACATATTTCACACTGTCTTCACTGTGCGTAGTTCACATTTGTCATGGAGCTTCACTCCCTCCTCTGCGCTCTTCTCTTATTGTCAGAATGCTGCTGCAGATCGCCTCATATCATTAATCAATATTCACCAGGAGTGTGAATCTTTCATGAGGCGGCTGCTGCGGTCAATTACTAATGAATTGTGGTCATGGGGAGAGCGCTCCTTGGAGAGGCACAATCAGAACTGTACACATTTGTTTACGCTAGCATGTGTGCTATCATGTGTGCCATTGAACATGCTAATATCCGCCAGCGAGCCCCAGTAATTATCAGGGCACATTTACATGAATTCAGACCTTTTTCATGGTGAAAGAGGAAATGTTTTATTAACAGACTCATTATAGTCATGAGATTGTTTAAATCATTGTAAATGAAATACAAGTGCCAGCAAAGACATATGATGCAAAACTGACTCCTGTGACTTTGTAGTCATGTTGTGTTGTCTCCTCAAAATCATACCTGGAGGTGTGTTTTGGTTTCATTCATACATGTTTTCAGAAAAGCTCAAATGCCCCGTTCCACCTTGATGTCACATAATGGCAGTTTTCAAGCTATCTTTTACCTTTTGTTCAGGGCTGAAATTATTCAAATTATCCCTACACCTAGTGAAGGTGTATGGAGTTAAAAAACACAGTGGAGCACTTCCTGTATTACCACATGGTAAATGGTCACATTTTATACGGCTCTTTTTCGCCTTCAAGGTTTTCAAAGCATTTTATATCAAGGAACTACTCACCCATTCACACACACATTCACACACACATTCATACACCAGTGTGTGCAGACCAGATGGGTTAAGTGTCTTGCCCAAGGACACTACAGCAGAATTCATCTGTGGGAAGTGGAATCGCGCTGCCATCCTGGATCTGGTGGATTTGACGCTCAACCAATGATGTTTATGTCGAGAGTCAAGCATCAAATCAGCGGAAAAACACTTCAGCAAATGAGCTATGTCGCCCATGACATCACAAGGTGGAACAGAGTGTTTCCTGTTTGATAGAAGAGCCTAAATATGCAGGGTATGTGTGTTCAATACACAAAAAATAAAACACACAAAACTCCAGGAAGGTTTTTGATGATGAAACATTATAACAGACCGTGGATATTATAACAAAAAATGTGTCTGTTTCTATTTGAAACCATAACCAGTGTTGGCTAGTTACATCTACTCAAGTACATTTATTGGAGTATCTCTTTAGTGATAGTACTGCTTGAGTAAAAGTTTTTGCTTATACTTTCCCAGTCTAACACAACAAGGGTTAAGAGGGATTGGACCACCAACCTTTGTGCGTATGTTTTTAAAAGTGGACATATTATACAAAATTGAGTTTTTAAGAGCTTTTAACCATGTTTAAACAGTTTCCTCTTGTCATTTGCCCAGCTCTCTCCTGCCTCTCTGGGAGTGACCTCTTCCTGTTCCCAGAGTGAGGACATGTGTGTGGGAGTTCACTCTCCAATCAAGCAGCTACAAAAGCCCGTCAGCGCTGCTCCACGGGCACATCATAAACACGAGCTCCTGATAGTGCCACGGTCCAGCTCATTATTACACTACCTGAAAATCTCAACTTTTTCTCTTTTTACTCTTCATCTTTTATGAAAGGGGCCATATTATGTTATTTGCTGATCTATGTTATAATGTTGTTCCTCCACTAAAAGCACACCTGGAGTTGTGTTGTTTTGCTTGCTCTGCTTTGTGTTTTACTTCTCATGCGCATGTTCCTGAGGACTTGTAAACTGCAGTCCTGCTCAAAACATACTATTACCTGGTTTTATTACCCAGCATGCCTTCACAGCTGACAAAATTTAAACTGATTGGTTTGCAGATAGTGTTGTCACGATACTAACATTTCAACTCGATTTTGATACTAAGAAATAGAATCGATACTTGATACTGATTCTGATAGTGGTGATGGGATATAAATAAACACATTTACTTTAGACAATAGAATGTGATTTTTAAACATTTGTACAGAGTGGCTCAAAAAGTCACTGCCAGCTGAAAAAAAAAAAACATTTTTGTTTCTCTAGATATTTTTATTTAATTTTTTTTCAGAGCATTTAGATTTTCCCTTCCGACATTAATATGAGCAAATATAGCACCGAGAACGAAACCCTCATTGACAGTGGTACTTTGAGTCACATGGGTCACAAACCCAGTGGTGTTACCGTCAACATTTTAATACCAGAGATGCCCCAGCGTAATGCCATTAAAGGAATAATAAGATGGTTTCAAAAGACAGGGGGCAGTATGTGATCTCCACAGACCTGACTAGTCCTGATTTCTTCTGTGGAGTTTACTCTTAAAGAAAAGGTGTTTGTGAATAAACGTCATGCAAAAAAACGACTTAAAAACGTTAATATGAGGATCAAATAAGAGCCATAAGCCTGGAAATGTTTTCAAATGTTATGTAAAGTGTGTTGGATCGGCTCATTCAGTGTGAAACCGAAAATGGTGGACACTTAAAAAAACATTTTTTTTTTTTTTTAAATTTTAGGTCATTTTTACTTCCCCTAGTTTAAGAGTGATAAGTCAAGTGTAATGATAATTATAACCGTATATATTGCCAAAAATCTCAGAAGGTTTAATTTACCTACTGCTAAAATTTGGTGAGTATAACTTAAGAATTATAGGAGCTACTGAAGAGATTAAAAGTGTCCAGTGACTTGTAGTACTGTCTTTTCTAGTCCCATGTGGCCTTAAATCTGTGTAATCCCTCAGTGGTCCGGGTAGGTTTCCAGTGCTCCATGAGCATATACTAGCTATGTGGTTTGAACTTGTTCTGATACAGCTCAAGATTCAGGAAAAGTTCATTCCTCTCCTGTGAATGTGCCTTAGTATCAATACCTGCTCAAATGAGTATCTAGCGTTGATACTACTTTTATTGTTGATTAGTATCTGATTTTCAACACTTTTGAACACCCCATGAGCAGAGAAACCTACTTATCAAGAGCTCCAATAGTGCAGGATCATCTGTGTAGGAGATAGTATAGTGGAGCTATGCATCATGGCCCAGTCAGTTGCAATGACTTCAGCCAGTGTACTGTATCTAATAAAGGTTGAACTCACCGCATATGGCTTGCAATAACCATCTCAGCCAAGACAGCGATTTTGTTTTTAAAGGTAACTAATTCTTATTGCACATTGCAAATCTACGGCTGCCAGATTCAATGCCAAAATATGCATTCATTTGATGAACGCTGCTGCTGAGCTGGCAAAAGGTTCGTCCACACTATTGCATTGTATTTCCAATTTCAAAAGTTTATACTAAAATATAAGAAAGAAAAATGCAGCTAGCTTTCAGTTTCACAGAGAACCCTGGATAACTGGTGAACCAATAGGGCAGGAGAATTTTACCAAACGAAATAAAAACAGACGCCTAGAGGGTTGGGTTAGTTAAGGCCCAAGGTAATTTAGTCATCTTCTTGAGAATTTTATTGTTTATTTCATTGACCCACTTTCAGTGCCACGAGGACAGCTTGCGAGTCCCAGGACCATCTCTGGATCTGAGCTCGTTCTTGGCGGATCTGCTTAGGGAGGATTGCACCTATTGCACACACGAACACGGCGAGAAAATGGGACGTAAACATGGGACTCAAACCTGGACGAGACAATCAGTCAGCGCCATGTAGCGTGGAACATGTAATGAAATATGAAGGAAACAAATCTATAAGAGGAATCCCCAAAACGTATGTAGCTGTGCAGTGATTTTATTATTCATGGAGTAAATTGAGATTAGCTGCTAGAATACAAAAAAAACGTGAACATTTTAAAAGATTTACCAATTATACGGTCAGTGGGCGGACAGGGCAGCATATTATAAAAAAAAAAAAAAAATTACTCTGAAAAATTTAGTTTTGGCTATTCGTTTATTTTAAAAAAAAACACAAAAAAACTCATTCTCCATTTTGCAACATGATGCCTTGAAAATACTGCATATTTGTTATTACTTTGCCCCCTCTCCAGAATTTAAACACTTGTTTTTTCAGGAATAGACTGTAAAATGTCATCAGACGGAGTGTCCACGTCTAAATCGCTCCAAAACAAGTTAAACTGCACAGGCTGGTAAATATCTCTCAATGGGCATTCAAAGGGTATATGGGGCTGTGTCCATTCACAAATCTATCCATTATTTTAAAGATTATTGTCAGAGAAA
>JAIEZT010001390.1:14575021-14630351 GCA_019594935.1 Periophthalmus modestus | reverse complement strand
CAGAAACAAACGCAGATGGCTGAGCTCTGCCGTATGGTCCAGAGAATGAAAATTCAGATCATTGACTTCACTTGGAACTTGTGTTGGTGGTGTTGTCGGCTGCTGCTTTGGAAGGTCTCGCAGAGACACGACAAAATGTTAGGTTAAGGTCCCTGTAGAGAAATCGCGTCCTGTGCATTTGACCCGCCCTTCAATGCCCGCTGGAGCAGATTTGTCAGGAGGGGCGGTGTGGTGTCCGTAGTACATACTGCATTCGCACGGACCCATCTTCAGATCGTGAGCTACTCTTGGTCAGAAGGCTGCTAGAAAATGTTTTGGGTTGATGGGGGAAACCCAGACACAGGGAGAACATGCAAACACTCTGCACACAAAGGTCAAGAAGTTGAAACCCAGAAACTTTCTTGCTGAAGAGGTAAGAATGTGAGACTTGCAAGCAGAAAAATGAGATGTCAAAAAAGCAGATATAAGTATAATTACAACTGTAAGACATGATAAGGCGGCTTCCTCACAACCCTTGCTTTTCTTTTTTATATACTATAAATTTTACTCTGGCAACAACTGAAGCCTTACACATAGATTTTATAGTCGACTAGTCATGATTAGTCATTTAATTCGTTGCAGCCCTCTTTTATGGCATTTAGCATACTTTCTCAAGGTTTAGTTTTGAGAACAATAAAAAGATAAGGAAATAAAGGGTCCCTGTAGACTTTTTTGTAGACTGTAGGGCTGCAAAATGTTATCGCAATAGAATCAAAATCCACAGTTTGAATGCAATTAGCAAATCACAAATGCTGCAATTTTTTTGTCATATACCATAATTTCTTCCACAAACAACACACAATCTCCTGTCTTATTCTGCATAAAAATCGTTAACGCTGTAGTTTATCCCTTGTACAAACCTGTTCTGAATGTCCCGGTGGTGTGATCAGATGCCCTCCCTGAGTCTCCATGAGGGTCTTATTCTGTGTAAAAGCTGCTAACCTTTCGGTCATATGCCACAGCTAAACAGAACCGTTTTGAGCCTGGATTTAAAACATTGTCAA
Organism: Periophthalmus modestus; assembly: GCA_019594935.1. Taxonomy (NCBI): domain Eukaryota; kingdom Metazoa; phylum Chordata; class Actinopteri; order Gobiiformes; family Gobiidae; genus Periophthalmus; species Periophthalmus modestus. The sequence goes on along the minus strand of JAIEZT010001390.1, from coordinate 14,629,308 downwards.
AGTAGAGGCCTGTGTCTATCTTCAGGAAGACTTTCCAGGTTTTAAACTGCATAAAACTGAAACACCCATAATTATTTTAATAATGCATCCCTAGGCATTACCATAAAGAGTTGTTAAAACAAGGCATAGAGGCACAGAGAAGTGAAATAAATACAGAAAAAGGTGACAATAAACAAGAATTATGTTCTAATCTTTTTGTGAAGTTGGTGGTTGGATTTGCAACAATACTACCCCCATACTCAACATATCTCCCTCACAACCCTCTGCCTGCCCCTACTCTTTCACATTCACATTTGTCATCACTCTTTGATCTTATCCAGTCTAACACATACATTTTCTGTATCTTTGTTGTCATATAGTGACGCAAATGAATGAAAGATTGAATGGTAGTCTACTTGAGTCAACCTGCTGAGTGCAGGTCTGAGCCCCCAACAGCCTCGAAAAGATTCAACCCCAATATGTTTCACAACAGTGTCCTATATAGTTTAAACTGAGCTGGAGGACAGATCAGATTTCTGTGGTGGATGATTTGTGCCAATTGTTGACCTGTTTATGGTTAATATCTTAAAAAACAACATAAAGCTCAACGTCTTTTCTGTCAGCAAAAATAGAAACAGTGAAAGTGGAATTCTTTTTTTTCATAATAGCTTCAGAAAGTGGTGCCATTATTCAATCCTAAAGATGTGATTGTTGTCAGCTGAAAGGACTTTTTAGGACATAAGATTCATATGGCAAGTTTGTGGAGCCGCTCACTAACAAATAATGATCTCTGTAGAATTATACTGACACCTCTCAGCTGATGTCATTGTTTAAATACAATCTGATTGTTATGGGCCCAGACCTCCAGCTCCTCCTACAGCCACACATGTCAAGTCCCTGCAGCTGATCCCCGTTTCTGTGCGCAAGCTTCGAACTGAACGTCTCCTCCGATTGGTGCATTGCTGTCAACCTGATTGGCTCCTGAGTCCTATATATTGATTGGTGCGACGCCCTAGAGCCTGGCCACCCCTGGGTCTTCACCTGCAGCTGCCACACCTTTAAAAAGACCCGCCCCGTCCCACTTCTGGCTGCTGGGTTCTGTAAGTGAACAGCATGCCACTTTAGTTCTATGTCTCTGTGACTTTGTAAATGAGATATTTGCAGTCCTGTGACTGGTTTGCTTTTGTGTTTTTGGATTTTATATACTTTTACTTTGTTAGCTGTATTATTTTAAATTGTATATTTGAAGCTATTGAGCCCTCTTTGTGTTGGTTTTTAATTTAACATGCCTTTTTTGATAAATTCTAGCTTTAGTTTTACAATTTTCCATCGTGTTTGTTACTTCCCCAGTCCCTACCTGAGCTTGGGTCGTAACATTGACCTTATTATTTGCTGTAACAGGTGAGCCGATTTGTGCTGTTAGATTGTTAAAAAACGTCCCCTATCAAATGACACACAAGCGTAGTCGTAGCTAACAGCTTTTCAGTTAGTCACTTACCCTTTTTGTTGAAAATGCCTAACCTGGACCGTGAAGGCTCATGAGTTTACAGGTATATTGTTCATGCGTAAGTTAACATGACCTTAAACAGAACTTGTCTTGAGTAGTCTGACTTTACAACCGTCTCCTTCAGAATGTTTTTCTGAAACACACTCCCCAAATATCCATAAGCCTGGAGCGTGCAATTACCTGTGTGAGAGGGGGGCTGCTGGGGCGGCAGGGTGCTCTCTCTCCTCGGCACGTGCGGAGAAACCAGCCACTGCCACCGGCCTGGGTAACTGTGCAGAAAATAAAGGCTCAAACATTTAGGACTCATTTGGGATAGGGAGGGAAGGGAGCGTTCTAATTCCGACACCGAGCCGACTTCAGATGGGCGCGCTCCATCTGTGCACCAGGTCTGAGGTGGAGCGAGCAGATCAAATGGTGTGGCACAAAGAAGTCACCCCTCAGTCGCGCTAAAGACAAAACTGTCACAAGAAATGTAACTTTAGTTCAGTCTTTCAGGACAGCTGGTGTGTGATGCCATATCAGACAATGCACAGTAAAGGTGCATTGTGTAACTTTTTTGGGCTACAAAAACATCATTCATGCCAGTGGAGATCAATTATATTTGTCTGGGATGCACACTTCTTCAATGCTTTACAAAAGATGTGAGTTTGGGTCACCCATGAATTTCCTTGTTTTCAAATGGGCGTAATTGACAGGTGGATTTAGCCAATCGGGGACACGTGTGGTCCACAGTATCGTAAAAAAAAAAAAAAATAAAAAAAAATGTTGAAAAATCCAGAGCGGTATCAGACTGGATTTGCCAGGAAACAATTCTACTGAGTGTGTCAACCATTTCTGGATTATATTGGGCCAGATCTTTCTCTCTACACTGTTGAAAGAACTCTTGTCTTTTGTATTCATAATCTTTTTTTGTGCATTGAAAATTATGATTTAACTATTATTTTATTTATATATATATAATTATATAAGATGATGAGCTGCTGTTTGTTCTGTTGTGACAATTTTGTTGAGGACATATTTGGGTTTTTTTTTTTCATTTTCTTTACATAGCGCTCTGAAGGGGGAGTGACTTAGTGCGGTGAGCAAAGGGAGGGCGCGAGTGTGTAAATGAAAGTGAAACTTATAAAACATGTTAATACGTTGTTGTCAATGAATATAGCTTTTTTTCAAAACCATAAGGTAACACAGTGATCTACATATGTTAGCAGTTAATACCTAAAGACATAGGAGCAAAAAAATGTAATAACACCACATACAATTTAGAATTAATAACAGGTCGAATGAAGTAGAGAATTGGACGATTTTTGGTCAATAGAAGCAACTGATTTGATTTTTTTTTTTTCTTTTTTCTCGTCATTTTTTATCTCTTTTTTTTGTTTGCTTAGAGTTGGAACTTGAACTTTTTCCTGGGACTCCACACAGAATAGTGACAGCTTGACTGCGCTAATGGGTATCCACAGTAAAGAATAAACAATAAACTCAAAACCTATAGGCAGAATGTTACCATGAGCGTGCTTAAAACCCCGCAGCAAATTCTACAGGTCTCAAACAATAATGAAAAGCGCTTCCTGCTTTTCAAACCAATTCAAACATGTAGTGGAGTAGAAAGTACAGATACCTGCTCTTTGGTGATGGAAAGTAAAAAAAGTATCTACTGCAAAGATAACTGTTACTTTTGGTTCTGGTCAATTAATTTAATCGCAAAGTCCAAATGGATAGCACGCCGAAAAAAAAGGAGTGTGTAAAGATTTTTTTCAGGTCTTCTTGATTAGTAGTTAACTGCTGCAGCAGTTATGGAGAGAGGGCGACAGGTTTTTCAATGCAAAATGAATTGGAACCAAAGTCGATGGAGCCGGAAGTGCTCACTTCCTACTTGTAACAGCTAGCACTTTAGCTATGTCCATTTATGTTTACAGTCTATAATTGACTGGTAATTTTATATATCAGCAAAAAGTCATTGATGTTTTCTACTTTCCCCCAAGAGTTTTTCCATTGTAGTGCTTTTTGGATCATAGTGATGACAAACTGTATACTGTACAGTTATAGCCTATGATGTATTTTGCATTATACTATGTGATATTGCACTGATTAATTAGGAAATGAGGGGTCTAAAGGTTGAAAATAAATTGAGACAGTAGAAAAAGGGGTGGGGTTAAATAAGAATGTATTTCCTCCCACTATCTTTTTGACACAAAACAGACTCCATTTGCTTGTTACACAAACTTTTACACTAAAATGTATTTATTTTTTGTATTCTTTATGCATTACTGTCCAGATAAGCCAACATTCATTCATTCATTCACAGTCAGAAGTTACAAAACTGCTGCTCTTCTCGCCCCAGTTATGAGTTATTTTTACATTTCTAGATAAAGCAGAAGACACAGTATCGACATTGGCACATGTCAGACATACAAACACGACTGTGGTTCAATGATAGATGTGGATCCCAGATGGCAGTGCAGTATTCAAGACTGCTGCATACTAGAGTTATAGGCAATGGTCTTAGCAGTGCTTCAAATTCATACTGATAAACTTGCCTTCGGTGACACTGCATTAAGTCTCCTGTTCATGATTTTTTAACCAATAATCAGGAAGTGTGTGTTAGCATGCTAATGGTTTGTTAGAATTACCGTCACTGCGCGAACTGCACTGGTGTCTGAGAGTTATGAAAAGCGCTTATTAATTAGGGTTGTTCAGAATGTATGAGATGAGTGAGGAAAAAGTGATAAAGTGATTTGGGGTTTTTTTTGGTGTCTTTTGCACTATTTTCCCCTCTCCCTTCTGTATCTGAGCCTGGAGCTGGGCGGAGATTTGGGCTCCTCCCGTGGACACCTAGACCTAATCTGCAATCAGCTCCATCTGGGGAGGATAAAGGGAGCCAGGACTTGACACTCAGGTCCAGATTGTCTTGTCATCTTCATGTCATGCTCCGGAGTACTTGCTCGTCTGTCCACTGTGATTCAACTCCCTGGAACTACCCTGCACCTCCGTCTCCAACCCAGCTCTCCATGTCCAGTATGAACATCACAGCCTTTGACCCTGCGACACACGACCTTGACTACCTTCATTCAGCTTCCTACATCTACAAATAAACTCTGTTCTGTTTCCCTGAGTCCTGTCTCTTTGGTCCCCCAGTCACTCTTTATGACACTTTTTTAAGACAGTAAAAGTCAAGTACAGCACCTTTAAGTTTTGCCTTCCGCTGTAAGTTGCTACTAATTCAGTTGTGCTTGTGAAAAATGTATAACCACTTCACATCCTGTTATGTGGTTCTGTTCTGAGTTGCAAATTGACCATAATACACCAGTTCTACTTATAACCCCTTTTAATTGTACCATTATTTTCCTACCTACCAACCTGCGCCAACCGAGTCCCACTACTGATCCGATGCCAGCGCACCATATGCTCTACCCATGGCATAGAGAAAAAAAACAGCATACGATTCCCGAAGAATAAGAATTTGATTAACTTTATTAGGTGTGGAGTTCACTTTTGCGCGAACTTTTGGGGCCATTGCACGCTTATTTTTTCACCGAACCTATAATTAGACACAAGCAATTAAACTCGGCGACGCTAGCGCATATGGTACGATCCGCGGGCTGCCTTTGACTGTTCTCATTACAAAGGCAAAAATGTCCGGAGACCCAAGATGAGTTAAACATCCCAACACTTGTCTGGTAATTTACTTCAAATTCATCCAAGTGCAGTTATTTTTACTCCGCGATAGAAGTCTGCTGGCATGATGTGGGATCGTGGAGTTTTTGAAGGTTTTTAGAGTCTCGAAAGGCAGTTTTTGTATGAGACTTTTTGGGTAGTATTCAAACTAAAAGTGGAGGCATTTGGAGAGTGCCCACCTGGACAGGATTTCAAAGCAGTCCCACAGAGTGACGAGTGCAGGCAGGGACAGAGCACCAAGGCCGGCCAAAAGTGCTACTGCTACTGATACGGGCATTTGAAAAGAGACACTGATTAATACTCTGCTGGACAAATTGCACGAAAAATATAGCCAGCAACAACAGTTTGATCATTTTTTGTTTCATTTTAATCTCCCTCATCTTATTATTATCATCATGGATTTTAGATTTCTTAACTTGAGGAGCGAGAAAATCAAGTCAAGTAGCAAACAAAAATGAACACGCCATTGACTAGTATGGAAAATTAGAACTTGATGAGCTCCAAATTTGAGTGAAGAACTTGGGGGAGGGGGGGGAATTATGAAATACAACTCCATAGCGCCACCTCAAAAATCTATTTTCATGGGGCCAATGGAAGCTCAACCAGGAAAATGGTCCTTCCCTAAACCCTACCACAAGTCAGCCATGTTGGATCAGGCACTGAAAAAAACGCACACCATTTTAATTCATATTTCCTCCAAACATGTTAATCAAAAATGCTTCAAACTTGGCCAAAAGGTAAACCAATTATCAATTTAATGTTCTATACAATTCAACAAACGGCTATTATTATTATTCCTCTATTTGGAGTATTCTAAATATTCACCGCTGTTATGGCAAAGTTATCAACATCTAGATAAATAGGAACATTTTATATTATCTTAAAACCCAATTCAATGCATATCCACTCCTTAAAAAAAATAAAAAAATATCCACACCAACTAATTCAAGAAAGTTTATTAAAAAAAAAAAAGTGTATTTCCTTGTTTCCTCAAAAACTAAAAAAAACACATTTAAAGTCAAGGCCACACACAACCCTCCGATGAGCGGCAGCTGCTTCAATGACTTTTTTCTTTCTCTTCCTCTTATCCTCAGCCGCCTTGGCCTCCTGCAGAGTGTGGGACAAAAGCAGATGGCCCTTTGTTCTTCAGCTTCTTGTCATCTTTGGTGGACTTCTCTGGCCCTGGTTGGAGGTCAGTGCAAAACATCTGGAGAACATCTGATGGACACACAGCAGTGGATGGAGCATCGTTGTCTCCTCTTGGTCCTGGATGGACTTTGTCATTCTTTTGTTGCTTGAGTTTAAGCTTGTCCTCTTCGTCCACAGATGGAAAAATTACGCTGGCCTAATGTTCAGGGACAGTAAAGCTAATTAGAAATTAACATGATGGTGGAAGTCTGTAAAGCTGATAATTAAAGTGCAGTTTGAATGGTTTCAATATGTGAGTTAGCCTTGTTTCGCCATTGGATCTTACAGGTTTGTTTAGCGATTAAGTCACTTCCAGGTCCAACCGGCGAGTCCACAGCTGATTTCTAGCTTTGTTTTTGTTCTTTATTCATCAGACACGAGACAGTTACCTTTCAGAAGTGTATGTTTATGTTGTATATAAACTGTATATATAAATGGACATAGCTAACCTGCTAGCCATCGGCGTAGGAATATGAAGTGAGCATGGGCGCGTCTGGCTCCATCGACTCTGGGTCCAATTCACTTTACATTGAAAAACTCACCCCTCTCTCTGTAACTGCTGCAGTGAGCCTCGTCATTTTGGTCTTAAAATGTTTGTATTGACCCGCTCTACACGATCCTGTTATTTTTATTTCACAATTTTGTCCATAAATCAAGGCATGAGCATTAACTTTAGACAAATGAGGTGCCTTCTTTCCCAGAGGTTGCTCCTGTTAGCGTCGTTATCAGGTTTGATTGACCGTGTTGCTAAGCACACGCTTTCTGCTAAACCAGCGGTGCAGGTGAGAAGGGGCGTTACCTTCAACAGCCTGGCTCTGGATTGGCTTTTTGGTTGCTATGATACTCGCAGAACTCGACTCCTAATTTGTCCCTGTAACTGCTAGCCTCGATGAGCTTCATTTGACTGGAGCCGAACGCTATGGGTGAATGTAATAATAATTTAGCAATGCCTTTTTAACACACTTTTTAACGTGTTGTTACTAAATAAAAGAGACATCAGTCTTAACAACCCTGTTCTCTACAAAACCAGAATACCAAACACTTGCCAAGACTATAGCTCGGACATCTACAAACCTGTTCTATAAGCAATTTACAGCATTTTTCAGTCTTCTTTCAAAAGCTCCAATCACACAATGATCTCAGAAAACAGTGCTGTATCATTTAAACTGAATTACAATGGAACATAACCATGTAGCATAGCCAAGGACACCAAGCTTGGAACCAGGAAACCAAAGATGTAACCAAGGAAACCAAGCAAACCAAGCAAAGGTCCTTGACTATTTTCTGGCTTTATTCACAAATGCCTTCCCTGTGTATTTCCGGTAATTTACCTGGGAATTGCCAGTCCAAATATGCAGGAAAAATCAGTTCTGGCTTCATTCACAAATGACTCTGTTCTGGAAAAATGCAGGTAAATTCCTGGGTCTCGCTGCATGTGAGAATGGGGATAAAGGCCCCTACACGCTTAACCTTCTAGGACCTAGCGTGGTGGTGGGCGACACATTTTCGGTTGTCTAGGCCACAATGTAAATTTTTACAGCAACAATGCAAAATTGTTCAATTTAGAATATTTTTAAGAGTTTATAATGTTCAGAATATTTACTTTCTCTAAAGGCATATGTCTTTCTGTACCTGTTAGTGAAGCACATTGTTCGAAGAGGCACAGTTGTTTTTACACTCAAGACAAATGTTGCTTTGTTCAGGCACTTAATAAATAGTTTTTGCAAATCATTATTCAAATGTTTTATCAAAAATTATTAAAACGTAGAATATCCTCATAAGTGGACATAATTTTTCTCAGAAACTACAGAATGTAAAACGATAATACTTTGTTTTTACACTCATCAGGTCCCAATCAGCCCAACACTCTAACAATAAAGAGAAATTAATAAAACATGCCACGCAAGAGCTTGGGTGTTAGGAGGTAAAAATATTTGGTATAAATTTGTCGGTAGCCATGGTAACACTACATACATGGGCATACAGAATTCTGGGATTTCAGGTGCCATTTTGAGGACATTGTCATTGCCCAATTTGGAAATGATTTTCAAAGTGCATATGCCCAGATACTTTTGAGTTGAAGTTGCAATTGTAACTGTACTTGAAACAAACCTCGCTCTTGAGATTAACACAGCATGGCCTTAAACCGATCTATCTCAAGAAGACATGGAGACAACACCAGGCCACGTTACAGGTCAGATCAGTGGAGAGGTGGCCCCGATCACAGTGAGGCAGCATGGTTTACTAGGTATTTTTGATCAGCAAAACCACCTGTAATTAGACTTAGAGAACACTTACCGGAGCACTGTAAGTATGAGTACTGTTACACTGTCTCATACTTGTCAAATATTTATTTATTTATTTCAGGGACAGTGCGTATTAATCGACATTTCTGTAAATATGCCAGAATTAGACAAAGGCTATTTTACATCTGCCGACCCTTCTGTCCACCTAAAAACAAGAGTAAAATTACAACACAATAAATACATAGAACACAGTTGAGAAATATATACACTGTTACAAAAAAGGCAGACTCACAACAATCATTCAGCTACAAACCACCACCAGAGCAAATACACACACACATGACAATGACAATCGCACACAGACACAGGGTAAAAGGCCAGCAGGGGGCAGCAACGGCAGATAGAGTCAGTGATCACAAATCTGATTTGCAATTAGCCAATGTTTTACCTGTAGTTTAAAGGTGTGGCAAGTGTTTGTGGATCTGATGGTTGTGGGTGTGAGGTTCCATTCTGAGGCAGCACAAACAGAAAAAGCTGTTTGGCCAAAGGAACTTTTCCTGAGGGGGATGATGCAGTCTCCTCATGCTGCTCCTCTAGTTTGCCTGTGGGTGGTGGTTCTGGTGGAGATAAACTGACTGAGTGGTGGAGATGATAGACCGTGAGTGATTTTATAGATTAGGCAAAGATTGGAGTATTTGATCATATTATCCAGGCTGAGTTATCTGTGTTTTTGGAGTATTGGACAGAGGTGAAGGCAGATGGTTTGTTTTTGTATCCAGAATTTTAACAGTTCGCTTGTAGAGTGATTGTAGAGGTTTGAGTTTTGTGGTATTTGCCAGGGACCAGACGGGTAAACAGTATGTGATGTGAGAGAGAATCATTGAGTGCATGAACATTTTAGCTGCTTGGGTTTGATTTGATGCCGAATGTGTTTGAAGTTGTGAATACTGAATTTTATATGATTACTTATTTTATGAATGTGAGATTTGAATGATAATTTTGAGTCTATGAATTCCAAGATATTTGTGTTGTGGGAAAATCTGCCTGGAATGTCTGGAACTGTATGGGATGTGTTGTTGGATTTACTGAAAATCATTGCTACTGTTTTGGATGTATTGAGTTTAAGACAGGAGTGATTTAGCCAAGATGAGATTTGAGCCATGGAGTGAGCGAGTTTGTGTCCGCGACCTGGAGATGCTATTGCCATGTGTGTATATAACCGTGTCGTCAGCGTACATTAGTATGTGGACATCGGTGCAAACGGAGGGAAGATCATTAAAGTATAGTGAGAATAGAAGTGGCGCTAATGTGGACCCTTGGGGAAGACCGGTGAACAAAGTCAGTGCTGAAGATTGTTGAGACTGGATGTGGACGTGTTGAGAGCGGTTGGCCAGGTAAGATGCAATCCATTTCAGTGTATCTGGTGAGAAGTTAAATGTACAGAGTTTAGACACCAATATCTCATGGTTTACAGTGTCAAAGGCTTTTTTTAGGTGTAAAAATACAGCCCCACTACCCCACCCCCTGATCCAGTGGTGCTCTGATGTTTTCAGTAAAATAGCAAGTTGCTGTTTCGGTCGAGTGATTGGTTCTGAAGCCAAACTGCATGGGATGGAGAGTATGTTGTGTGGTGATTTGATTTGCAACTAGTTTTTCCGCAATTTTTGAAACTGTTGGCAGGATACTGATGGGTCTGTAGTTGGCCATGGACTGCGGGTCTCCACTTTTGAATATGGGAATAACGACTGAGGATTTCCACAACCTAGGAAAGCTACATTGGGAGATGGACAGATTGATGAGTTTGGTGACAGGTCGTGTGATGGATGACGATAAGTCCTTGAGCATAACTGCATTCATGCCAAAAACGTCTTTACATCTGGATGGTCTCAGTGCATTGATAGTCCAAGATACGTCTGTTTCTGTGATGGGTTTTAACCAGAGAACGGGTGAGTTGGAGTCCACCGTGCGTGTCTTTGGGATTACAGGCATAAAACATTTAGCTATGCAGGCTACAGATTCAATAAAGTAACAGTTGAAGGCTTCAGCTATAATAGGAGGGTCATTTGTAAGTCGGTCATTTATTTTGATTTCCAGGTTTTTGTCATCTTTTGTGCGCTGTCCTGTTATTTTCTTTAGTTGATCCCATATCAGTTTTGAGTTTCCATTTGCTTTGTTGATTATACTGAGAAAGAAGTTGGCTTTTGCTGTCCTTAATGCTCTTACTACTCTGTTTCTTAACATGACAAAGAGACCTCGATCATTAGCGGTTCTTGTTTTTAGTGCTTTTTTGAGGGCATGGTCACGCTCTTTCATGATATTTATTATATCTGTATTTATCCAGGGAGTAGTATTTTTGTGGTGTTTGAATCTAATTTTTTGAGTGTAGTTCCCTATGGTTTTCTGGAGGGTATTTTGAAATGTAATGGTGTACTTCTCACTATGCCATCCCAGTGTAATTGGTGAGCTGCCGCAACAAAGTCTCGATATTTATTCCTATGTATCCCAGTGATTTCGCCTGACTTAGCAGATGGATAGAAGCGCCTTTTCGTAAGTTTCCTGGCCACTAGAGTGAGATTGTGGTCAGATAAACCTGTTAACATATTGAATGATTTGACAATCCTGACAATCCAAAAGGTCGATTAGAGAATATTAGGTCGATTTGTGTGCTGGAAGAATTAGTTATTCTTGTGGGGCCACAGACTATTTGTGTTAGATCAAATTTGTCTGTAATCTGTTTAAATTTTTTTCTTGTGGATTTATCTTCCCAGTTTATATTTAAATCTCCCATTATTAAGACTTCCTTTTCGAGATTACATTCGCTCATCATTTTTTCAAGGTTGTCATAAAAACTGTTGTCAGGTGATGGGGGACGATGGAGAACAACAACTTCAAAAGACATTTGTGGTGAGAGTAACACCTTCAGTCCTAGACAATCTAACTGAGTGCCATTTGTAAATTGTATTGGACGACATTTTAAGGAGTTTTTAACATAAACCATGACCCCCCCCCCCCCCCCTCCCTTTTTGAACTTCCCTATCCTTCCTGTAGAGGTCATAACCCGCGATATTCAAGGCTGCTGCAGGAGCTTTTAAATTTAGCCAGGTCTCAGAAAAGCTCAAAAGATCAAGATTAGAATCCAGTAACAAACGTTGAATTTGCTCGCTTTTTGATAAGAAGCTTCTTATATTCAGGTGACCAAGTAATAGACCCTTCGGTTTAGCCTTGGGGTCCCACACAGCTCGTGAGTGTTTGATAGATAGGTATTTTATTCGGTCATTACATTCAAAATCAAAACATTATTCAACATTCATCAAACACAACTCAACATCCACATCATGACCGAAAGGGTTTAGGCTGAAGTAAAATTTACTTATAATGCCTCACCCACTTTAGTAACACATGGAAATGCAAAAGATAGCAGCAAGAATCAGTTTTGCAGCGTGACTTTGTAAAGAAAGAAAAAAGACAAAACAAACAAAAAAACATAAAACAAAACTACAAACCACGACAGTTCACATAGATTATTCCAGAGTACTGTAATTTTCGAAAAGTGATGTTTTATACTGCTTTTTAAATGCATTTATTGTGCAGGAGCTTTTTAATTTATCATTAAGGTTATTCCACACATTGACCCCTCGTACAGAAATACAATAACGTTTTTTACTGGTTCTAGTTTTAATTTTTTTGAATAAACCTGTTCTTCTAAAATTATATTGACTGTCTCTCTGTTTGAATAGCATCTGTAGTGAAGGGGGGAGCTTATGATTATATACCTTGTACATTATTACGGCTGTGCTTAAATCAACAAGATTAAATAGTTTTACTAATTTTAACTTAAAGAAAATTGGATTTGTTGGCGCGAGATAGTCTCCTTGATTAACAATTCTGACGGCCTTCTTTTGGAGTAGAAAAATTGATTGTATATTAGATTTATAATTATTACCCCAGATTTCTACACAGTAATTTAAATATGGTAAGAATAGACTATTGTATAATAATTTAAGTGAAACCTGACTCAACATAAATTTCATTTTACTCATTATAGCAGCAATTTTAGCTAGCTTTGTCTGAAGAAAACTAATGTGCGTTTTCCAATTAAGTTTTTCATCAATATAGATACCTAAGAATTTGGTTGCAGTCACTCGTTCAATTTCAATGTCATTTAATTTAATATTAGTTGGGCAATCAATTTTTCTATTCCCAAAGATAATATATTTAGTTTTATTTAAATTCATTGAAAGTTTATTAATATCAAACCATTGTTTTATTTTGCTAAAACAAAATATATTGACATATATTACCTTAACTACAATTTGATTTAAATAAATGAGGCTAATATCAAATACGCCCTCAAAAAGATTTCAATTTCCACGTGAAAAAACGCACTAAATCTGTCCTGTAGAGGCAGCATCAGGAGGAGGGCTGCTTATGCTTTTAATTGGACTCATTTGTAATTAACAACTGTGATAATGAAATTAATCGACAGAGATGAAGCGTTTCAGAGCCATCTAAAACAGGCCCGGGCTCGGCTCTGTATCACAGCAGATAACGCTGATTAAGAGCTAAAAATACCCACGGAACAGGAAGCAAGTAAACACACCGCACCAGGGAATGCATTTGTACTGAGGTGAGACTGGGGAATTCTTTCAACGTGCTCCTCAATTAAAGAAGACATATTGTGCTTTTGTCTGCTACAAAGTTAGAATTTAGGACACCCGTGGATCATTATGTTGAATTTTTGGATATTTTAAATTGCCATATGTGACCATTTATTTAATGCATGTTTGAGTAATCTTCTAATCTCTTCCCTTTTCAAACCCTCCTTATGGTTAGCTGTACGAGTCCCTGCCTTCTGTACATGACCTCACCCCACAATCCTACGTCATCCATGCTCCCACGTGGACATTATCCATAAATATACAAAAGCAGAATATAAAATAATACACTACAACCGACGCAATGTGCAGTAGTTTAATAAGCGGGATGCACACTGATTGTGTTGTGATGGCGCTCTGAAGGAGGAGTGACTTAGCACTGAGAGCAAAGGGAGCAGGAGGGTTAAAAATTAAACTTTGAAATGTATTAAATATCTTAATAGGTTATTTTTCTCATGTATATATAATTTTCAAACAATAAAATGTGACAGGGTAAAACGATCACATTTTTATAGCTCTTTTCTACCTTTCAAGGCACTTTACAACAAGGAACCAGTCACCCATACACACACATTCATACACCTGTGTACGCAGACACTGGGGGCGAGGTGGGTTAAGTGTCTTGCCCAAGGACACAACGACATTCATCTGTGAGGGTTGCAATTGCACCGCCAACCTTCAAGTCAGAGGATCTAACCACTCAACCAATGATGTTTATGTAGAGAGCGGGATTTGAACCGGCAACCTTCGGATCAGTGGACAAACACCCAACCAACTGAGCTACTGTCGTCCCATGGTGATCTAAATACGTGTTAACAGTTAGTACCTTTTTTACACAACACAAAGCCTGTTATTACTCATGTCTCATAAATACTACTTACATACTGTACATGCCAATCTCTGTCTGACATACTGACGAGGAGAGTAGATTATCGTCATGTTTGGAGTCCATTTTCCCCGAGATGGACGAGCGTGTGAATGAGCCGTCATATTTTATCACAGCTCATGAAATATTCAGCGTGTGATAATGGAGGTGTCTAGAGTGCCGGACACTGCAGCACACACCAGGACCACACGTGTGGGCAGGGGACAAGAGATTGAAGACAGGGGCCCCACGGACACACGGGGTCCCTTTCATCAGTCAGCGCTCGTCTGTGTGGGCCCCTGCTGTGTGATGGGAAAGACGCAGCGACGTGGTATTAGGAGCTGATATGAGATGGGCAAAGATGGTTAGGGGGTTCCAAAAAATGTTAAAGGAGCTGTATGTAAAATGTGAAATTGTATGACCTATCTATATGTCCAGATATTTGTTCTATAGTGGATTAAAGCTTTTACTAAGAACAATAATGCCGATTAATTCTTAGTTACAAAACTTTGGACAGCCAAGTTGTTGTCATTTGGTGTTTTAGTTCTCAAGACAACAATCCAATCAAAAAGCAGAATGAGCTACTTAATTTGGGCTGCCAGTTCAAATGGACCAGTTGTTTTAAATTTAAGATGTGTTCTGTACTATATCATCTCTACCTAAACCCCAATGCCTGCAGCCAATCATGAATCAGTGCTAGTGCAGCCTTTGCAGCTCTGTGATTTAATTATGGAGGTTCTGAGCTTTCACATGAGGCATGGCCTGTCCATATACTGAGAATGAGAAAAACTTGTATGTGTTCTCTATCTGGCAACCCAGCTTCACAATCAGGTGATTGTAGTAACTAAAAAACAAACAGGTTTTGCAGTATGCATACACTATTTGAGCTATAAAAGTAATTCTTTCATCCCCAAAAATCCTGAATATTGCTCAAAGAAAAGAAATTAAACTATAAAATCTATAACATCATTATCAGAGATCATTATTTTACATTTTGTTCAATGTAAACTGCAATATTGTTAAAACTGCAGAACTGTTAAGCCCCAAGTGGCATTTCACTATGTTAAAAGCAGTAGATTTTCCTTTCAGTGTTTTTTTAATCTGTGGAAAAAGGCTACATAACATTTTTTAAACATTTGTTTATGACATGGAATCTGAAGTTTTACAAATATTCACAACTAAGTAGGGCAGCGGGTGGAGATAGGGGATAGGCGAAAACAGACTTTCTTAAAAGTTGATTTTGTATAATACGATCTATGTATAATCTATGTATAATCTATAAATGAAACCATGAGCAGAGCAGGAGGAGCTGTGTGGCTGACAGTGGACAGTCGTGTAATCCCAGTCCTGCCTGCAGAGGCCGGGACCACAAACACGAGCTGTTTACTGTGGCAGACTGAGTCCGACTTCGGGATAAAATGAGAGCAATGTGGACTAGCAGAAACTGTAGAGAGAGAGAAGGCTGAGAGGATGAATGAATGTGCTGTGTGCTTGAGCGTTGGTCAAAGGAGCCAATGGCACAGACTGGCACTTTGTATTGTAAATCAAATATTAAGTTCTCAATACAACTTAAATAAATTTAGAATATTTATCAAACTATAGTTTACTCAACCCAGTATTGTGTTATCAAATAGATTCTGACAGTAAAGCCAATAAAAGCTGCTGTGATAACATCACAGTGACTTTACCCTGTTTTTTATATGTGATTCTCTAAAACACTTGAGTGTGTTTTAGACCACACGATGTTCATCACATCACAGGCTTAAGGCAAACTCAAGGCATTTGCCCCATAGCAACTGCTTGAGCCAATGGTGAAGCATACATTATTTAAACAAAGCTACTGTACCTAATGTAAACTGCCTAATGTTTCTCTGGCTGTATTTTTTAAACACACAAGTAACAAATGTATGTGTTTTTCATCCATTTCTAAGATCCAGCTGCCCTGGGGCAGGCTGACCCGATATGGCTTCCATGCCATGCTTATGGGCTTTCCAGTCACCACAATGACATACTCACAGGCAAAGTTAATGAGATGTCTTGCACAGGGACACAAAGACCTTAGAACCCACAACCCTCTAGACTCTTGCCTGTCCACTGCACCACCTGAATCTCGACATATTTCACACTGTCTTCACTGTGCGTAGTTCACATTTGTCATGGAGCTTCACTCCCTCCTCTGCGCTCTTCTCTTATTGTCAGAATGCTGCTGCAGATCGCCTCATATCATTAATCAATTATTCACCAGGAGTGTGAATCTTTCATGAGGCGGCTGCTGCGGTCAATTACTAATGAATTGTGGTCATGGGGAGAGCGCTCCTTGGAGAGGCACAATCAGAACTGTACACATTTGTTTACGCTAGCATGTGTGCTATCATGTGTGCCATTGAACATGCTAATATCCGCCAGCGAGCCCCAGTAATTATCAGGGCACATTTACATGAATTCAGACCTTTTTCATGGTGAAAGAGGAAATGTTTATTAACAGACTCATTATAGTCATGAGATTGTTTAAATCATTGTAAATGAAATACAAGTGCAAGCAAAGACAAATGGAGCTTCAAGGTCCCATATGATGCAAAACTGACTCTTGTGACTTTGTAGCCATGTTGTGTCATCTCCTAAAAATCATACCTGGAGGTGTTTTGTTTCATTCATACATGTTTTCAGAAAAGCTCAAATGCCCCGTTCCACCTTGATGTCACATAATGGCAGTTTTCAAGCTATCTTTTATCTTTTGTTCAGGGCTGAAATTATTCAAATTATCCCTACACCTAGTGAAGGTGTGTGGAGTTTAAAAACACAGTGGAGCACTTCCTGTATTACCACATGGTAAATGGTCACATTTTTATACGGCTCTTTTTCGCCTTCAAGGTTTTCAAAGCACTTTATATCAAGGAACCACTCACCCATTCACACACACATTCACACACACATTCACACACACATTCACACACTAGTGTGTGCAGACACAGATGGGTTAAGTGTCTTGCCCAAGGACACTACAGCAGAATTCATCTGTGGGAAGTGGAATCGCGCTGCCATCCTGGATCTGGTGGATCCGACGCTCAACCAATGATGTTTATGTCGAGAGGCAAGCATCGAATCAGTGGAAAACACTTCAGCAAATGAGCTATGTCGCCCATGACATCACAAGGTGGAACAGAGTGTTTCCTGTTTGATAGAAGAGCCTAAATATGCAGGGTATGTGTGTTCAATACACAAACAATAAAACACAAAACACAAAACATTATAACAGAACGTGGATATTATAACAAAAAAATGTCTCTGTTTCTATTTTGAAACCATAACCAGTGTTGGCTAGTTACATCTACTTAAGTACATTTATTGGAGTATCTCTTTAGTGATAGTACTGTTACTCGAGAAAAAGTTTTGGTTGTACTCTTCCCAGTCTAACAACAGGAGGGTTAAGAGGGATGGAACCACCAACCTTTGCGTGTATGTTAAAGTGGACATATTATACAAAAATTGAGTTTTAAGAGCTTTTAACCATGTTTTAACAGTTTCCTCTTGTCATTTGCCCAGCTCTCTCCTGCCTCTCTGGGACTGACCTCTTCCTGTTCCCAGAGTGAGGACATGTGTGTGGGAGTTCGCTCTCCAATCAAGCAGCTACAAAAGCCCGTCCAGCCTGCTCCACCGGGCCACATCATAAACACGAGCTCCTGATAGTGCCACGGTCCAGCTCATTATTACACTTACCTGAAAATCTCAACTTTTCTCTTTTTACTCTTCATCTTTTATGAAAGGGGCCATATTATGTTATTTGCTGATCTATGTTATAATGTTGTTTCCTCACTAAAAACACACCTGGAGTTGTGTCGTTTGCTCTGCTTTGTGTTTTACTTCTCATGCGCATGTTCCTGATCGACTAGTAAACTGCAGTCCTGCTCAAAACATACTATTACCTGGTTTTATTACCCAGCATGCTTCACAGCTGACAAAAGTTAAACTGATTTGGTTTGCAGATAGTGTTGTCACGATACTAACATTTCAAACTCGATTTTGATACTAAGAAATAGAATTGATACTTAATACTGATTCTGATGCCATGGTGATAATAAAATTAACACCTTTACTTTAGACAATAGAATGTGATTTTTAGATTTAAACGTTTGTACAGAGTGGCCCAAAAGTCACTGACAGCTGAAAAAAAAATCATAACATTTTTGTTTCTAGATATTTTTCTTTTATTTTTTCAGAACATTTAGATTTTCCTTTCCGTCATTAATATGAGCAAATATAGCACCGAGGAATGAACCCTCATTGTACAGTGGTACTTTGAGTCACATGGGTCAAATTCAGAAACCCAGCGGTGTTACCGTCGACATTTTAATACAAGTGGTTTTCAAAGACGGGGCCAGTATGTGATCTCCACAGACCTGACTAGTCCGGATTTCTTCCTGTGGGACTATCTTAAAGAAAAGGTGTTTGTGAATAAACGTCAGACAAAAAAAAAGACTTAAAACGTAATATCGAGGATCAAATAAGAGCCATAAGCCCAGAAATGTTTTCAGATGTTATGTAAAGTTTGTTGGATCAGGCTATTCAGTGTGAAACTGAAAATGGTGGACACTTTTTTTCAAATTAGGTCATTTTTACTTCCCCTAGTTTAAGTAGTAATAAGTTCAAGTTTAAGTGAACAATTATAACTGTATATATTGCCAGAAATCTCAGAAGGTTCAGTTTACCTACTGCTAAAATTTGGTGAGTATAACTTAAGAATTATAGGAGCTATTGAAGATTTAAAAGTGTCAGTGACTTGTAGTACTGTCTTTTCTATTCCCACGTGGCCTTAAATCTGTGTAATCCTTCAGTGGTCCGGGTAGGTTCCATAGTGCTCCATGAGCATATACTAGTCTATGTGGTTTTATACTTGTTCTGATACAGCTCAAGATTCAGGAAAGGTTCATTTTTGTCCTGTGAATATGACTTTTTTAGTATCAATACCTGCTCAAATGAGTATCTAGTTTTGATACTAGTTTTATTGTTGATTAATATCTGATTTTCAACACTTTTGACAACCCTATGAGCAGAGAAACCTACTTATCAAGAGCTCCAATAGTGCAGGATCATCTGTGTAGGAGATAGTATAGTGGAGACTATGCATCACTGCCCAGTCAGTTGCAATGACTTCAGCCATTGTACTGTATCTAATAAAGGTTGAACTCACGCATATGCTTGCATAACCATCTCAGCAAGACAGATTTTGTTTTTAAGGTAATTCTATTTGCCCATTGAAAATCTACGGCTGCCAGATTCAATGCCAAAATATGCATTCATTTGATGAACGCTGCTGCTGAGCTGGCAAAAGTTCGTCCAACTATTGCATTGGTATTTCCTATTTCAAAAGTTTATACTAAAATATAAGAAAGAAAATGCAGCTAGCTTTCAGTTTCACAGAGAACCCTGGATAACTGGTGACAATAGGGCAGGAGAATTTTACCAAACAGAAATAAAAAAGACGTAGAGGTTTGGGTTAAGTTAAGGCCAAGGTATTTAGTCGTCTTCTTGGAGAATTTATTGTTTATTTCATTTGACCCACTCTTCAGTGCCACGAGGACAGCCTTGCGAGTCCCCAGGGACCCATCTCTGGATCTTGAGCTAGTCTTGGTCGGGTCTACTTTAGCTGGAGGATTGCACCTATTGCACACACAGACACAGGGAGAAACGCGGGAGTCAAACATGGGACTCAAACCTGGGACCGAGTACTAATCATTCAGCCGCCATGTCGCCGTGTAACATGTTAATGACCTCATGAAGGAAACAAATCTATAAGAAGAATCCCCAAAACGTATGTAGCATGTGCAGTGATTTTTATTATTTCAATGAAGAAATTGAGATTAGCTGCAGAATACAAAAAAACGTGAACATTTTAAATTGTTTTACCAAATTATACGGTCAGTGTGAGTGACATGCATGCATAATTAAAAAAAAAAAAAATCTACTCTGAAAATTTAGCGTTTTGGCTTATTAGTTTATAAAAAAAAAAAAAAAAAAAAAAAAAAAAAAAACTAATTTCCAATTTGCACATGATGTCCTTGAAAATACTGCATATTTTGTTATTTCACTTTTGCCCCCTCTCCAGAATTTTAAACACTGCAAACACTTTTTTTCAGATTATAGATTTTAAAATGTCATCAAACGGATTAGTCCACGTCAAATCGTTCCAAAACTGTTTAAACTCCACAGGCTTGGTCAAATCATCTCTCACTTTTGGCATTCAAGGGCATAGGGGTGTTTCCATTCACAAATCTATCCATTATTTTTAAGATTATTGTCAGAAAGAGCACTCGCATAAGCATAAATCACACTTTCAGCTACAGGTAAAAACAGGATTCCCACACGTCCTGGAAATTCTGGAAAACCTGGAAAATAATTGGCCCGTTTTCCAGACATGAAAAATACATAGAAAATCGAAAAAAAAAAGGCCAAAAGTTCGAGAATATATTTATATTGCCCTTGGAATTTTTTCTATGCTTTGCTATATTATTGGATATCAGATTATCAAGGACTTTTACTGCCACCTATTAGAGCCACGGAAGAGCAACACTAAACCCTACGCCTCACAAGTACTATTCAAATGCAGAGCTGAGAGCACTTATTTGCTTGTTTATTTTAAGTCGATATGACTGGCTTTTTCATCCCATTTGAGTTTATTTTAAAACGTATTTTTGGGTCATCTACACTACAAAATAATTAATTTGCAGTAATTGTGTACTTTGTGACATTACTACTGCACATCATGTCAGGTTTTTAAAGCTGTAGTGTATTTTGTATCATGCTTGTGTATATTTATGGAGAATTGCTATTTGGGTGCATGTATGACGTGGGCTTGTGGGCGGAGCATTTGACCAAAAAAAAAAAAATAATAATAATAATAATAATAATACAGGGTCTGGATAGCTAAATTACTCAAACATGCATGGTTAACATATTAAACCACTTCATAGTTTTGATGAGGGAACAACATTATAACATGGTAGGATGCTCCAAAAACGTTGATTTTGCACAATACCCCGACTTTAACGTGTATGAGTATTGATAAAATTCTGCTATTCACACTTGGACGAATATCAGCTAGAGGTTGTGTTCACGTTATAGAATTTGATGATGATATTATTGCAGATGATGGCAGGGGTCTATGAGAAATGTACCGTTTTTGAGAAAAATATACCAAACTTATGATCACAAATGGATTAAAGGAACTGTATGTAGCATGCATTCTTACAGTTAAAAAACAAAACACAGAACAATCATAACTGAAGCTAGGTTGCCATTGCCTTGTCCTGCAGATATGTTTTTCTTGTCTAGTCTTGGTCACGAGCACTTGGGCATGGTTTTGGACATGGAGTGACCAGAGGAAACACACAAATACAGAGGAGGAAACATGCAGACTCTCCACAAAAAGACCCAAGAGTCGAAGCTGCAGCCTTCTTGATGTGAGACAAAGCTAGTCATTCAGCCTCCATGCCGCCGTGTAACATGTTTCTGGTGTAAGTGTCAAAGGGGACCATGAATCTGAAATGTAAAGCCAGAAGCATAGCAAAGCAAAAGTGAACAGGGTAGCTACAGGCCCTCCAGAAAAGATATAGGTAGAGCCCTGAGGAGTGTGTTTTTACTGTACTTTATTGTGAAAACCAGACTTGGAGAGACTTATCCATGCATTTGTCTCCAGTAAGTTAGACTACTGTAACTCAGCTCACTGGCCTCTCCAAATGAGCATTAAGACAGAACAGTACATCCAGACTGACTAAAACCAAGAGGTTCAAGCACATAAGTCCTGTGCTCAGGTCTCTGCAGCTCTGCTTGTGAACAAGTCTCTCCATGGCCTAGCACCAAAGTACATCTCCATCATGCCATATGAACCATCTCACACTCTGGGACCAGCAGGAGGCTGGTCCCTGAAGTCCTCAGAGTCAGGACT
Organism: Periophthalmus modestus; assembly: GCA_019594935.1. NCBI lineage: Eukaryota > Metazoa > Chordata > Actinopteri > Gobiiformes > Gobiidae > Periophthalmus > Periophthalmus modestus. Next base: position 14,607,251 of record JAIEZT010001390.1, on the reverse strand, counting down.
AAACATGGGGAATCACGGTTTCAGTTTTCTGTAGCTAAAACCTGGAACAGTCTTCGTGAAGATGTGAGACAGGCCTCTACTTTGACAATGTTTAAATCCAGGCTCAAAACAGTTCTGTTTATCTGTGCATATGACTGAAAGGTTTTTATTCTGCACTTTTCTCTTTTAATGTTAATTTTATGATGATTATTTGTGATTATTTATATTTTGATTTGTTGTATTGTGATTTTAATGTCCTTCTTATTCTGCAAAACACTTTAAATTACTTTGTGTATGAATTGTACTATTCAAATAAACTTTCCTTGCCTTGCATTAGTTTTTATAGCGTCTGTCAGTGTGTGGAGGAGGATCCTCTTCTGCTCAGCAGAGCATTATCTTCGTGAATAACGGCAGGGTCACAGGAAGTCACAGCTCTGTCCTTGAGTCCAAACAACAAAGTCTTCTATTATAGTCTGTGTCTGCATTTAACTGGTGTTCACAGTTATTAAGTTTAGCATTAGTACATCCAGATAAAAGTGTAATAGTAAAGTGCAGTGCTAAATGTGGATACTTTATAGGCATTTTATGTACTTTAAGGTACTTTAAGCTCTCACTGAACAAAACAAGTCTGGTGAAGCTTTATGGACTTTAAAAACACAGAGGAAACATTATGGGTTAAAACATACTTGCATATTATAACTGTGAGATGCAGTTGAATGAAATAAGCATGGCTGCCAGTGAAACAAAACCACCTCCAAATGTCCAGGCAACAATATAACATTGGAAAAAAGTTAATTTTTCTCAATACAGAACCTAACTAACTATCAAAAAAAAACCACAACTATTTCTATTGTAACCTTTCTTGAATACCTCTAGTCTGGGTAACCACAGTGATGTTGTAGAGCAGCTGGTAGTGAGTAGCGCCGCTTGTCCAACCACAGCGGGCACACTCCGGCCCCCTCCCTCCCGTGTGCACAGCTCCATCCATCACGGGACAGGGTCGGGCGGAGGAGCAGGACAAATGAAGCGTGGATAATTCGGTTAGCGCCAGGACACAAACAATCTGGGAGGAATCAGAGGAAGTGTGAGCCGACCACTTCCTCCACAACGCAGCCCTGACAGCTTCAATAAAACACTGGAGACGTAAGAGGACCAATCCAACCATAGAAGTAAATTAAGGTCAGGTTAAAGGTTAAATTTATACAATTGTAGTCATGCAAAATTAAGTCCTGAGATGCAGGTGTTTAAAAGTACTTTAAAGAGGGGGTATTTTACTTCTGAAAATGCGATATTTGCTGAAAAGTATTATCATGTTTAATTAGTTTCAGTTTCATTCTTGATGCTCTGAGTCTCCCCTCCCTTCGCTCTCTGTGCTAAGTCACTCCCCCTTCAGAGTGCTATCACGACACATTCAGCATGCATCCTGCTACTTAAACTATTACACATCGCATCAGGTTTGTGAAGTTGTAGTGTATTTATGGAAAATTGTTGTGTGGTAGCATGGATCACGTAGAGTTGTGGGCTGACAGGAGGGTTTGAATAGCGCACAGGAGAGATCACTAGATTACTGAAACATGCATGGATAACATATAAAACCACTCCAGGCATGTTTCTGATGAGGGAACGTTATGACATGGTAGAAAGCCGAAAAAAAGTTGATTTTGCATAATCGCCTGTCTGAAATAAAGCATTATAATCACATGCTAGAACATATAACACGGGCAAATATTTATTAAAGCCAAGGGAACTGTCTCTGTTGGAGTCGGCCATGTTGGAAAGCTGGTTTTCCGTCCAGAAGCAGGAGGGGGAGATGACAGATGCTTCAAACACCTAAGAATTACACATTAGGTATATGCATCAGGTATATGGAGAGGAAACCCATCTCACAGTAATCCAAGGGTAGTTTTGAGCAATTAAAACACCTGTAATTTAATACATTTACAAAAGTTTCTGTACTGTGGAACATTCCAGACAAAGCAATCACATCTTTATGAGAAAAGCAGGCTCCGGCCCTCCTCCCCCCTCACTCTCCCCTTTGGTCCTCCAGGTGCTGCCTAGTTTAGCAGCTCTATTTGAAATGTGGTTGTGAGCGGAGTTTAGATCTAGACTCTCTCTCTTCCCTCTTTCTCTGCACTCTCTCTCTGTTCCCTCTTCCCCTCTCTTTGCTCCTTCCCTTTGTCCCTCTCTCTGCTCCTCTCTCCGCACCTTCTTTCACTCTCTCTGCTCCGTCTCTCCCCCACTCTGCTTCTCTCTCCGCTCTCCATTCCCTTCCTATTATTTTATTCTCTATTTCCTCTCTACCCATCTCTGCTCCCTCTGCCACTCTCTCTGCCTCTGCCCCTCTCTCTGCTCCCTCTTTGTGCCCCTCTCTTTGCTACCTCCGTCGCTCTCCCTGCTCTTCTCTGCCCCTCTCTCTGCTCCTCTGCCCCTCTTTCTGCTCCCTCTCTCTGCTCTTTTTCCTGCCCCCTCTGCCCCTCTCTCTCTGCCCCTCTTTCTGCTCCCCTCTGCTCCTCTCTCTCTCTGCTCCTCTCTCTCTTCCCCTCTTTCTGCTCCCCTCTCTGTTCCTCTCCACTCCTCTCTCTCTCTGCTCCTCTCTGCCTCTTTCTTTGCTCCCTCTGCTCCCTCTACCCCTCTCTCTGCTCCTCTCTGCCCCTCTCTCTGTAGCAGTGCCAGTGCATGAGGGAGGGCTGGAAATGCAAAACGGCCTTCAGCACCAGATGTTCTAGTGTGTGCCAACAGCTTAGTCCACCCAGAGCAGGTTACAGAGCAATGGGCTGTTCTGTGGAAACACTGATTGTGTGTCTTTTAATATGTTAATAGAACATTACATACACATTACACATTGCCTGGTGGTGGGTTCACCACCTGCTTGTCTGCATTAATGCCCTGCTGTTCTACAGCAGAATATTAACCAAGGATATCTCCATGGAGACAAGCGGACAATGCCACTAGATCAGATCTGTGGAGGCGAGCACCCAAAAACTTAGCATGCATGTTTTTCCAAGATATTTTTTAACAATCACAACACCTTCATTTAAATAAATCCTAGAGAGATAAGTTTAATGCCATACTGTGGAACAATCCAGAGAAAACCACGATACCGTTAAAAGTAAAAGTTAAAGCAGGTTAAAGTTAACGCCTCATTCCAACTGCACCCAGTCCACCTGTGACTGCAGTGTTGGACCGCGTAGAGTCTGAGTCAGGGTTGGGTATGTCCTCTGCATTTTACCCATTTTTTTCATTGCTGCTAGGGCAAGTTTGATGGGACACTGGACACATTTCCAGATCTTGAGCTAGTCTTGGTCAAGATTTTACCCATGGGGCATGTTTTGGGTTGATGGGGGAAACCGGAGTGCCTGGAGGAAACCCCTCCAGACACATGGAGAGCATGCAAACTTCACACAGAAAGGAAGCCAAACTTTGGACCTTCTTGTTGTGAGTGTCCTTGCACCCTGTTCTAGCTACAATAGTGCATTTTCTAACATGGATGAAACACATCTTAAGGTTAAAAATGTAAAATGCCAAGGCCAACATGTCCAATGTAGTTTGAAAAGCGAGAAAGTTTGAATAGGCTGGTGATTGACAGGTGGAGTAATTAGGGACAATTTGCTGTATCTCATTTCCAAACAAACATGGCGTCTTCTAAAGGACTGAAAATGACACAGGTGACTGAACAAGGGACACAAAGGGACGCTCTAAACACTTAATCAGAGGTGAGACAGCCATACTGGTACTACAGAGGACAGAGAGGGACACTGCTAATACAGAGACAGAGAGAGAGAGAGAGAGACAGAGACACAGAGAGAGAAAGAGAGAGAGACAGAGGGACACTGCTAATACAGAGACAGAGAGAGAGACAGACAGAGAGAACTAATACAGAGGGAGACAGAGAGAAAGAGAGAGAGAGAGAGAGAGAGAGAGACTGCTAGTACAGAGAGAGAGAAAGAAAGAGAGAGACTATTAATACAGAGGGAGAGAGAGAGACTGTTAATACAGACAGAGAGAGAAAGAGGGAGAGAGAGTGAGAGAGCCTGGTAATACAGATGACACACAGAGAGAGAGACACTGGTTATACAGAGAGAGAGAGAGAGAGAGAGAGAGAGAGAGAGAGAGAGAGAGAGAGAGAGAGAGAGAGAGAGAGAGAGAGACTACTAATACAAAGGGAGAGAGACAGAGAGAGAGAGGTAATACAGATGACAGAGAAAGAAAGAGACACTGGTTATACAGAGAGAAAGAGACGATGGTAATACGGGGAACAGAGAGAGAGAGAGAGAGACACTGGTAATACAGAAAGAAAGAGAGAAAGGGACACTGATAATAAAGAGGAGAGCGAGACATTGAAAGAGAGGGACACTGTTTATACAGAGGGGGGGCACTGGTAATACAGCAAAGAGGGAGAGTGAGGGATAGACTGGTAATACAGAGGAGAGAGACTAGTAATACAGACACAGAGGACATATGTCTGAGGACGGGCAGTGGTCTGGACACAATCTTAAGGGAGGAACAACTATGTTTTGAAATGACTCATTTGTAGTGAGGATATTATTCTCATGATGGTAACAGTTTGGTGGAGTCCATTTTAACGGTGCAGTGATCCTTGTAAATCTGTTCAGGTGTAGACTTTATGAATGGATACAAAAGACTCCAGGTACAGCTTTATAGTCCATGAAGCACTAAAAATCATCTAACCATGATAATACTGTTTATGTGCCCTTTAAGCAAGTCGTGTTCAACTCATGTAGTTTTGATATCCACCTTCATGTCGTCATGAAATTCTCTAATCCCTCCAAAAGATTTATTTCAATATAATCAATATAATTCACCGTCTCTTTTCCATATATGAAAATAAAGTTACAAAGTGGGACGTTTATGAAGGGTCATGTAATCGCCCGGATAGCAACCTCAGCAGTTCAATGAGGAACAGAGCAGAGCTGAGACAATTTGTCCAGTGCAGAGCCAAGTGCATTTATTCTGACACCAAAAACATGTACAATAGGACATGTATTATTTTAAATCAGCATGGCAGTACCTCCTGTACACACAGCACCCTTCACTTTAGCAGAGGTTGGCTCCTTTTATAGAGCGCCTCCCTAATTGGATGAACCCACTCTGCAGTAGAGGTAAGTTTACACACATCCAATAATACTGTAAAAAGTTATCTCTAACAAACAGTAAACAGATTTATTCACTTAAGCTGGTTGTTAAAATAGAGCTCTACGTTTAATTTATCTGGTTTAACCGTGAACACACATTAGATACACAAAAAGCTAAAATATTTGACACCCCTCCTTGTTAGCACACAGTGGTCTGCCCCGGAACCTTCTTAAGGTGCTCTGGCTCCCCGGGGACTCATTTGGCCGAAACAGCCAAGATGCCAGACAACATGGGTAAGTTAAAATTCCAAACACTTCCATTATAATCAATACGCTGATACACAACACTTTAAGCAATAAAACAGTTTTAAACTTTGTGTATTGTCCTTCTTTCTGTCAGCTTCAAGGATTGGCCCATGTGATGGACTAGCTACATTACATTTCATTAACCGCTCCTGAGATGTGACTGTTCTGCTTGGAATGTCCAACCGTATGCCATTATTTTATTATCCTTATCTAACTCTATGTATCTAATTACACGCAGAAGCCAGAGGCAAAGCGCCCAACCGAACCAAAACAAACATGGAAACAGACTTACTTAGGCCTATTTTAGTGAAAGTATAGAGCATTTTATTATATTATTTTGTTTGTGAAAAATGTGGGAGGGAAGGACTTTGTGCATTTGTAGACAGGGATCATAATAATAATAATGCCTTACACTTCTAATGCGCTTTACAGGCTCGTCAAAGCCTCTCAAAGTGCTACACTATAGTCATTATTCATTCACTCCACACTCCAGACTGACAGAAGCGAGGCTGCCGGTTTGCGCCATCGACCCCTCCGACCACCACCAGTCATTCGCACACTCCACTTCATCTGTGCTCTTCTTTTCTAAAGTTTGATTTTTCATCCTCTTCCGCATTGACCAATCAGATTCAAATATTAGTCCCGATATTCCATGGTTTTTTTTTTTTGATAATGTGTAGCACTTAATTTAAAGTGTTACACACATCAATCTGACTTCAGCCAGGTTAGAGAATCTCTGCTTTTAAGTAGAACTAAACAAGAAACATTTTTACTACTAAACTGTATGCGGTGTTTTAATAGCATTATCTACTGTTCCTAATCAACCTTACTGCAAACTATGTACATTTGCAGCTTTCTTGTCAAAAAGTTCTAAAGTAGGTGCTGTACTGTGTGACATCACGTAAAACTGCTTTATATACAAGTTTAACACAGTGTTCAACTCTCATTAGTTGCAGTTGTATTTCGATGCATGCATGTTTGAGTAGTCCTGTATTGTCCTGCATTGTCCTGTATTCAAGGCTTGAGTGCTCAGAAGCCTTGTGCTTAATTAAACATTTCAGACACCGGGTCATACATGGGTCAAAAAATATAGCCATTTCTGAACATTCAAAACGATGAATATCTTGTTACAGTGAGATGCTGCTGTGGAGAGGCAGGGCAGGAAAAGACATGTTTCTAGTTAACCGTTTTAGCTTAATATTTAGGTTTACATTGACCTAATGCAAAATAATTGTGTGTTAAAGTTTAAAGGGCCCATATCACGCTATTTTTCTGATCTATTTTATGTTTCCTCTTCAAAAACAGACCTGGAGTTGTGTTTTGTTTCATTCATACATGTTTAACTCACAAACCCTGCATATTTAGGCTTAGCTTTCCTCTCATTTCCACCTTGTGACATCATGAGGTAATACAGGATATGCAATTTCAATCATTTCAGCCCTGGAATTGCCTCTTTCTACTGAACAAAAGGTAAAAAGGTAGCAGTTAACTTGGAAACTACTACTACATGACATCACAAAGTGGAACAGAGCATTTTGAGCTTTGGAAATGCAGACTAATAACGCAGGACACGTGGGAATGAAACGAAACACAACTCCAGGTGTGTTTGTGAGGAGGTAACAGCATTATAACATGGCTTAAAGCTCACAAGAGTCAATTTTGCGTAAGATAGGAGCTTTAATACTGAATACTGAATACTAAAAACGCAGCAGAATATGTCTAAACTATAAGATAAACCTACATATGTCCTCTGTATCGTCAATAACACTCACAGCTCCCAAGACTCCGAAGTCTGCTCCCAATGGCTAAACGCATTTCATTCATCCATTCAAGCATTTAGGAGTCAGAGGAACCTGACTATTTCCCATTGCCAAACTATACCGCAGACCCCTTTCCATGCCAAAATACTCATTCACTTGATCAACCTCTTGTCATAAGGACTGGCATAAAGATTCAGAACTTGGGGAACAGTTTGACAAAGTTTACTTACAGATTGAAAAGTGCAAATGAAGGTAGATTGATCAGACAGTTGAGAGCGGGGTTGTGCGCAGTAGTCCTTGAGCGGATCGTGGACAGCGGGTTCAGAGACGAGGTGAGCTGGGTCGGGAGGGTGTGAGGTTCGTACCGGTGGTGGAGAGCTGGGTCGGAGGCAAAGGAGCTGAGCGGGATCTGACGAGGAGCAAAAACATCCAACTTAGAAACAAGTAGCAAATGCAAAAAACGTGAAACTGAGCCAAGCAGAGTAGTTCCACTGTGGATACGAGGACGATCTGGCGCCGAGTGTCAGGTCTTTGGTCCCTTTGTCCTCCCCAGGTGCAGCTTGTTTAGAGAATGAGTTGGAGGTGTGCATGGGAGGAGCCAGAATCTCCACCCAGCTCCAGGCTCTGACACAGAATGGAGGGGAAGAACAGCACAAAAATGATAGGACAGGCTTTTTTTTTACTCTGATGAATATTACCATTTTACTTCCTGATTGTCACATGAGCAGCAGGTATGACATATGTAGAGGTAATTCCATCACTGTTACCTAGCAACCATAATATTAACAAGGATCAAAACCTGTCTAAATTGCACAATAGTGATGAATATACAAATAAAAATAAACCGGGCCAAGTTACAGGTCTGGTTTGTGGAGAGGCGACACCACTCAATTAAGAATGAATGTTATTTAATGTATTTTTCACCAATAATGTAAGATCAATACTTTTAAAGCCTTAGAGCCTCATTTACCATGCGTTCACGCTCATGTAGGAAACGGCCAACTATGCTAAAAGTGGAACATAAACCAGACGTAATTTCTCACCGAGGCGCTAAAGAAGATGCCGTGCATTTTTCCTCTTATGACTGAATGAATATGCCAACATGCACAAAAGTTAAGGCGGAGGAAATGCAAATGAAGTTGTTTAGCGGGCGCTGTAAGATTTATTACAACTATAAGAGCTAAAACTGTGTGGTAATATAGTACAATGGAGAGACGGGTACAGACAGGATAGATGCTGCAGTGAGTTCACCTATAGGACATTTGATTCAAATGCTGTAAAACAACCGACAAGGACAGACAGGATAATAACATGTTTTCAAAGCAGCAGTAATAAAATATCAACTTTTCTTTCACTCTGACACTTTAACCCAGATTTCCACAGGTCTTCCACTGAACCGGAGCCTTCCACAGCAGCTGCCGTCAAACTGGACCTTCTTCTGGACTTACAGTAAGGTGCTGTACTTAAGTAAGTATCTGTACTTTACTTAAGTACATTTTAAAGTGGTTACTTTTTACTTTTACTCCACTACATTTTTCAACAGGACTGCAAAGTAAAAAGTATGTTTTATTATTGCTTGAGACCTGCTGAAAGGGCTGAGGGTTATAGTTATAGTTTGAGCCAGTGACATGCGGTGAGGTTCGTGGCTGGTGAGGCACTGATGTCGTCATAATCAGATTTACAAACATATAAACCAGGTGTCAGTACATTTGGCCCCGGGTCAGTTTCTCTCCCAGTGACTTGGGGCCAGAATAAAAAAGAATTTCAAAATAAAAGCTCCGAAGTCTGTATGAAATAGCTCTAATAGTATGAAATTAAAAGCTGGGTTTATATTGTTTTTTATCCTTATTCTGTTTCCCCAATTTTCAGTGGATTGAAGTCATTCAATTTCTTACCATTTTGTATATCTCTGTTTGAAAAGAGCGAGTCTTTCACCCCGATGTCTGGAGCCAACCATTTAGCTCCTTTAGCGTTGGTCTTCCTTTAATTATAACCTCCTGGTTCGACCGAAAGTCCAGTTTAGAAAACTGCTTGAGCTTTAATATGTAATCGTCCTCCATTTAAAAAGTAGGGCCAGACATAGAGAAAAAAAGTTAACGAATTGCTAAAGTTGACTTGCTAACTCTAAATTGTAATCTAAAATTCATCACACGCTTCCTTAGAGATAGGGTGAGGAGCTCAGTCACACGGGAGAAGCTCAGAGTAGAGCCGCTACTGCTCCAAATCAAGAGGAGCCAGCTCAGGTGGCTCGGGCATCTGCTCAGGCATGTCCCACCAGAGGGAGCCCCCAGTTCCTCCCCGTGTGTCCTGGGGTAGACCCTGGACATGCTGAAGGGACTATGTCACTCAGCTGGCCTTGCAACGCCTTGGGGTCTCACCAGAGGAGCTGCAGGACGTGTCTGGGGTGAGGGAAGTCTGGGAGTCCCTGCTTAGACTGCTGCCCTCGCGTCCCAGCCCCGGATAAGCAGAAGAAAATGGATGGATGGAAAATTCATCACAAATCTTTATCAAAATCACTACATTTGAAGCTTTATAAGACCTCAAAATATGTGTGAAATACTTTTACTTTTTACTCTTTAAGTACATTTTAAGTACTTTAATACTTTTACTTAAGTGGACTTTTTCATGCAATACTTTTACTTGAGTATTTTTTTGGTCAGGCATCTGTACTTTTACATAAGTAACAAAATTAAGTAATTTTTCCACCACTGCGTCTAAGTCCAAAACGACAAGGATAATGCTGATTAACCTGCTGCTCAAAGTTTAAGTTTTCACGGGTCCCAGACGCTTCTTAACCCAAACACTATACAAAAATGTCCGAAAGCAAGGGCAAACATTAACATTAACATTTCAACAATTCAGTAGTCCGCAGGAGCAGAGGAACACGCACATGGAATTATAACTGAGGCCCTTACTTTACAAAACAATTTCCAACATTTCCACAGAGACAAGGTGGTGGACCCCTCACCAGAAAAGTTCCATAGTGCATCTTTAAAGGCCCTGCACTTTAGTTTGAACCATGGGTGAGGGACATGGATTCACCTCCAGAGTTGAACTATGACAGAGAAACAACAGCCTTGTATTCACTAACTTGATGAGGCTCCTATCTCATCAGGATTCTTGCATCTATAGTTCTATTGAAAAACATCCAACTCCTTCACTCTATCTACTCACTTTTTTACCAACACAAAACCCCAATCCATTTACTCTTCCCCCAATTTCTACTCCCCCTCTCTGCCAATCAGCTTTTCGACTGCCATGCCACGCTCGGGGGACTCAAAAGCTCCCATGCTGAGGGCCGCGGGAGGGGGGCAGAGGGAGGGGAGCGGATGGGACAAAGCTGTTTTTCTGTGAGCTCACATTTGGGCCATGCCACGGGGACAATGGGGTCTTTATGAGGGGAGCCAGCCTCTCAGGGGGACAGCTCTGGATGGTACTCACCCAGAGGATCCAGAGCTCTCCCCGCTCCGAGCCCCAAAAGGAAGGAGCAGCCTGGGTGTGAAGTGGAGGTTGCACCGGGGGGCTTTTGTGGTCGGCCGGTTGGGCTACACAATTTGGGAAAAATATCTAATTGCATTGAGATTAGAGTTGTGATTTGGTTCAAAGTTCATATTTTAAAAGCATCCAGAGGTATTGGCTAAACGATTGAAATATGAACTGACAAACTACAGATCTAAACTACAGAATTAGAGATTTTTCTTGTTAGTGGAGGAAGTTGTGTTATTTTTTAAAAAACTGCAGCCTTTGCGACTTGCTAATTGTGATTTCGATTGGACTACAATTAATCTTGCACCTTAATTGGTTGGAGAGTCCATGTTCCTGGTAGAAAGACACATACAGCCTTGGAAAAGTGTAATTAAATGAATGAAAATGTCACAATGTTAATTATTATTGTATATCTCTTATAGTACAGTGTTCCAAAGTTATATCTCACTTGGCTTATGCATTCTGACCATCCAAATGACTCACCACAATGAGTTTATAGGTACTTTTACAACTTTCAGAGACCAGAATGGGGTTTTGCTGTGATGGTAAGATAACAGCAACTAGCATGCTAATGTGTACTTCCTGATTATTGGACAATGAAATGCTTTATAATTAGATGCAGGTAGTACATAGACTTACACAAACTTATTTTAAGAGCTGGTTATACAGTATAATGATACTGGGGCAAGATGTGTTTTGCTAAAATTAATGGGAAAAAATCTGGTGCAAGTCCTTTAAAAATAATGTTAAATACTGAAACATTTACTTAATTTTGGGTAAACGTTGGGATCCTTGCCAATCCACTGGAAGGGCATCTGGGCATAAAAAAAAAATAAAAAAAAAAACTAAACTAAAAAAAACTGTCCTTGAAGTGTCCAACAGCTGCCTGTCTCCATGGAGATGTTATTGCTTTGCTTGGAATGTTCCAAAGAATGGCATTCAGCTTATGTCTCCATGTTTCCATGGAGACAGCTCAAAGTAAGAATGTGAGTTTCTCAAGGTAAGCAATAAAAAATAAAAAATAAATGTAAAAATCTGTAAAAGAAAGCATGCAAGACAGGTAAGTTTAATACCATACTGTGGAACATTAGGTTAACAGCAATAGCTTTTAACTGATTTTCAACTAATCAGTCAATGGGCTGACCAGATCTCTGGACATGGACACTGGCTCTGGGGACATGGAATGTCCGTGAGGAGCAGTCTGAGCTTGTGTGGAAGGTTGAGTGTTACTGAGTAGATATAGTTGGCCTCACCTGCGAGAAGAACTTGGGCTCTGGAACCCAACTCCTTGAGAGGGGCTGGACTCTCCATTTCTCTGGCATTACTCGTAGGGAGAGGCGGTGGGCTGGTGTGGGCTGGTTTATTGCCCCACAGCTTAGCCTCCATGTGATGGAGTTCACCCCAGTGAACAGGAGGGTCACGTGCGTCCCTGTGCCTTTGAGTGGGGGCAGGTCTCTAACTGTACTTGGCCTTCTTGGAGTCCCTGGGAGGGGTCCTAAACAGTGCAAGTCTCAGGATGTTGTGGGGCTGTCTTGGCTGACATGCCTCTGTAACACTGCGTGGCGGTCGGGGACAGTACCCTTTGACTGGCAGACCGGGTGGTGATCCCTCTGTTTAAGAATGGGGACCATTAGGGTGTGTTCAACAACAGAAGAATCACACTCCTCAGCCTCCCCGGTAAGATCTACTCCAGGGTACTGAGGAGATGAATCTGATCAACAGTCAAATCTCAGATTCAGGAGAAGCAGTGTGGTTTTTGTTTCGGTCGCAAAACACTGGACCAGCTCTACACTCTCCATCGGGTCCTCGAGATTTTGTAGATCTAGAGAAGGCATTCAACCATGTCCCTCGTGGTGCCCTTTGGGGGGTGCTCTGGGACTATGAGGTCTAGGGCCCTTTGCTAAGGGCTGTGGTCCCTGTCCCTGTAAGACAGGGATGTCCAAACTATGGCCCGGGGGCCAAATGCGGCCCTTAGACCAATTTTTATTGGCCCCCGTGCCTTCAGTTGAACTGGCCCAAATGATCATAATCTGAACTTTTTACAGAAAATTTGAGTAATCCTACCAACATAACCTAAATAACATCACACTGCATTGTCATACAGACCTAATAATAATAATATTTCAAGCTTTATGTTAAATGCACCATCTGAATTATCCACTGTACTGACCACTGGTCTGTGGCCCCCCGTGTCCAATATTTTTCAAGATATGGCCCTTGGTGAAAAAAGTTTGGGCACCCCTGCTGTAAGACCAAAGCAGGAGCTGTGTTTGCGTTGCCAGCAGTAAGTCAGACCTGCTCCCAGTGCATGTTTGACTTCATCAGGGCTGCCCTTTGTCACGAGTTCTGCTCATTCTTTTTATGGACAGAATGTCGAGGCGCAGTCAGGGGCCGGAGGGGGTCTGCTGTTTGCAGATGATGTTGTCCTGATGGCTTCATCAAACAGGACCTACAGTAATCACCTGGGCAGTTTGGCAGTATGAAGCAGATGGGATGAGAATCAGCTCCGCCAAATCTGAGGCCATGGTTATCAACCCGAAAAAAGGTGGCTTGCCCTCTCCACGTGAGAGGAGAATCCCCCGCCTCATGTGGAGGAGTTCAAATATCTCAGGGTCTTGTTCACTTGTGAGTGACAGATGTTTTGTAGATTGAAGTGCAGATCGGTGCAGCGACTGCAGTGATGGAGCTAGTTTGCCCCAAGGCACTGAAAAAGTTCACTACTGGCAATTAAGTGCCATTGTGTCCTTGAGCAAGACACTTCACTCACTGTTGCCTTTGTGAGTGCGGGAACAGTAAAATAAAATTATCAGGAATGGTGTCAATTGTAATTTTGTCTTTTTTTTTTCACACACAAGCTTATACCTGAAACGGATAACAGTAATGCATAGTGTAATTAGTGTTGTCACGATACTAACATTTCAAACTCAATTTTTGATACTACTAAGGAATCTTGTTATTTTTTTTCAGTTCTAGTTTTAGTTTCAATTAGTATCAGATTTTTGATACTTCTGACAATCCTGATTAGAACTATATGTAGGCTATAATTTGTCATTTGCCAAGCGGCTTCTCCAGCTCACACAAACGATTCCATTGCTTTTAAGTCGTAATTCATTTTGTGTCCTTGAGTTGTCAAATTAAAACATGTTTATTTACTGGCGTTTGATGTTCTTTAAAGATTTGAGAAATAACTGATCAAAATAAAAGGCAAACTAGGTTATATAACACACACCTGGCTCTAGTAAAGACTGCGTGGTGCATACATTGTAAGGCTGCAAGATTAATGCAAATCGCAATTTGAATGGACACAACGACCAAATCAAAAAGTACTCCCTCTACCAACACATCTCCTGTCTTATTCTGCATAACAAAAATGCTAAGCCTGTAGTTTAGATCTGTACAAACATGTTCTGAAATGTGGTTCTTGCCCAAAAGTTACTGACACTTTTAGATCTTTAATAGCTCATATAATTCTTAAGTTATACTCACCAAATTTTAGCAGTAGATAAACTGAACCTTCTGAGAATTTTGGCAATATATACGGTTATAATTGTTTATTTGCACTTGAACTTATCACTACTTAAACTAGGGGAAGTAAAATGACCCATTTTTTGGCATTTTTAATGGCATTTACACTTGGGGCATCTCTGGGTATTAAAATGCCGACGGTAACACAGCTGGGTTTGTGAATTTGACCCACGTGACTCAAAGTACCACTGTGCAATGAGGGTTCGTTCCTCGGTGCCACATTTGCTCATATTAATGTCGGAAGAGTAGTTCTAAATGCTCTGAAAAAATAAAAGAAAAATACTTAGAAACAAAAGAGTTATGAATTTTTTTCAACTGTCAGAGACCTTTTGGGCCACCCTGTATTAGTTTGTCAATTCATACAATTCATCTTTTGGTCAGTTCTTCTAGTTGTGTTTAAAATGTGAACTTTGAACAGAATCCTTATTAAAACATTCACAAATCTAATAGTAATCATAATGCTTGCGCGAAAAATAGCACCCTAGATTTTTTTTTTATATTTTCTTCCTCAAATCGTTCAGCACTAGTACAATCTTCACTTGCGCCGTTTCTAAAAAATCTCCTTTAGCTTCTTCATGACATTCTCCAGCATCAATGTCAAACCAGTATCAGTATTGAACACCCTTGTGAGACGCACAAGTTGCCGCATGTCCCCGCAGCTGTAGTGCAGTGCGCGCTGTGGACCGGAGCAGCTCTGTGGAAGCTGCCTGTTGGATGTCCAGAGCGCGCGGCCCCGTGTGGTCCAAACCCGCTCTCCTCCGCTCTCCTCCTCTCTCCTCCTCTCTCCTCCCGCGTTCTGCGCCTCTCCCCACCTCTCCTCCTCCCCCGTACCTCTGCCCCTACCACGGTAAACACGTAGAATCGCTAAGTTTTCCCTCTCTACCCAATAAAAACGTCTCCTCTCCAGATCGATTGTTGTTGCTAGGAGACTGTAGCATCCTTTGGCACGGTTTTTACGCGTCTGTTGTTTCCCTCGCTCTCCTTCTTTCCTTCTCTCTCTTTCCCCTCTCTCTCTCACACACACACGCACACGCACGCATCTCTCACTCTCTCTCCCTCCCTCACAGTCACACACGTGCGCGCGCCTGTCCACAGAGCTGGCTTTGCCTTTGCCTTTGCCTCCCCTCTCCGTTCTCCGTCAGTGCGACTCCGCGCAGGGGACAGAAGGAGTAGACCGGGACAAAACTTCTATAGCGTCTTTTTCCACAAGTAATCCCACGTGTCAAGGTAGGACAAACATATGCTTACTTGTGCGTGGACGTGTTGCGGGGTTTTGAGCAAGAGGCGACACAGGACAGGGAAAAAAAAAAAAAAAAAATCAAACCGGGACCGTTCCAGCGCGCATCCAATCCAACGAATTCCTTTGAACTTTGGGCATCGTTTTTTTCTTTTTTTTGGAGAGACAAGTTGCGGCATGTGCACGTGTGGTTGCGATGCGGTTTTGAGGCAGCTTTTACGCGTGTGTGAAAGTAGAAAATATAAAGAATCCCGTTGGCTGATCTTTGCCGCAGATGAGGAGATATTCGTTGAAACAAAGACTATCCGCAGTTGCGCATTTTCTACGCCGCGGAGAGAAGTTATCTGAGGTCGGGGACTGTGCAGAGGCACGGGCCCGGGGCGAGTGGCTTCAGACGTGGGGGAGAGAAGAGGGAGAGAAGGGGGAGAGGGGCTCGAGCCCACAGGTGGATGAGAGGCGCGGGACTGAAGTGTTGATAACCACTCTGCCACTCAGACATTTGGAGATGGCGCATTACAAGTCCAGGTTTAGAAGAGTTTAGTCCGGGTTTGTTGCGTCTTTAATCCTGGTCCTAGGTCTGTTACAGGTGTAGTCCTGGGTAAAGATGCACCATGTAACTTTTCTAGTGCTCGTTTCCATGGAGCTTTTTTGGTCTGAAATGTTCCACAGTGTGATGTCTCTTGCTCCATGGAGGCAAGCAGGTGGCACAACAAGGCAAAATGCTTGTTTCCATGGAGCTTTTGTACAAAATGTTCCACAGTATGGGATTAAATTTATATATATCACCATGGAGACAAGCCGGTGGCACAACTACTAGGCAAAGTTACAAATCAGATCTGTGGAGAGGCGACCGCACTCAAGCTAAGAATGTGTTTTTTTGCAGATGTCGCTAAGCAGTAAAACACTTGTAATTGAACAAATGCAAGATTACTATGTTTAATGCTATACTGTGGAGCATTTCAAGCAAAGCATTAACATCTCCATGGATACAAGCAGATGGCAGAAAAGTTATATGTTGCAGCTTTACGTCTTGGTTTAGCTTTAAATATTTTCCCGTTTGAGACTCGTTTATACCTGGTTAAATCCTGGGGTCAGCCTCATATGATCTGGTTATAATCCTGGTAAAGATCTGGTTTAGTCCTGGTTCAGAACTTGTTTAGACCAGCTATAGTCCTGGGTTTAGTTTCACCTGTTTAGTCCTGGTTTAATCCTGGTAGAGAAAATGTTTAGACTGGTTTTAATCATAGTCCCACGTGTTCAGTCTTGGTTTAGACTTTGTTATAGTCCTGGTATAGGTCTGGTTTGGTCCTGTTTTTGGTCCAGAGTTGGTCCTGGTTTAGTCTCACCTGTTAAGTCCTGGTTTAGTCTGGTACAGAACATGTTTAGACTGGTTTTAATCTAGTATCTGTTAAGTCTTTGTTGAAACTTGGTTATAGTCCTGGTTTAGATCTGGTTTGGTCCTGGTTTTGGTCCAGAGTTGGTCCTGGTTTAGTCTCACCTGTTTAGTCCTGGTTTAGTCCTGATACAGAACATGTTTAGACTGGTTTTAACCCTAATCCCACTTGTTTAGTCTAGATTTAGACTTGGTTATAGTCCTGGTATAGATCTGGTTTGGTCCTGGTTTAGAACCTGTTCAAACCAGATTAAGTCCTGGTTTAGTCTCACCTGTTAAGTCCTGGTTTAGTCCTGGTACAGAACATGTTTAGACTGGTTTTTAATCTAGTATCTGTTAAGTCTTTTGTTGAAACTTGGTTATAGTCCTGGTTTAGATCTGGTTTGGTCCTGGTTTTGGTCCAGAGTTGGTCCTGGTTTAGTCTCACCTGTTTAGTCCTGGTTTAGTCCTGGTACAGAACATGTTTAGACTGGTTTTAACCCTATTACCACTTGTTTAGTCTAGATTTAGACTTGGTTATAGTCCTGGTATAGATCTGGTTTGGTCCTGGTTTTGGTCCAGAGGTGGTCCTGGTTTAGCCCTGGTACAGAGTATGTTTAATACGGTATAAATCTGGTTTACACCTGGTTTAAAACTTATTTAGACCGGTTTTAGTCCCACTTTGCTAGTCTTGGACCTGGTTTTCATCCTTTCAGTGACTATACTACCTTTACTTTTTAACCAATCACATTCAGAACTGCATTGCACATTTTTCAACATTTTAAAACACATACCTCCCAGAAAATGTCTAAAATTCTTTGTCTAACTCTCCTCCTCTCTACAATTTGCACCACAGGGATACAAATTCAACAACTCAGGACTAAAATGACAGCTTGCGTATTAAAAGATGATCACTTGAGATAAAATGCAAGGTTTAAACTAGGCGGACATATTTGGTGACACATTTTTAAGCAGAAATAATATCTGAGAAGGAGGAGAAGGAGGAGACGAGGTGAGCCCGGAACGGTTTGGAGCAGGTGTGACTTAAAGAGGATCAGAATTCATAGAAACACAATAGCATAACCTCATATACATATAGGGGGTTTAATGATCACTTTATTACAAATACTTAGGTTGCTGTAATTGATTTTGGGGTAGTTGTACTTTTTTGAGTAAACTGTACTTGTACTTGTAACTGAGTATAAATCTAGCTGTGAAATTATAATGCTCTGATTGGTCAAAGCTCAAAGAATATGGACTTTGACATAAGACAGCTTCAGATTTTAGGATTTGTATATAAGACGGACCTGAAGTGCCCCTAAAATTGCATAAAAATGTAACAAGGACTAAAATATTTTACATGCGTACTGTATACTTTGAGTTAAGTACAATTTTGACCCTGTGAATTTGCAGTGCTCGGTCCACCACTGGTAACAGTAAAAAAGCCTTGCAAAAAACGATGATCTGCACCAGTTTAGATTAAATTCCCATCTTGATTAATGCAATTTTGAAATGAGAAGTAGATCGATCACTAAAACACATTTTGAAGCGTTGATATATCGCTACAGAGAACTACTTCAGGCTACTATTTAAGAGTCAATTTTTTGAATAAACTGTTTCATTAAAAGACATGAGCTGCAACAGATAATAGCAGAATGTACTAATAATTAGAAGCCACAGTAGCTCAGTTGGTAGAGTGTTTCCACTGATCCCACTGATCAAATCCCGCTCTCAGATCCACTGACACACATGAAATTAATACTGCCTTTATGTCCTTGGGCAAGACACTTGACCAACCTTTCCCCCAGTGTCTGCGTACACTGGTGTATGAATACATTTGTGAAAGGATGATGGTTCTTTGATGTAAAGTGCTTTTAGCACCTTGAAGGTAGAAAAGTGCTATATAAAAATGTGATCAATTACCATGTGATCATATTTACCCATAAAAGGGGCTTTTCCACAGCTTATTTATCCACAGCTCAAAGTTTATCATTGTACAGTGGTCCCTCGTTTATCGTGGGGGTTATGTTCTAAAAATAACCCGCAACAGGCAAAATCCGCGAAGTAGTCAGATTTATCTTTTGGCAATTATTATATTTTTTAAGGCTGCAAAGCCACTGACCACACACTTTATACACTTTTCTCAGACAGGCATTAACATTTTTCTCACATTTCTCTCTTATTTAAACACTCTCAAAGTTCAAACCTTCGTATATTATATCCCTCTTCCTCGATGATCACTTTAAATGTGTTGTTCTCGTGCCTCTGCTCCAGCTGTATCCTCAGAGGCGCCTCTCCGTGCACAGAAACACTTTTAAGTCCAAAGTGTTTTTAATTTGTCGTGCAGAACGATCGACACATGTGGGTTTTGTCTGGAGAAAACTTGCAAATATACAGCACTTAAGAGTCACACTGTGATCGAACATTTATGTAAATTTGGCCGAACACATTCTGTACTGTACAGGAGACACGGCACAGAGGGTTACTGATGGACATTGGTTTACAGTCCCTTAACCAATCAGGACGCAGAACACACTGCACGCTCATACACTGTAAAAAATATATGCAAAATTGCACTAAACAAATCTGCGAAACGGCGAGACCACGAAAGGTGAAGCGCGATATAGCGACGGACAACTGTACTAGACAAAACAAAAATCCCTCAAATCCCCCCTCTTTTGCTAAGAAAAAGTACTCATGATGAATATCGAGGCCCAAAAAATATATTGTTCCAGCGATCATAGCAGTCATGACAGGCCTAATAAGAAGAACTTCTAGTTTCAGAATAAATTCTAATCTATATATTTATTTGTTATAAAATATTGCAGTTGCTATTTAATTTTGAATAATTTCACAAGATTCAATTCACAGCATTCAATTCACATACTAATACTACTAATAATGCAACAATCACATTTTAAAACATGTTTGTAGAAGTCTAAACTACAGGGTTAGCAGCTTTTACATGGAATAAGACCTCGTGGAGACACAGGGAGGGCATCTGACACTTCAGAACATGTTAGCGTCAAATGCAAAGAACAAATTTCCCTATGGGGACAATAAAGTATACCTTAACCCTTAGCCTTTGTAGAGGTCTAAACTAGAGGGTTAGCAGCTTTTAGTTAGAATAAACCACCATGGGAACAAAAAAACATTTAAAACAGACATATTATGCAAAAATCAACTTTTCAGAGCTCGTTATAGTTGTTTCCCTTCTTATTTACCCTAGTGAAGCTGTATTTGGAGTGATTCGTGCATGTTTGAGCAACCTTTAATCATTTATTTTCAAGACGCCATATTGCAGATCAACCCCCGTGTTCCCCGTCACCTGCATACACCCGCTGTTCTGTAGTTACTTCGCTGTCCAATTTAATTTAACTAATCGGTGATAAGCTCGGGATTTGGCAGCGTCGCGTAACAATTTTGGTGCAAATGGTGCAGGCAACTTCGCAGCTCTTTGTTGTAATGACGTTTACGGTGACGTCATCTCCCATTTTGCAGCACACTTTTCTAATGCAGAACTCAGCAGCGGACTTGTTTCTATTGTTAAGTCGTTGCAGATGAATATTGCGATTTAAAATGTGCAAATTATAACGTATTGATCCACGGGTGTCATAGAGTGTAACTGTATAGCGGACACGAGCGCAAAACGCCTTCTTTAAACTGCTAAGGCGATATTGCAAGCGCTGCCGTTCAAAATTCGACTTCACTCGCCCTTCACGGCTGAGTTTAGATTTTTCCGTTTGCGTTTGCTCCGCTGTGCCTGTGCTGTGCCTGTGGTTGTGTGCTGACGGGGGAGCAGAGCGCAGGGTTCCGTAATGATCGTAATAACATCATAATCATAACTTCATCACACTGTGGAAGTATTCGCAGACTGCACCACTCTGCTGAGACGGGAGCTGCAGTCTGCCTCTACAAACATGAGCTGAAACGCGTGGGATTCTTGGGTTGGTTTATTTCAGTCTGCTCTCAAACGTTAAAAGGCGGAGTACCTGATTTTTTACTGTCTTCAAAATGTGAAAAACAGAACTAGTGTGGTTTAAACTGTGGTACAAAGTTATTCCTCACTTATCTTATGCATTCAGAGCATCCTAATGACTCACCACGATGAGTTTATAAGCTCTTTTCGCAACTTTCACAACAGAGGCCAAAGCGTATTTTTGGCATCAAGGTAAAGCTAAGAACTGCTAACATGCTAACAGTGTACTTCCTGATACACAGACAATAACAGTAGACTTATTTTGACCTCAGGAGCTGCATGGGAATAATATAGCTGCATAGGAGCAAGACAAATTTTGTTCAAATACATGGGAAAAAAATTTGGTGCAGGCCCTTTAAAGGAACTGTATGTAAGATTTTGATTTAAATTTCATAAACTTGACCTGTGTCCCCAGATATGAGGTAAACATGCTCAAATAGCAAATTGAGCATGTTTACTTTTACTGATAATAATTCTAATGCTGATTTGTTCTTAATTCCAAAAACATTGAACATGGTGATACATTTATGTTAATTAGGTTTCATTTTGGTTCTCAAGATGATTATCCAGTCAGAAAGCAGAATGAGCTTCGCATAAGTCTATCATTTGGGTTGCCAGTTTCAATGCTGAAATCCAATTGGTTTAAACCTAAAGTGATTCTATCTAATCTGTATCATCACTACCCAAACCTCATCACCTGCAGTCCATCATGAATCAGTGCTAGTGCAGCCTCTGCAGCTCAGTGAGTGAATTCTGGACATTCTGATCTTTCACATGAGTGTCCACTGTCCATAAACTGAGAATGAGAAAAACTTGTGTCTCTATCTGCAGGTTAAGGCTCTGGTAACACAGGTTTAGTTATGACTGCAATACTGTTTTTTAAACAGTCTAGGTTGCCAGTGCCTAAACCTGCAGATAGAGGATATATACATACATACACGATTTTCTCAGTATATACAGTTCCTTTAAAACTGTGAAAGCACAGGCTACAGACTGTTCCTTTTCAGAGGTGACCAAGATGTATTGCAACAAAAAAAGCTTTAGCTTACTGAGTTCATGATAAATATTCTAACATCCTTCTCCTGGAGATATTTCTTTGCATTCTCTCCATCATTGGCTCTCGACATGCAGAGGAGGAGGGAGGAGGAGGAGAGAGTGGGCGTCAGGTGTCCTTGTTCCTCTTGTGATCCTCTAAAGCTGCTAATGTTTGTCTGCAGAACGTTGCACTGTCGGTGAATGCACCGCTGTCAGTGACACACAACTGTCAGTAAATGCACCAGACTGTCAGTAACACACCTCTGTCAGTGACACACAACTGTCAATGAATGCACCATACTGTCAGTGAATACACACCTCTGTCAGTCAACACACCTCTGTCAGTGATTGCATGGCACCACACTGTCAGTGAATTCACTGCTATCAGTGAACAGCTCTTTGTCAGTGAAGGCATCACACTGTCAGTGAATGCACCACTATTAGTGAACTGACACCACTATGTTGTCAGTGAATGCACCATGCCCCATGTCTGTGAATGACCTTTGTCAGTAATGCACTAGGCCTGTGGTCAACTAAAGACATGCCCTGTGATTAGTCGACTAAAAAGGGGGTGTGGCAAAAGCTCTCAAAACTGCTGGGTATCTCTATGTATCTGACCCAAACTGTACTCACAAGACTACACCTGCATGAGAGTTCATGCAAAAAAGTACTAGGGAAAAATGTATTTATAAAGACAGATTGTTTACTTACAAATACCAAAAATAACAAATGTTGAGCTAACACTCACTTCTCCTTTCTTTCTGCTGCTGTCCCATATAAATCCTTATAATCTAAATAAAACAATTAGTGGACTAATACAAATGTTGGACACCATCGACCAGTAATTGGCTAAACAACTAAAGGACTACCGTGCTGCTATCAGGACAATCCAAAAATAAACCAAGATATTCATTTCTGACAACATGTCCCGCCCCCTCCCCCTCGGTGCATGTGTAGTTGTGTGATGGTGCAGAGGTGCAGATGTAGGTGAGTCATGGTGGGCTCAGCTGCTGTTCTCCACATAAGGGACTTGTGCATATGACCAGGCCCGTGTAGCATCACCTCCCTGGGGGTGTGAGGCTCCAGAGACCCCCCCTCTCCTCTATCCTGTAAGCCCCCAGCTCCAAGCGCTCTGTGTCGGGTAATTTAACACCTCGTACTGTACATGTAACAACACTGCAGATAATACAAGACCTTGTACCCGATGATTTTTCCATGTATTTAAGCAAAATGGGTCTTGCCCCAGTACAGATATATCATATAAGCAGCTCTTGAGGTCAAAATAGTTGTGTATTGGCTGCATCTAATTATGAAGAATCTAATTGTCCCTGTATTAGGAAGTGCACGGATAGCATGCTCAGTGTTGTTAGCCTTACAGTGATGGCTCTGGTCTCTAAAAGTTCTGAAAACATTTATAAACTCACCAGGGTGAATAATTACAATGCTCAGAATGCGTAAGATAAGTGAGGAATAACTTTGGACCACTGCAAACTGTTTAAAATGAACTAGTTTTGTTTTTAATGTTTTTAAATCAGGTACAGTGCCTTGAAAATTGCCTGTATATACCCCCTACTCTTTTAGGTTTAAACCAACTGTATTTCGGCATTGAAACTGGCAACCCAAAGAGTTACGAGGTTCATCCTGCTTTCTGGTTGGATAACTGTCATTTTTCCGTGACACTACTCCAGTACAGTATTTTTTGTGTAAAACATAAGTAGTTTTCTGTATATTTCTGCTCTAAGGTGAGCTGTGCAGGAGAGTCTTGCACCTCTGCCTCAGTCCCCAGGTGCACACACTCCTCTCTGGGTTATCCAACTCCTCTTCCAACTCCTCCACTTCTCCTCTTCTTCTCCTAATCTCTTTCTGCTCTTCTTCTCCTCCATCTCCTCCTCTCTTCATTTCCTCCCCTCTGCCTCCTCTCATCCTCTTCCTCACCTCCATCTCCTCTTCACCCCATACTCCCTTCTTCCTCTCATCCTCTTCTTACTCCCCTTCTCTTCTTCCTCTGCCCCTCTTCTTACTCTCTTCTTCTTCTCTTCCTCCTCCTCTTCCTTCATTCCTTTTCCCCTCCTATCCTTCATCTTCCTTTTCCTCCCCTCTTGCTCCTCCCTCCTCCTCTTCATCTCCTCCATCTAATCCTCATTTTCCTCATTTCCTCCTCCCACTCCTTCTTTCCTCTTATCCTCCTCTTCCTCTCATTCTCTTCTTCCTCTTCCTCCCCACTTCCCCTTCTTAATGTCCTCTTTCTCCCCTCTTGTTCTCCTCTTCCCCCCTTCCTCCTTATACAATATACAGCAGATTTAGGATAACAAGGTGAACCGGTGTGAATGTGATGTCCCATAGCGGCCGTGCTTATTTATACTCGCTAGAATACATCTGGGATCACATGTCCACACATACAAACAGCTACTTCATCTTATGCTCCTATTATGTAGTAGACCAGGACTTAAATTTAGTTTTCAAACCTTACCTGAGGAACATGTTTTGGTTTGAACTTTTAGCCCCGCCCCCATAGTCCTTTCTGCCGCTGTGATATTGCACCATGACACAGAAACAGCTGTCTGGGATAGTGTCATGCAGTTAGTTGAATTTTTGACACTTTGAAATTGCACCATGACAGAGAATCAAGTGTTGGCTTCCCATGATTCTTGGTAACAATGTGTCTGATTTGACAATTAAAGGTGACCCTGTCAGTACTTTCGCCAGAATACAAAAAAGTCAATCCCATGATGATAATAAAATACACTTTAGTTAGATCAGGCATGCCCAAACTGTGGCCCGGAGGCCAAATGCGGCCCTTAGAACAATTTTTCTTGGCCCATGTCAAATATTTCATGTGCCCCACTGAGGATGTAAGCATGAATAAAGATCTAGTGGTTCAGTCTAGCTTGTAATAATAGCACAGATTTGAAGTATTCACTGTATTGGTGATCAGTCTATGGCCCTCAATCGGCCCTCAGCTTTGTCTGTGTTTTTATATGTGGCCCTTAATGAGAAAAGTTTGGACACCCCTGATTTAGACAGTAGATTGTCATTGTCTCTACATAAAATAGTTTTTTTTTTCTGTGGGGTATTAACTGCAAACACATAATCTGTTTAGATCATCATGGTACCTTTTATTGTTCTGAAAATGCTATATTCACCGAAACATATTGACATTTTTTACCAGTGACAGTGGCTCAGTGGTTAGAGCGTTAGTCTCCCAACTCGAAGGTCGGAGGATCGAGTCCAGTTTGGACCAAGTTCTGTCATTGTGTCCTTCTCCTTAATGTGTCCCACATTAGTATGAAAGTGGGGTGTGTGTGTGTGTGTGTGTGTGTGAATCATCGGTGGTGGTCGAAGGGGCCGATGGTGCAAACTGGCAGCCTCGCTTCCGTCAGTCTGCCCCAGGGCAGCTGTGGCTACAATAGTAGCTTACCATCACCAAGTGTGGAGTGAATGAATAATGACTTCAGTGCAGCGCTTTGATAAAGCGCATTACAAGTGTAAGGCATTATTATTATTATTACCATGTGGCCTTATATCTCTGTAGATTCCATAGTGGTCCATGGGTGTATACGAGTCTAAGTGATCTTATATTTGTTCTGATACAGCTCAAGATCATTCTAACCCAGACATGGGCAAACTACAGCCCGGGGGCCACACACAGCCCTTTGGGCTTATTAATGCGGCCCACCGAACGTGACCAAATTATATTAAAATAGGTAAGGTTAAACCTTGTTCAAAGTTTTTCTGCTGTGTTTATTTAATGGAAATTAATACATTAATTATTCATTTAATTAATGCATTTAGGAAACAATTTGTATAATGAGCCTTGCATATTCATGCTTTGCTACATGTTACAGGCCAAACCTCTAATGTTATATGAACATCTATATATATTTCCTGGCCCATCAAATTCAAATTTTAGAACCCGCTGTGGCTCATGTGTCAAAAAGTTTGCCCACCCCTGATATAAAACAATCCAGGAAACTTAATCAAATGAGCATCTATTATCAATACCGATAAGTATCTGATTTTTGATACTTTTACCAACTTTACCTGTCAGTTCCTTCTGTATTAGTAATTACCTGAGAAAATTATTGTTTATCTTTTTTAACAGCTTTTATCATATGTTGCCTGATGTAAAATAAACACTAGTAATAATGACTAGTCGTTGTTGGAGCAGTCAGAATGTATTCACACACTGGCCAAAAGATAGCTGGTTCAATTCTTGTGTGTGCTCTTGCGTCTCTTGGCAAGATATCACCCCCTTTTGTCCACAATGTCCCAGAAAGGGCATCCATGTAAAAAATGATGCCTATAGACTCTTTCAGGAGTGACGTATTTAGAATTGATGCACAGAAGGCCTAGTACTGATATAAACTATCCCATTCATTTTAATAGGACAGCCAAACATAAACATTAATATTGTAGACAGTGCAGACAAATGGTTTGTTACATTTGGCAGCGAATAATGCTAGCCCATATCTAACTTCCAGCTTGAGTTTCGAAAGTTCACAAATGTTTGCAGGATTTGCGGTACTTTGTGAAATGAAAGACATTTTTTACTGTCAAACTGTTGTGGTCTGCTATATGCCCATTGAAATACATTGGAGTTATTTGGGAGTGGGTCGAGAACAAGACAAAGTAAAAATAATAATAATTGATTATAGTTCATCTGTAGGTGTAGGATGAGACACACTTTCCACAAAATGAGCGAGATTAGGCCAACGAGAATGAGACATGATGAGATTTTGAAATTATCCCATGATCCCATTTGCATTTTTGGCCTAACATTTTTTCGTTTTGTATTTTTATTGTAATAGTAGACCTACAGAACCACGGCTCCTAGAGATGTAACCAGCCCTTAACTCGTTTTGTGCAATATAGGTCTAAACTAAATGGGAAAAACACAATCACAAGACCTAGACCTGAACAACTGGAGGAGGCTCGGACCTGTTTTGCTTTGTTACATCCAGGTGGTGACTGTTTTTTTTTGGCCAGGCAGTGTATTTTATCATATATTTTTGCACTCATTGTAAGACTGCTTTTTTTTGGAACTATGGCTTCCCAAGAGGTAACTCAGCAGTGCATAACCCTTTGTCCAGTCAAAATGTAAACCGGATAGAAACAAATCTCACAGGGAGGAGAAAGTAAAGGAGTGGATGAAGGAGGAGTAGGAGGAGGAGGAGGGAGTGTGGGAGGGGCAGACTGAGCAGGTAGAGCTGAAAGAGGAGGAACCAAAGGAGCAAAAACCAGGTGGAGGAAGAGCCAAAGACGCTGAAGGAGGAGGAGCACAAGCAATGGAGGAATAAAAGGAGGAAGAGGGAGAGCAGGGGAGCTGAAAGAGCAAAAGCGGAGAACAAACTGTGGAAAGACAATGAGGGGTTCAACAAGGAAGAGGACATCTAGAAAATCGAGGAGAAGAAAGGTTGCAAGAGGAGCAGCAGGAGCAAAAGTTGGAGGTTGAGAACAAGGAACAAAATGAAGAGGAGGTGCAGAAGGAGCAAAAGGAGTTAAAGGAGGAGAAGAACAAGCAACAGAGCAAAAGGAGGAGGGGTCAAATGACCAAAAGCAGGGGGATGTAAGCAACAGGAGAGTAAAAGGAGGAAAAACAGAATCAGGAGCAAAAGGGGCTGTAGGAGGAGGAGAGCAAGCGACACGGGGACCAAAAGGAAGAGGAGGGCGAGTTAAAGAAGCAAAAAGAGGAGGAGGAAATAAAAGCAATGGGAGGAACAGGGGAATCAGGGGAAGGACCAAAAGGAGGAGATCAAACAGTGGAAAGAGAATGGGGGGCTGAACAAGGAGGAGGACAACTAGAAAATGGAGTAGAAAGGTTGCAAAAGAAGCAGTAGGAGTAAAAGGAAGAGGAGATGCAAAAGGGGTTAAAGGAGGAGGAGCACAAGCAACAGCACAAAAGGAAGAGGAGCCAAATGATAAAAAGCAGGGGAACATAAGCAACAGGAGGAGTAAACGGAGGAGAACAAAATCAGGAACAAAAGGGATGTAGGAGGAGGAGAACAAGCAACATGAGGA
This sequence comes from Periophthalmus modestus, assembly GCA_019594935.1. Lineage (NCBI taxonomy): Eukaryota > Metazoa > Chordata > Actinopteri > Gobiiformes > Gobiidae > Periophthalmus > Periophthalmus modestus. The sequence continues at coordinate 14,579,461 of JAIEZT010001390.1, read as the reverse complement.
GCAAAAGGAGAGAGGAGGGGCAGGAAAAGCTAAAGGACCAGAAAGAGGAGGAGGAGAACAGACAATGGGAAAAGCAGAAGGAGGTGGAGGAACAGGGGGATCAGGAGAGCTGAAAGAGCAAAAGAAGGAGAGCAAACAGCAGAAAGCGGAATGAGGAGGAGGAGCAGAAAGAGGAAATGGAGGAGGCAAAGAACAACACAGCAGAAGAAGCAAAATTTGCACACGCAACAGCAAGGACAAAAAGAAGAGAAGGTGTTGGAGGATCAGGAAATACAGGAGGAGCAGTTGAGCTGAACGAGGAGGAGGGGCACAAAAAGGTGGAGGAGCAGGAGTCAAAGGGGGTGTGGGGAGAAGGAGCACAAGCAACAGAGGGAATAAATGAAGAGGAGGTGCAGGAGGAGCAAAATGAGCAGGAAGAGGACCACAAGCTATGGGAGGAGGAATGGGGGGAGCTGAAGGAGCAAAAGAAGGAGGAAGAGGGGGCAGCAGCACAAGCAACAGGAAGAACTAAAGGATAATAAGATGCAGGAGGATCAAACGGAGGAGGAGGAGTCAAATGTGAAGGAGGGAAAGGAGCAGCTGGAGGTGCAGGTTGAACAGGTGATGCAGATGAGGAGGAGGAGAGGAAAGGGCAGGGGGGCGTACTGCTGAATTAATAAATCATACAGAGCAAACACAGGCTAAGTATAGCAAAGTATCTGTCCTGTCCTTATGCAGTCAACCAGGAGACAGGACACTCGCGGAGGAGGAGAGTTCCGCTGAGGATACAAGAGATCATCAAGTCCATACAAGTTAACTATTACTCAATTTTTTGCCATTTATTTGAGTGAAAATTTGTCTTGCCTCAGCGCAGATATATTTGCAGATAAGTTCGCCAAGTGCTGCCCACAATTAATTACATTATTAAGCGCGCTTTCTTGTTGTCAATAATCAGGAAGTATAAATTAGCATGCTAATTAGCAGCAAAATGGCTGCCCGTCAAAGGGCCAGCAGTAAAATTTATCAAAGTACTTGTTAAACTTACTAATTAACTGTTTATTACTTATTCAAGTTACAAATATTGCATATGCGTTTGCAAAGATGTTAAAATATGGCTGTGGAACTGCGTATCTCCTGATAAAACGACATTTTAAGACCGTCATACTTCTAAATTCACCCTGTTGAGGGCCACATAAAATGATGTGGAGGGCCACATTTGGCCCGCGGGCCTTGAGTTTGACACATGTGTTCTATGGCAGAAAGCTCATCTATCTCCACGGAGAATGTTCCAAAGTATGGTTTACTGTACCTTTAAAGACAGGGTATTATGCAAAATCAAGTTTTTGGGTTTTTTTCTACCATTGTTCCCTCATCAAACATGCCTGAAGAGGTTTTATATGTCATCTATCCATGTTTGAGTAATTAAGCTGTTTCTCCTGGGTCCTTTTCTAACCCTCCTTATGGTTGGCTGTAAGATTCTGTCCAGTGCACAGCCCACAAGCCCATATCATCCATGCTCTCACTTCTTCTCCATGAACATACTCAAGCATGATATAAAACAATACACTACAGCTTTACAAAGGAGGAATATAGCATTTTCAAAATAATAAAAGATAATATGGTGATCTAAATATGTTATGTCTTGGAATTAATCCCCAATAGAAGTGTGTAGTACCTCTCTTTAATGTCTGTTGTGATGTTGTTAAAAGGCTTCTCTCTGGACAGTGTTTTGCACCTCTGCACCGCTCCGGTCCTACATCTGAATGCTAATATTTAGCTTGCATCAGTCACTGGGAGGATTGCAAAGGCAGTTCAGCACCGCAGCCTGTGGACAGCTCCTTTGGCTCACAGCTGGGAGGGAACCTGCTTTCACCTGCAACGTTCATTTTGACTTTCTTTGAATTTCTTTGAGTCTCTTGATTAAAGTGGCAAAAATGATCTTGCTTCAGCTTGGAGATCAAAATAAGTCTGCTCTGTACCGTCTGCAGTACGTTGCTTGGATGCTGATTATTGTTAGCATTAACCGTTACAGCAAAACTCTGCCCTGGTCTCTGAATGCTGTGAAAAATACTTATAAACTCATTGAGGTGAATAATTAGGAAGACAGTAAAAATTAAGGATGGGTATTGTTAAGAATTTATTGTTACTACTACTCATTGATACTGCTTATCGATATCAGGTCTCCACATTTTCCAAAGGGCCAGATTTTTATGGAGGCCTTTGGTCAGGGGGGCTGGATGATGAAACTGCTTCGCAATTTTAATTTTTTCTCTATAATGTCTACAAACAACTCGCAAGTGGTACAATTCAACATTAAAAAATCATAACAATGTTAACAATGTTGCTCTGTCAAGCCAAGACAAACCACAGTGACAACCTGAAACCCAGACTAACTGTAACACAGTTGGACTTGACCTCTTAAATAGGACTAAAGCAGAACTGGGACTATCAGGTCTAAACCGGGACTACCCCTCATCTAGAGAAGTTCTACTGTAAAACTATGATTAAATCAAGCCATAACCACAGCTTAAAACAAGCCTAAATAAGGTAATAAAAAACAGAGCTACCCAGGTCTTAAATATAAATGACATTAAATATCTAGTTCAGTTGATGTTAAAGGCACATTGCAGTATGCTACCACAATACACAGAGCTAAGTTTGCAAAGCACAGTCTGTGTTAAGTGTAATTAAATGTTTTAGATTACATGGTGCACACGGTCCACACCACACACACACACATATACACAGATGCATAGGTGTAAATGATACCGTGCAGGGCTGACAGCTTTAGCAAGATGAAAAAGTTCCATGCTCATATTTGAGTGTGACTCCGCAGCACTGTTAAGAGCAGATTTTGCTGGAGCTTATTGATTCACTGGACCATGAAAACTTGGCACCAGTGCTGCTATGAAACCGGTTTTTGGTCCCATCCCTAGACAAAACTTTACTCAAAAGTAACAGTGTAAGTGTTTTTGGAGTTTTTATTCTGAATAATGTCAATCTTATTTGGCACCAATCGCTCACATACTACATTCTTACAGGCAAAGTGGGTGAAGTGTCTTGCCCAAAGACACAACACTAGGCGCTGCTCTGACCTTTCACTTGGATGGCAAACACTACGAATTTATCTAAAACAACATGCCTATATTTAGCAGTTAGTATTTCTGTTATCACATGAATCAGCCCTACAAGCTTCTCCAGGCTGGAGGCAGGTTGGCCTCGTGTGTGAAAGGGTTTTTTTTAACATTTGTGGTTGTCTGGACATGGCCTGATCCAGGGCATGAGAGGGTTAAGTGTGTTGATGGAGGTGGCTTGGCTTAGGGTCAGTTGGTGGTGAAAAGACCAGTGAACTTTAAGTGCTGAGGTGTTAAATGACCTCTGGGCTATGGGAGAGGGTCCTGGTTCGTCCAAAAAAAAAAAAACAAGTGCAAACAACCACTAGTCCTTTAAAAATTGAGGTGGAAACAAAAACACACAGACACAATGTATCGCAAATGAGTATTATAATTATTCAAATTTGTTTTTAAACCACAGCTTGTTTGTCTGTGTTTTTTTTTAATATTCTATTGTTTTTTTTTTTTATATTGTGGGTTATGTCCACTGTATAATCTATGACAGTGGTTCCCAACCTTTTGGTCTCTCTTAAACATGTAAATGTGTGCAGCAAAGACCATGTTACACATCAAGGACCATTGATCCATCTTTCTTTTAAATCTGAACTCATTCCCCCTGGTAAGTTCTTGCATACTCCCAGGGGTCCCCATACCCTTGGTTTTGAGATTAAGAAAATAAAATTGGAGAAAAAAGTAAGTACAGATCAGATGTGGGTTGATCTTCAATGTGGCGTCCTGAAAATAAGCGATTACAGATTGCTTAAACATGCACGGATAACTCCAATACAACTTTGAGATGGTAAATGAAGAGAGGAAAGAGCTTAAAACGTGATTAAAAAGCTTGATTTTGCATAATAGGTACCTGCAAAATTAGTTTTGTTTTTACCAGTACAAATTCAGACGAGTTCAGAGGTGAAAATAAGTCTGCTGTGTACTGTCTGTATCTACTTATAAAGGTTGTTAAAAAATCAAAAATGTGCGCTGTTAGTATATGTCGCGCTTAGTGGTTACCAAAGATCAAAACTCAAGAAACGGCTCATGGTCTTTGAGAGTGTTGAAAAGCCCTTAGTAAACTCATCACTGTGAGTAATTCCAAACTGTGAATAAAGTAAGCTAAAAGTATTGTACTTGTAAACATTTCAGCTCTTTTTAACCAGTTTGTCTAGAAGGTACTTAAAGTATCCAGTGAAACCTGTAGCAACTAATTTGGGGAGTACTACATCTTTCATCAACATCCCCTATGATATTTGAAGATGAGTCCTGTCTATTGCTTGATCTCTCTGGGTGCTCATTGCTCGTTCAAAACGTTTTACAAACCCTTTACATGGTCCAATAAACCCAATAGTGA
>JAIEZT010001390.1:14517216-14574921 GCA_019594935.1 Periophthalmus modestus | reverse complement strand
CCTAGCTCAAGATCCAGAGGATGGGTCCCTGGGACCGCAAGCTTTCCTCAGTGGCACTGATTGTGTCAAATGAAATAAACAATAACATTCCTCCAAGAAGACCGACTTAACACCTTGGCCCTTACTTAACTAAAAAAATAAACAAAAAAAACAGACAAAAAAAAAAGAAATAAAAAAAAAACGCTACACAACTAAAAAATCAAAAAAAATACAAACAAAAAGACAAACCCCACAACACCTCTACGTTCTGTTGTTATTTCTGTTTGGTAAAGTCTCCTCTGCCCATTTGTCACCATTAGCCATGTTTCTCTTGGCAAGCTGAAAGCTACTGCATGTTTCCCTTTCTTATATTTTTATAACTTTTGAATAGGAAATAACCAATGCAATAGTTGACGAACTTTTGCCAGCTCAGCCGCAGCGTTCAGCGACATGAATGCATATTTTGGCATTGGAATCTGCACCGTAAGCTTTTCAATGGCAAATAGAATTACCTTACACGACAAAATCTGTCTTGCTGAGATGGTTTGGCAAGCATATGCGGAGTTTCCAACCTTTAGATTAGATACAGGTGCAATGGCTTGAGTCATTGCAACTGAACTGGGCATGTGATGCATAGTCTCCACTATACTAATCTCCTACACAATATGATCCTGCACTATTTTGTTGTTTTTGTGGAGAGCTCTTGATAAATAGTTTCCTCTGCTCATAGGGTTGGTCCAAAAGTAGGTGAAAATCAGATACTAAATCACCATAAAACTAGTAATCAAACTAGAATACTCATTGTGATCAAGGTCATGGATACGTAAAAAGTCCTAGTCACGAGGACATAAATGTACCGTGCCTTAATCTTGAGCTGTATCGAAACAAGTAATAAAACCGACATGCCCTATATATGCTATAGGAGCACTATGGAACCTACCCGGACCACTAAGGAGTCACACAGATTTAAGCCCACGTGGGAATACTACAAGACAGTACTACAAGTCCCTGACACTTTTAAGTCTTCAATAGCTCATATATATGCTTAAGTTATAACTCACCAAATTGTTAGTTACATAGGTAAACTGAACCTTCTGAGATTTTCTGGCAATATCTACATTTTATAATTGTTTCACTTTACACTTGAACTTATTACTACTTTAAACTGGGGAAGTAAAAAATGACCTAATGTTGAAAAAACACACGTGTCCACCATTTTCAGTTTTCAGCACTGAATAGCCTGATCCAACAACGTTAGCATAAGCGATCTGAAAACATTTCTGGGCTTATGGCTCTTATTTGATCCTCGATATTACGTTTTAAGAAGTCTTTTTGGTTTGTTACTGACGTTTTATTCCACAAACACCTTTTCTTTAAGATTTCCCCCACAGGAAGACATCCGGACTAGTCAGGTCTCTGTGGAGATCACATACTGGCCCGTCCTTTGAAAACCACTTGTATTAGAAATGTCCTACGGTACACACCGCTGGGTTTTTCTGAATTGAACCCATGTGACTCAAAGTAACCACTGTACAATGATTGGTATTCATTCGCTCGGTGCTAATTTTCCTCATATTAATGACGGAAAGGAAAATCTTAAATGTTCTGAAAAAATACAAGAAAAATATCTAGAAACACAAATGTTATGATTTGTTTTTTCAGCTGTCAGTGACTTTTTGGGCCACTCTGTCCAAACGTTTAAATCTAAGAATCACATTCATTGTCTAAATAAAGGTGTTAATTTTACGTATCACCATGTCACCGCAGATCAATATAAGTATCAATTCTCTTTCTTAGTACTCAAAATCGAGTTTGAATGGGTAGGATCGTGACAACACTATCGGCCAACCAACTCAGTTTAACTTTTGTCAGCTGTGCAGCATGGCTGGGTAATAAACCAAGGTAATAGTAGGTTCTTTGAGCAGGACTGCAGTTTGACCTAGTCGATCATGAACATGGCGCATGGCTAAGTAAACACAAAGCAGAGCAACGACACACTCCAGTGTGTGTTTTTAGTTAGGAACACAACATATATAACATAGATCAGCCAATACATAATATGTCCCCTTTCATGTCTAAAAGATTGAAGAGTAAAAAGAGGAAAAGTTGAGATTTTCAGTAATTGTAATAATGACTGGACGCGTGGCAACTATCGAGATCTCGTGTTTATGATGTGGCCCGGTGGAGCAGGCTGGACGGGCTTTTGTAGCTGCTTGATTGGAGAGTGCGAACTCCCACACACATGTCCCTCACTCTGGGAACAGGAAGAGGTCAGTCCCAGAGAGGCAGGAGAGAGCTGGGCAAATGACCAAGAGAGGAAAACTGTTAAAACATGGGTTAAAAGCTCTTAAAACTCATTTTTTGTAATAATATGTCCACTTTAACATACCCGCCAAAGGTTGGTGGTTCCATCCTCTTAACCCTCCTGTTGTTAGACTGGAAGAGAGTACAAACCAAACTTTTTCTCGAGTAACAGTACTATCACTAAAGAGATACCTCCAATAAATGTAACTTAAGTAGATGTAACTAGCCAACACTGGTTATGGTTTTCAAATAGAAGAACAGAGACATTTTTTTGTTATAATATCCCACGTTCTTTATAATGTTTTGTGTTTTGTGTTTTATTGTTTGTGTATTGAAAACACATACCCTGCATATTTAGGCTCTTCTATCAAACAGGAAACACTCTGTTCCACCTTGTGATGTCAATGGGCGACATAGCTCATTTGCTGAAGTGTTTTCCACTGATTCGATGCTTGCCTCTGACACATAACATCATTGGTGGAGCGTCGGATCCACCAGATCCAGGATGGCAGCGCGACAACACTTCCCACAGATGAATTCTGCTTGTAGTGTCCTTGGCCAAGACACTTAACCCATCTGTGTCTGCACACACTAGTGTGTGAATGTGTTGTGTGAATGTTTTGTGTGAATGTGTTGTGTGTGAATGGGTGAGTGGTTCCTTGATATAAAGTGCTTTTGAAAACTTGAAGGCGGTGAAAAGAAAGAGCATGCCGTATAAAAAATGTGACCATTTACCATGTGGTAATACAGGAAGTGCTCCACTGTGTTTGTAAACTCCACACACCTTCACTAGGTTGTAGGGATAATTTGAATAATTTCAGCCCTGAAACAAGATAACAAGATAGCTTGAAAACTGCCATTATGTGACATCAAGGTGGAACGGGGCATTTGAGCTTTTCCTGAAAACATGTATGGAATGAAACAAACACCTTCAGGTATGATTTTTTTAGGAGATGACACAACATGGCTACAATAGTCACAAGATCAGTTTTGCATCAATAGGGGACCTTGAAGCTCCATTTGTCTTTGCTTGCACTTGTATTTCATTTACAATGATTTTTAAACAAAGGGTCTCATGACTATAATGAGTCTGTTAATAAACATTTCCTCTTTCACCCATGAAAAAGGTCTGAATTCATGTACATGTGCCCTGATAATTACTGGGGCTCGCTGGCGGATATTAGCATGTTCAAATGGCACACATGATAGCACACCATGCTAGCGTAAACAAATGTGTACATTTCTGATTGTGCCTCTCCAAGGAGCGCTCTCCCCATGGACCACAATTCATTAGTAATTGACCGCAGCAGCCCGCCTCATGAAAGATTCACACTCCTGGTGAATAATTGATTAATGATATGAGGCGATCTGCAGCAGGCATTCTGACAATAAGAGAAGAGCGCAGAGGAGGGAGTGAAGCTCCATGACAAATGTGAACTACGCACAGTGAAGACGTGTGAAATATGTCGAGATTCAGGTGGTTGCAGTGGACAGGCAAGAGTCTAGAGGGTTGTGGGTTCTAAGGTCTTTGTGTCCCTGTGCAAGACATCTCATTAACTTTGCCTGTGAGTATGTCATTGTGGTGACTGGAAAGCCCCAAGCATGGCATGGAAGCCATATCGGGTCAGCCTGCCCCTTGGCAGGGCATGGATCTTAGAAATGGATGAAAAACACATACATTTGTTACTTGTGTGTTTAAAAAAATACAGCCAGAGAAACATTAGGCAGTTTACATTTAGGTACAGTAGCTTTGTTTAAATAATGTATGCTTCACCATTGGCTCAAGCAGTTGCTATGGGGCAAATGCCTTGAGGTTGCCTTAAGCCTGTGATGTGATGAACATCGTGTGGTCTAAAACACACTCAAGTGTTTTTAGAGAATCACATATAAAAAACAGGGTAAAGTCACTGTGATGTTATCACAGCAGCTTTTATGGCTTTACTGTCAGAATCTATTTGATAACACAATACTGGGTTGAGTAAACTATAGTTTGATAAATATTCTAAATTTATTTAAGTGTATGAGAACTTAATATTTGATTTACAATAACAAAGTGCCAGTCTGTGCCATTGGCTCCTTTGACCAACGCTCAAGCACACAGCACATTCATTCATCCTCTCAGCTTCTCTCTCTCTACAGTTTCTGCTAGTCCACATTGCTCTCATTTTATCCCGAAGTCGGACTCATCTGCCACAGTAAACAGCTCGTGTGTGTGTGTCCCGGCCTCTGCAGGCAGACTGGGATTACACGACTGTCCACTGTCAGCCACACAGCTCCTCCGCTCTGCTCATGGTTTCATTTATAGATTATACATAGATTATACATAGATCGTATTATACAAAATCAACTTTTAAGAAAGTCTGTTTCGCCTATCCCCTATCTCCACCCGCTGGCCCTACTTAGTTGTGAATATTTTGTAAAACTTCAGATTCCATGTCATAAACAAATGTTTAAAAAAATGTTATGTAGCCTTTTTCACCACAGATTAAAAAAACACTGAAAGGAAAATCTACCTGCTTTACACACATAGTGAAAATGCCACTGGGGGCTTAAACATTTCTGCAGTTTGTAACATAATTGCATGTTTACAATGTTGAACAAAATGGAAAATAATGATCTCTGATAAATGATGTTATAGATTTTTATAGTTTAATTTCTTTTCTTTGAGCAAGATTCAGGATTTTTGGGATGAAAGAATTACTTTTATAGCTCAAATAGTGTATGCATACTGCAAAACCTGTTTGTTTTTTAGTTACTACAATCACCTTATTGTGAAGCTGGGTTTGCCCAGATAGAGACACATACAGTTTTTTCTCATTCTCAGTATATGGACAGGCCTGCTCATGTGAAAGCTCAGACCTCCATATTAATCACAGAGCTGCAAGGCTGCACTAGCACTGAGTCCTGATTGTCTGCACATTGGGGTTTTAGTTAGAGATTGATATAGTACAGACAGGCCATTGAAATTGGCCCCAAATTAAGTTAGCTCATTCTGCGTGATTGAAACTAGTACCAGAACACATTCCAAAGTAACTAATTTAATCGTCATTATTGTTCTGGCTTTAAGCCCAATAGAACACATATCTGGACACTGGATCACTAAAGTTTTTCATTCGCATTACAGTGAAGCTCAGAACCCCACAATTGGCGCTGCAAAGCTTTGTATTAAGATTGATGCGATTGTTTTAGTAGAGATGAGAAACACCTCTTAAATTTAAAACAACTGGTCCCATTTGACTGGCAGCCCAAATAAGTAGCTCATTTGCTTTTTGATGTGGATGTTGTCTTGAGAACTAAAACACCAAATGACCAACAACTTGGCTGTCCAAAGTTTTGTAACTAAGAATAACTCGGCCATTATTGTTCTTAGTAAAAGCTTTAATCCACCTATAGAACAAATATCTGGACATATAGCTAGGTCATACAATTTCACATTTTACATACAGCTCCTTTAACATTTTTGGAACCCCCTAACCATCTTTGCCCATCTCATATCAGCTCCTAATACCACGTCGCTGCGTCGTTTCCCTCACACAGCAGGGGCCCACACAGACGAGCGCTGACTGATGAAAGGGACCCCGTGTGTCCGGTGGGGGCCCTGTCTTCAATCTCTTGTCCCCTGCCCACACGTGTGGTCCTGGGTGTGCTGCAGTGTCGGCCACTCTAGACACCTCCATTATCACACGCTGAATATTTCATGAGCTGTGATAAAATATGACGGCTCATTCACACGCTCGAGTCCATCTCGGGGAAAATGGACTCCAAACATGACGATAATCTACTCTCCTCGTCAGTATGTCAAGACAGAGATTGGCATGTACAGTATGTAAGTAGTATTTATGAGACATGAGTAATAACAGGCTTTGTGTTGTGTGTTAAAAAGGTACTAACTGTTAACACGTATTTAGATCACCATGGGACACCAGTAGCTCAGTTGGTTGGGTGTTTGTCCACTGAATCCGAAGGTGCCGGTTCAAATCCCGCTCTCTACATAAACATCATTGGTTGAGTGGTTAGATCCTCTGACTTGAAGGTTGGCGGTGCAATTGCAACCCTCACAGATGAATGTCGTTGTGTCCTTGGGCAAGACACTTAACCCACCTCGCCCCCCAGTGTCTGCGTACACAGGTGTATGAATGTGTTGTGTATGGGTGACTGGTTCCTTGTTGTAAAGTGCCTTGAAAGGTAGAAAGAGCTATAAAAAATGTGAGTCGTTTTACCCTGTCACATTTTATTGTTTGAAATTATATATACATGAGAAAAATAACCTATTAAGATATTTAATACATTTCAAAGTTTAATTTTTAAACCCTCCGGCTCCCTTTGCTCTCAGTGCTAAGTCACTCCTCCTTCAGAGCGCCATCACAACACAATCAGTGTGCATCCCGCTTATTAAACTACTGCCAATTGCGTCGGTTGTAGTGTATTATTTTATATTCGCTTTTGTATATTTATGGATAATGTCCACGTGGGAGCATGGATGACGTAGGATTGTGGGGTGAGGTCATGTACAGAAGGCAGGGACTCGTACAGCTAACCATAAGGAGGGTTTGAAAAGGGAAGAGATTAGAAGATTACTCAAAACGGCATTAAATAAACTGGTCACATATGGCAATTTAAAATATCCAAAAATTCAACATAATGATCCACGGGTGTCCTAAATTCTAACTTTGTAGCAGACAAAAGCACAATATGTCTTCTTTAATTGAGGAGCACGTTGAAAGAATTCCCCAGTCTCACCTCAGTACAAATGCATTCCCTGGTGCGGTGTGTTTACTTGCTTCCTGTTCCGTGGGTATTTTTAGCTCTTAATCAGCGTTATCTGCTGTGATACAGAGCCGAGCCCGGGCCTGTTTTAGATGGCTCTGAAACGCTTCTACTCTGTCGATTAATTTCATTATCACAGTTGTTAATTACAAATGAGTCCAATTAAAAGCATAAGCAGCCTCCTCCTGATGCTGCCTCTACAGGACAGATTTAGTGCGTTTTTTCACGTGGAAATTGAAATCTTTTTGAGAGCGTATTTGATATTAGCCTCATTTATTTAATCAAATTGTAGTTAAGGTAATATATGTCAATATATTTTGTTTTAGCAAAATAAAACAATGGTTGATATTAATAAACTTTCAATGAATTTTAAATAAAACTAAATATATTATCTTTGGGAATAGAAAAATTGATTGCCCAAACTAATATTAAATTAAATGACATTGAAATTGAACGAGTGACGTGCCAACCAATTCTTAGGTATCTATATTGATGAAAACTTAATTGGAAAACGCACATTAGTTTTTCTTTCAGACAAAGCTAGCATAAAATTGCTGCTATAATGAGCGTAAATGAAATTTATGTTGAGTCAGGTTTCACTTAAATATTATACAATAGTCTATTCTTACCATATTTAAATTACTGTGTAGAAATCTGGGGTAATAATTATAATCTAATATACAATCAATTTTTCTACTCCAAAGAAGGCCGTCAGAATTGTTAATCAAGGAGACTATCTCGCGCCAACAATCCATTTTCTTTAAGTTAAAATTAGTAAAACTATTTAATCTTGTTGATTTAAGCACAGCCGTAATAATGTACAAGGTATATAATCATAAGCTCCCCCCTTCACTACAGATGCTATTCAAACAGAGAGACAGTCAATATAATTTTAGAAGAACAGGTTTATTCAAAAAATTAAAACTAGAACCAGTAAAAACGTTATTGTATTTCTGTACGAGGGGGTCAATGTGTGGAAATAACCTTAATGATAAATTAAAAAGCTCCTGCACAATAAATGCATTTAAAAAAGCAGTATAAAACATCACTTTTCGAAAATTACAGTACTCTGGAATAATCTATGTGAACTGTCGTGGTTTGTAGTTTTGTTTTATGTTTTTTTGTTTGTTTTGTCTTTTTTCTTTCTTTACAAAAGTCACGCTGCAAAACTGATTCTTGCTGCTATCTTTGCATTTCCATGTGTTACTAAAGTGTGGGTGAGGCATTATAAAGTAAATTTTACTTTCAGCCTAAACCCTTTCGGTCATGATGTGGATGTTGAGTTGTGTTTGATGAATGTTGAATAATGTTTTGATTTGAATGTAATGACCGAATAAAATACCTATCTATCAAACACTCACGAGCTGTGTGGGACCCCAAGGCTAAACCGAAGGGTCTATTACTTGGTCACCTGAATATAAGAAGCTTCTTATCAAAAAGCGAGCAAATTCAACGTTTGTTACTGGATTCTAATCTTGATCTTTTGAGCTTTTCTGAGACCCTGGCTAATTTAAAAGCTCCTGCAGCAGCCTTGAATATCGCGGGTTATGACCTCTACAGGAAGGATAGGGAAAGTTCAAAAAAGGGAGGGGGGGGGGGGGGGGGGTCATGGTTTATGTTAAAAAACTCCTTAAATGTCGTCCAATACAATTTACAAATGGCACTCAGTTAGATTGTCTAGGACTGAAGGTGTTACTCTCACCACAAATGTCTTTTGAAGTTGTTGTTCTCCATCGTCCCCCATCACCTGACAACAGTTTTTTTATGACAACCTTGAAAAAATGATGAGCGAATGTAATCTCGAAAGGAAGTCTTAATAATGGGAGATTTAAATATAAACTGGGAAGATAAATCCACAAGAAAAAAATTTAAACAGATTACAGACAAATTTGATCTAACACAAATAGTCTGTGGCCCACAAGAATAACTAATTCTTCCAGCACACAAATCGACCTAATATTCTCTAATCGACCTTTTGGATTGTCAGGATTGTCAAATCATTCATATGTTTAACAGGTTTATCTGACCACAATCTCACTCTAGTGGCCAGAAACTTACGAAAAGGGCGCTTCTATCCATCTGCTAAGTCAGGCGAAATCACTGGGATACATAGGAATAAATATCGAGACTTGTTGCGGCAGCTCACCAATTACACTGGGATGGCATAGTGAGAAGTACACCATTACATTTCAAAATACCCTCCAGAAACCATAGGGAACTACACTCAAAAAATTAGATTCAAACACCACAAAAATACTACTCCCTGGATAAATACAGATATAATAAATATCATGAAAAAGAGCGTGACCATGCCCTCAAAAAGCACTAAAAACAAGAACCGCTAATGATCGAGGTCTCTTTGTCATGTTAAGAACAGAGTAGTAAGAGCATTAAGGACAGCAAAAGCCAACTTCTTTCTCAGTATAATCAACAAAGCAAATGGAAACTCAAAACTGATATGGGATCAACTAAAGAAAATAACAGGACAGCGCACAAAAGATGACAAAAACCTGGAAATCAAAATAAATGACCGACTTACAAATGACCCTCCTATTATAGCTGAAGCCTTCAACTGTTACTTTATTGAATCTGTAGCCTGCATAGCTAAATGTTTTATGCCTGTAATCCCAAAGACACGCACGGTGGACTCCAACTCACCCGTTCTCTGGTTAAAACCCATCACAGAAACAGACGTATCTTGGACTATCAATGCACTGAGACCATCCAGATGTAAAGACGTTTTTTGGCATGAATGCAGTTATGCTCAAGGACTTATCGTCATCCATCACACGACCTGTCACCAAACTCATCAATCTGTCCATCTCCCAATGTAGCTTTCCTAGGTTGTGGAAATCCTCAGTCGTTATTCCCATATTCAAAAGTGGAGACCCGCAGTCCATGGCCAACTACAGACCCATCAGTATCCTGCCAACAGTTTCAAAAATTGCGGAAAAAAAAGTTGCAAATCAAATCACCACACAAACATACTCTCCATCCCATGCAGTTTGGCTTCAGAACCAATCACTCGACCGAAACAGCAACTTGCTATTTTACTGAAAACATCAGAGCACCACTGGATCAGGGTGGGGTAGTGGGGGCTGTATTTTTACACCTAAAAAAAGCCTTTGACACTGTAAACCATGAGATATTGGTGTCTAAACTCTGTACATTTAACTTCTCACCAGATACACTGAAATGGATTGCATCTTACCTGGCCAACCCGCTCTCAACACGTCCACACATCCAGTCTCAACAATCTTCAGCACTGACTTTGTTCACCGTCTTCCCCCAAGGGTCCACATTAGCGCCACTTCTATTCTCACTATACTTTAATGATCTTCCCTCCGTTTGCACCGATGTCCACATACTAATGTACGCTGACGACACGGTTATATACACACATGGCAATAGCATCTCCCAGGTCGCGGACAAACTCGCTCACTCCATGGCTCAAATCTCATCTTGGCTAAATCACTCCTGTCTTAAACTCAATACATCCAAAACAGTAGCAATGATTTTCAGTAAATCCAACAACACATCCCATACAGTTCCAGACATTCCAGGCAGATTTTCCCACAACACAAATATCTTGGAATTCATAGACTCAAAATTATCATTCAAATCTCACATTCATAAAATAAGTAATCATATAAAATTCAGTATTCACAACTTCAAACACATTCGGCATCAAATCAAACCCAAGCAGCTAAAATGTTCATGCACTCAATGATTCTCTCTCACATCACATACTGTTTACCCGTCTGGTCCCTGGCAAATACCACAAAACTCAAACCTCTACAATCACTCTACAAGCGAACTGTTAAAATTCTGGATACAAAAACAAACCATCTGCCTTCACCTCTGTCCAATACTCCAAAAACACAGATAACTCAGCCTGGATAATATGATCAAATACTCCAATCTTTGCCTAATCTATAAAATCACTCACGGTCTATCATTCTCCACCACTCAGTCAGTTTATCTCCACCAGAACCACCACCCACAGGCAAACTAGAGGAGCAGCAGCATGAGGAGACTGCATCATCCCCCTCAGGAAAAGTTCCCTTTGGCCCAAACAGCTTTTTCTGTTTGTGCTGCCTCAGAATGGAACCTCACACCCACAACCATCAGATCCACAAACACTTGCCACACCTTTAAACTACAGGTAAAACATTGGCTAATTGCAAATCAGATTTGTGATCACTGACTCTATCTGCCGTTGCTGCCCCCTGCTGGCCTTTTACCCTGTGTCTGTGTGCGATTGTCATTGTCATGTGTGTGTGTATTTGCTCTGGTGGTGGTTTGTAGCTGAATGATTGTTGTGAGTCTGCCTTTTTTGTAACAGTGTATATATTTCTCAACTGTGTTCTATGTATTTATTGTGTTGTAATTTACTCTTGTTTTTAGGTGGACAGAAGGGTCGGCAGATGTAAAATAGCCTTTGTCTAATTCTGGCATATTTACAGAAATGTCGATTAATACGCACTGTCCCTGAAATAAATAAATAAATATTTGACAAGTATGAGACAGTGTAACAGTACTCATACTTACAGTGCTCCGGTAAGTGTTCTCTAAGTCTAATTACAGGTGGTTTTGCTGATCAAAAATACCTAGTAAACCATGCTGCCTCACTGTGATCGGGGCCACCTCTCCACTGATCTGACCTGTAAACGTGGCCTGGTGTTTGTCTCCATGTCTTCTTGAGATAGATCGGTTTAAGGCCATGCTGTGTTAATCTCAAGAGCGAGGTTTGTTTCAAGTACAGTTACAATTGCAACTTCAACTCAAAAGTATCTGGGCATATGCACTTTGAAAATCATTTCCAAATTGGGCAATGACAATGTCCTCAAAATGGCACCTGAAATCCCAGAATTCTGTTATGCCCATGTATGTAGTGGTTACCATGGCTACCGACACAAATTTATACCAAATATTTTTACCCCTCCTAACACCCAAGCTCTTGCGTGGCATGTTTATTAATTTCTCTTTATTGTTAGAGTGTTGGGCTGATTGGACCTGATGAGTGTAAAAACAAAGTATTATCGTTTTACATTCTGTAGTTTCTGAGAAAAATTATGTCCACTTATGAGGATATTCTACGTTTTATAATTTTTGATAAAACATTTGAATAATGATTTGCAAAAACTATTTATTAAGTGCCTGAACAAAGCAACATTTGTCTTGAGTGTAAAAACAAACTGTGCCTCTTCGAACAAATGTGCTTCACTAACAGGTACAGAAAGACATATGCCTTTAGAGAAAGTAAATATTCTGAACATTATAAACTCTTAAAAATATTCTAAATTGAACAATTTGCATTGTTGCTGTAAAAATTTACATTGTGGCCTAGACAACCGAAAATGTGTCGCCCACCACCACGCTAGGTCCTAGAAGGTTAAGCGTGTAGGGGCCTTTATCCCCATTCTCACATGCAGCGAGACCCAGGAATTTACCTGCATTTTTCCAGAACAGAGTCATTTGTGAATGAAGCCAGAACTGATTTTCCTGCATATTTGGACTGGCAATTTCCCAGGTAAATTACCGGAAAATACAGGGAAGGCATTTGTGAATAAAGCCAGAAATAGTCAAGGACCTTTGCTTGGTTTGCTTGGTTTCCTTGGTTACATCTTTGGTTTCCTGGTTCCAAGCTTGGTGTCCTTGGCTATGCTACATGGTTATGTTCCATTGTAATTCAGTTTAAATGATACAGCACTGTTTTCTGAGATCATTGTGTGATTGGAGCTTTTGAAAGAAGACTGAAAAATGCTGTAAATTGCTTATAGAACAGGTTTGTAGATGTCCGAGCTATAGTCTTGGCAAGTGTTTGGTATTCTGGTTTTGTAGAGAACAGGGTTGTTAAGACTGATGTCTCTTTTATTTAGTAACAACACGTTAAAAAGTGTGTTTAAAAAGGCATTGCTAAATTATTATTACATTCACCCATAGCGTTCGGCTCCAGTCAAATGAAGCTCATCGAGGCTAGCAGTTACAGGGACAAATTAGGAGTCGAGTTCTGCGAGTATCATAGCAACCAAAAAAAGCCAATCCAGAGCCAGGCTGTTGAAGGTAACGCCCCTTCTCACCTGCACCGCTGGTTTAGCAGAAAGCGTGTGCTTAGCAACACGGTCAATCAAACCTGATAACGACGCTAACAGGAGCAACCTCTGGGAAAGAAGGCACCTCATTTGTCTAAAGTTAATGCTCATGCCTTGATTTATGGACAAAATTGTGAAATAAAAATAACAGGATCGTGTAGAGCGGGTCAATACAAACATTTTAAGACCAAAATGACGAGGCTCACTGCAGCAGTTACAGAGAGAGGGGTGAGTTTTTCAATGTAAGTGAATTGGACCCAGAGTCGATGGAGCCAGACGCGCCCATGCTCACTTCATATTCCTACGCCGATGGCTAGCAGGTTAGCTATGTCCATTTATATATACAGTTTATATACAACATAAACATACACTTCTGAAAGGTAACTGTCTCGTGTCTGATGAATAAAGAACAAAAACAAAGCTAGAAATCAGCTGTGGACTCGCCGGTTGGACCTGGAAGTGACTTAATCGCTAAACAAACCTGTAAGATCCAATGGCGAAACAAGGCTAACTCACATATTGAAACCATTCAAACTGCACTTTAATTATCAGCTTTACAGACTTCCACCATCATGTTAATTTCTAATTAGCTTTACTGTCCCTGAACATTAGGCCAGCGTAATTTTTCCATCTGTGGACGAAGAGGACAAGCTTAAACTCAAGCAACAAAAGAATGACAAAGTCCATCCAGGACAAGAGGAGACAAACGATGCTCCATCCACTGCTGTGTGTCCATCAGATGTTCTCCAGATGTTTTGCACTGACCTCCAACCAGGGCCAGAGAAGTCCACCAAAGATGACAAGAAGCTGAAGAACAAAGGGCCATCTGCTTTTGTCCACACTCTGCAGGAGGCCAAGGCGGCTGAGGATAAGAGGAAGAGAAAGAAAAAGTCATTGAAGCAGCTGCCGCTCATCGGAGGGTTGTGTGTGGCCTTGACTTTAAATGTGTTTTTTTAGTTTTTGAGGAAACAAGGAAATACACTTTTTTTTTTAATAAACTTTCTTGAATTAGTTGGTGTGGATATTTTTTTATTTTTTTTAAGGAGTGGATATGCATTGAATTGGGTTTTAAGATAATATAAAATGTTCCTATTTATCTAGATGTTGATAACTTTGCCATAACAGCGGTGAATATTTAGAATACTCCAAATAGAGGAATAATAAATAATAGCCGTTTGTTGAATTGTATAGAACATTAATTGATAATTGGTTTACCTTTTGGCCAAGTTTGAAGCATTTTTGATTAACATGTTTGGAGGAAATATGAATTAAAATGGTGTGCGTTTTTTTCAGTGCCTGATCCAACATGGCTGACTTGTGGTAGGGTTTAGGGAAGGACCATTTTCCTGGTTGAGCTTCCATTGGCCCCATGAAAATAGATTTTTGAGGTGGCGCTATGGAGTTGTATTTCATAATTCCCCCCCTCCCCCAAGTTCTTCACTCAAATTTGGAGCTCATCAAGTTCTAATTTTCCATACTAGTCAATGGCGTGTTCATTTTTGTTTGCTACTTGACTTGATTTTCTCGCTCCTCAAGTTAAGAAATCTAAAATCCATGATGATAATAATAAGATGGAGGGAGATTAAAATGAAACAAAAAATGATCAAACTGTTGTTGCTGGCTATATTTTTCGTGCAATTTGTCCAGCAGAGTATTAATCAGTGTCTCTTTTTCAAATGCCCGTATCAGTAGCAGTAGCACTTTTGGCCGGCCTTGGTGCTCTGTCCCTGCCTGCACTCGTCACTCTGTGGGGACTGCTTTGAAATCCTGTCCAGGTGGGCACTCTCCAAATGCCTCCACTTTTAGTTTGAATACTACCCAAAAAAGTCTCATACAAAAACTGCCTTTCGAGACTCTAAAAACCTTCAAAACTCCACGATCCCACATCATGCCAGCAGACTTCTATCGCGGAGTAAAAATAACTGCACTTGGATGAATTTGAAGTAAATTACCAGACAAGTGTTGGGATGTTTAACTCATCTTGGGTCTCCGGACATTTTTGCCTTTGTAATGAGAACAGTCAAAGGCAGCCCGCGGATCGTACCATATGCGCTAGCGTCGCCGAGTTTAATTGCTTGTGTCTAATTATAGGTTCGGTGGAAATAAGCGTGCAATGGCCCCAAAAGTTCGCGCAAAAGTGAACTCCACACCTAATAAAGTTAATCAAATTCTTATTCTTCGGGAATCGTATGCTGTTTTTTTTCTCTATGCCATGGTAGAGCATATGGTGCGCTGGCATCGGATCAGTAGTGGGACTCGGTTGGCGCAGGTTGGTAGGAAAATAATGGTACAATTAAAAGGGGTTATAAGTAGAACTGGTGTATTATGGTCAATTTGCAACTCAGAACAGAACCACATAACAGGATGTGAAGTGGTTATACATTTTTCACAAGCACAACTGAATTAGTAGCAACTTACAGCGGAAGGCAAAACTTAAAGGTGCTGTACTTGACTTTTACTGTCTTAAAAAAGTGTCATAAAGAGTGACTGGGGGACCAAAGAGACAGGACTCAGGGAAACAGAACAGAGTTTATTTGTAGATGTAGGAAGCTGAATGAAGGTAGTCAAGGTCGTGTGTCGCAGGGTCAAAGGCTGTGATGTTCATACTGGACATGGAGAGCTGGGTTGGAGACGGAGGTGCAGGGTAGTTCCAGGGAGTTGAATCACAGTGGACAGACGAGCAAGTACTCCGGAGCATGACATGAAGATGACAAGACAATCTGGACCTGAGTGTCAAGTCCTGGCTCCCTTTATCCTCCCCAGATGGAGCTGATTGCAGATTAGGTCTAGGTGTCCACGGGAGGAGCCCAAATCTCCGCCCAGCTCCAGGCTCAGATACAGAAGGGAGAGGGAAAATAGTGCAAAAGACACCAAAAAAAACCCCAAATCACTTTATCACTTTTTCCTCACTCATCTCATACATTCTGAACAACCTAATTAATAAGCGCTTTTCATAACTCTCAGACACCAGTGCAGTTTCGCAGTGACGGTAATTCTAACAACCATTAGCATGCTAAACACACACTTCCTGATTATTGGTTAAAAAATCATGAACAGGAGACTTAATGCAGTGTCACCGAAGGCAAGTTTATCAGTATGAATTTGAAGCACTGCTAAGACCATTGCCTATAACTCTAGTATGCAGCAGTCTTGAATACTGCACTGCCATCTGGGATCCACATCTATCATTGAACCACAGTCGTGTTTGTATGTCTGACATGTGCCAATGTCGATACTGTGTCTTCTGCTTTATCTAGAAATGTAAAAATAACTCATAACTGGGGCGAGAAGAGCAGCAGTTTTGTAACTTCTGACTGTGAATGAATGAATGAATGTTGGCTTATCTGGACAGTAATGCATAAAGAATACAAAAAATAAATACATTTTAGTGTAAAAGTTTGTGTAACAAGCAAATGGAGTCTGTTTTGTGTCAAAAAGATAGTGGGAGGAAATACATTCTTATTTAACCCCACCCCTTTTTCTACTGTCTCAATTTATTTTCAACCTTTAGACCCCTCATTTCCTAATTAATCAGTGCAATATCACATAGTATAATGCAAAATACATCATAGGCTATAACTGTACAGTATACAGTTGTCATCACTATGATCCAAAAAGCACTACAATGGAAAACTCTTGGGGAAAGTAGAAAACATCAATGACTTTTTGCTGATATATAAAATTACCAGTCAATTATAGACTGTAAACATAAATGGACATAGCTAAAGTGCTAGCTGTTACAAGTAGGAAGTGAGCACTTCCGGCTCCATCGACTTTGGTTCCAATTCATTTTGCATTGAAAAACCTGTCGCCCTCTCTCCATAACTGCTGCAGCAGTTAAACTACTAATTCAAGAAGACCTGAAAAAAATCTTTACACACTCCTTTTTTCGGCGTGCTATCCATTTGGACTTTGCCGATTAATTGACCAGAACCAAAAGTAACAGTTATCTTTGCAGTAGATACTTTTTACTTTCCATCACCAAAGAGCAGGTATCTGTACTTTCTACTCCACTACATGTTTGAATTGGTTTGAAAAGCAGGAAGCGCTTTTCATTATTGTTTGAGACCTGTAGAATTTGCTGCGGGGTTTTAAGCACGCTCATGGTAACATTCTGCCTATAGGTTTTGAGTTTATTGTTTATTCTTTACTGTGGATACCCATTAGCGCAGTCAAGCTGTCACTATTCTGTGTGGAGTCCCAGGAAAGTTCAAGTTCCAACTCTAAGCAAACAAAAACAAGATAAAAATGACGAGAAAAAAGAAAAAAAAAAATCAAATCAGTTGCTTCTATTGACCAAAAATCGTCCAATTCTCTACTTCATTCGACCTGTTATTAATTCTAAATGTATGTGTGTTTATTACATTTTTTTTGCTCCTATGTCTTTAGGTATTAACTGCTAACATATGTAGATCACTGTGTTACCTTATGGTTTTGAAAAAAAGCTATATTCATTGACAACAACGTATTAACATGTTTTATAAGTTTCACTTTCATTTTACACACTCGCGCCTCCCTTTGCTCACCGCACTAAGTCACTCCCCCTTCAGAGCGCTATGTAAAGAAAATGAAAAAAAAACCCAAATATGTCTCAACAAATTGTCACAACAGAACAAACAGCAGCTCATCTTCTATAATTATATATATATAAATAAAATAATAGTTAAATCATAATTTTCAATGCACAAAAAAGATTATGAATACAAAAGACAAGAGTTCTTTCAACAGTGTAGAGGAAGATCTGGCCCAATATAATCCAGAAATGGTTGACACACTCAGTAGAATTGTTTCCTGGCAAATCCAGTCTGATACCGCTCTGGATTTTTCAACATTTTTTTTTATTTTTTTTTTTTTTTTACGATACTGTGGACCACACGTGTCCCCGATTGGCTAATCCACCTGTCAATTACGCCCATTTGAAAACAAGGAAATTCATGGGTGACCAAACTCACATCTTTGTAAAGCATTGAAGAAGTGTGCATCCCAGACAAATATAATTGATCTCCACTGGCATGAATGATGTTTGTAGCCCAAAAAGTTACACAATGCACCTTTACTGTGCATTGTCTGATATGGCATCACACACCAGCTGTCCTGAAAGACTGAACTAAAGTTACATTTCTTGTGACAGTTTTGTCTTTAGCGACTGAGGGGTGACTTCTTTGTGCCACACCATTTGATCTGCTCGCTCCACCTCAGACCTGGTGCACAGATGGAGCGCGCCCATCTGAAGTCGGCTCGGTGTCGGAATTAGAACGCTCCCTTCCCTCCCTATCCCAAATGAGTCCTAATGAGTTTGAGCCTTTATTTTCTGCACAGTTACCCAGGCCGGTGGCAGTGGCTGGTTTCTCCGCACGTGCCGAGGAGAGAGAGCACCCTGCCGCCCCAGCAGCCCCCCTCTCACACAGGTAATTGCACGCTCCAGGCTTATGGATATTTGGGAGTGTGTTCAGAAAAACATTCTGAAGGAGACGGTGTAAAGTCAGACTACTCAAGACAAGTTCTGTTTAAGGTCATGTTAACTTTACGCATGAACAATATACCTGTAAACTTCATGAGCCTTCACGGTCCAGGTTAGGCATTTTCAACAAAAAGGGTAAGTGACTAACTGAAAAGCTGTTAGCTACGACTACGCTTGTGTGTCATTTGATAGGGACGTTTTTTAACAATCTAACAGCACAAATCGGCTCACCTGTTACAGCAAATAATAAGGTCAATGTTACGACCAAGCTCAGGTAGGGACTGGGGAAGTAACAAACACGATGGAAAATTGTAAAACTAAAGCTAGAATTTATCAAAAAAGGCATGTTAAATTAAAAACCAACACAAAGAGGCTCAATAGCTTCAATATACAATTTAAAATAATACAGCTAACAAAGTAAAAGTATATAAAATCCAAAAACACAAAAGCAAACCAGTCACAGGACTGCAAATATCTCAATTTACAAAGTCACAGAGACATAGAACTAAAGTGGCATGCTGTTCACTTACAGAACCCAGCAGCCAGAAGTGGGACGGGGCGGGTCTTTTTAAAGTGTGGCAGCTGCAGGTTGAAGACCCCAGGGGTGGCCAGGCTCTAGGGCGTCGCACCAATCAATATATAGGACTCAGGAGCCAATCAGGTTGACAGCAATGCACCAATCGGAGGAGACGTTCAGTTCGAAGCTTGCGCACAGAAACGGGGATCAGCTGCAGGGACTTGACATGTGTGGCTGTAGGAGGAGCTGGAGGTCTGGGCCCATAACAATCAGATTGTATTTAAACAATGACATCAGCTGAGAGGTGTCAGTATAATTCTACAGAGATCATTATTTGTTAGTGAGCGGCTCCACAAACTTGCCATATGAATCTTATGTCCTAAAAAGTCCTTTCAGCTGACAACAATCACATCTTTAGGATTGAATAATGGCACCACTTTCTGAAGCTATTATGAAAAAAGAATTCCACTTTCACTGTTTCTATTTTTGCTGACAGAAAAGACGTTGAGCTTTATGTTGTTTTTTAAGATATTAACCATAAACAAGGTCAACAAATTGGCACAAATCATCCACCACAGAAATCTGATCTGTCCTCCAGCTCAGTTTAAACTATAGGACACTGTTGTGAAACATATTGGGGTTGAATCTTTTCGAGGCTGTTGGGGCTCAGACCTGCACTCAGCAGGTTGACTCAAGTAGACTACCATTCAATCTTTCATTCATTTGCGTCACTATATGACAACAAAGATACAGAAAATGTATGTGTTAGACTGGATAAGATCAAAGAGTGATGACAAATGTGAATGTGAAAGAGTAGGGGCAGGCAGAGGGTTGTGAGGGAGATATGTTGAGTATGGGGGTAGTATTGTTGCAAATCCAACCACCAACTTCACAAAAAGATTAGAACATAATTCTTGTTTATTGTCACCTTTTCTGTATTTATTTCACTTCTCTGTGCCTCTATGCCTTGTTTTAACAACTCTTTATGTAATGCCTAGGGATGCATTATTAAAATATTATGGGTGTTTCAGTTTTATGCAGTTAAAACCTGGAAAGTCTTCCTGAAGATAGACACAGGCCTCTACTTTGACAATGTTTAAATCCAGGCTCAAAACGGTTCTGTTTAGCTGTGCATATGACTGAAAGGTTAGCAGCTTTTACACAGAATAAGACCTCATGGAGACTCAGGGAGGGCATCTGACACACCGGGACATTTCAGAACAGGTTTGTACAGGGATAAACTACAGCGTTAACGATTTTTATGCAGAATAAGACAGGAGATTGTGTTGTTTGTGGAAGAAATTATGGTATATAAAAAAATTGCAGCATTTGTGATTTGCTAATTGCATTCAAACTGTGATTTTGATTCTATTGCGATACATTTTGCAGCCCTACAGTCTACAAAAAGTCTACAGGACCCTTTAATTTCCTTATCTTTTTTATTGTTCTCAAAAACTAAACCTTGAGAAAGTATGCTAAAATGCCATAAAAGAGGGCTGCAACGATTAAATGACTAATCATGACTAGTCGACTATAAAATCTCTGTGTAATGCTTCAGTTGCCCAGGTAAAATTTATAGTAAAAGAAGAAAAGCAAGGGTTGTGAGGGCCCTTTATCACTGCTTACAGTTTTAATTTTATACTTATATCTGCTTTTTGACATCTCATTTTTCGCTTGAGTCTCACATTCTTACCTTTCAGCAAGAAAGTTCTGGGTTCAACTTCTGACCTTTGTGTGCAGAGTTTGCATGTTCTCCCTGTGTCTGGGTTTCCCCCATCAACCCAAAACATTTTCTAGCAGCTTCTGACCAAGAGTAGCTCACGATCTGAAGATGGGTCCGCGAATGCAGTATGTACTACGACACCCACCGCTCCTGAAAATCTGCTCCAGCGGCATTGAAGGGCGGGTCAAATGCACAGGACGCATTTCTCTACAGGGACCTTAACCTTAACATTTGCTTGATCTCTGCGAGACCTCCAAAGCAGAGCCGACAACCCACAAACAAGTCAAGTGAAGTCACATGATCTGATTTTCATTCTCTGACCATCGGCAGAGCTCAGCCATCTGCGTTTGTTCTGAGCGATACTCGTGTAGATTTATTACGTTCATCACTACTCATGTTAAAAGACCAGATGTTCAGTGCAATCCCAATGAGAATACACGTGTCCCATTCCTCCAGCCTTTCCTCTGTACGTCGAGCATGCACACTCGCGTATCTGCATTCTCTTCAACGTAGGCTACAGCTCGTATTTGGACCCCATGCTAATGCTAGCGACGGCATATTATGATGTGGAGCAGCATGTATTAATCATAGAACTACTATTGAACGGTGGAATGCAGATGAGTACAAGTGACGTACCGGGACTTAAAGATGCCGTGAGACGTGTGCTGGGAAAAAGTTGGATGTTTAGGTGGAATTGGCACTTGTTTCGTTAATTTCACATTAATCCAGGGCATTAGCAACTCAAGAAACGACAGTAGCTTTTGTTGGTAGTTCTCCCACTCAATAAACGATTAGCGTATCAACCTCCACCCCAAAAATGCAGATAATTGTTGAAGGGTTTGTACTTGACTGATTTTATTTCTGCATTAAAAGGCGGTTTTATGCCAAAGCTATTTTTCTAAGCTTTCTACCTTGTTTTAACATTGTTCCCTCATCAAAAAGAAAGCTGAAGATGTTTTTATATGTCATCCATGCATGTTTGAGTAATCTAGCGATCTCTCCTGACCCTATTCGATACACGATATTTGTCCATAGATATACAGAAACATGTTACAAAACTGCAGTAACTTGACAAACCTGATGTGATGTGCAGTAGTTTCATGCTCGCTTGTCTTGTGTTGTGTTGTGACAGCGCTCTGAAGGGGGAGTGACTTAGCATGGGGAGCAAAGGGATGGCAGAGCGTCAAAAAACGAAAGTGAAACTTATAAAACATAATAACATTACATGACATTGACATTAATATATTGTTTTTGGTGACTATGTTGGTCTAAATATGTCATGTGTTAGCAGTTAATACCCCACACAAGTAAAATACCCTTTCTTTGAAGCCCAGAGAACTTACAGACTACACTAATATGCATCTAAAAGTCACCACTTCTGTTTTTCATGTTCCGAAATCAGGAGTTCAGATACAATAGTCGCTGTAAACCTGATGATATGCCAGTGCTGAAGTGTCCAAAAGCCTGTTCAAGAGTCTGAGTCTTCTCTCTGATCCAGGCTCTGTTCCTCTGGTTCTACATGCAGCAGGTGCACCGGAGCTCAGTGGGCACCGCTCCTGCTCTGTGTGTAGGATGAGCCTCTCCTCTTTCTTCTCTCCTCCTCCTCTTCCTCTCCTTTTCCTCTGCGTCTCTCTCTCTCACCTAGCTGCCTCCTCTTATCCCACTCCTCCTCTCCTCTTTTTTCCTCCTACCCCCCTCCTCTCCATTTCATCCTCTCTTTCTCCTCTCCACACCCGCCTTCTCTCCAACCTCTCTTCCTCTTCTTCCCCTCCTCCTCTCAGGTTAGAGCAGGATGTGTCTGGCCTTTGAGACGTGAGGGTTTGATCTTCAGAGGAGGAAACGGAGCAAAGGTCTGACTGCTGCAGGGATGTGAGTGCACAAATGTATGTTCAGGTTGTACCGTACGCTGTATATATAAATGGACAAAGCTAACCTGCTAGCTGCTGCGTTCCAAATAGGAAGTGATCATGAGCGCAATTCCAGCTCCATCCAGAATAGTTCCAATTGACTTTCTATTGAAAAAAACATCACCTCTTCTTGCTTTTGATCTTGGTATTTTTACTTGTTACTTGTTTTGTTTGTAATTCAAGATCTGAACATTAATAGCAGATGTCTTCTTTCTTGGCAACAGGTTTTATTGACTGTGTTGCTAAGTGCTCGCCCCCTGCCGAACCAGTGGTGCGGGCAGGAATAGGTGTTACCTTCAACAGTCTTACTCCAGATTGGCTCTTTGGTTGCTATGATACTCACGGCCGGAATTCCAAATATGGAAGTCCGCTCCTAATTCCCCTATAACTGCCTCGCCTCGATGACCTTCATTTGGCTGCAGTCGAACATTATGGGTGACGTCACACTCACTCAGTCCACTTCTTTCTTCTAGCAAGCATGATCAAACTGTGGCCCGGGGGCCAAATATGGCCGTCAGACCAATTTTTCTTGTCCCTCAAGCTTCCAGGTGAATTGCCCCATATTACTTTAAACAGTACTTTTTATATATATTTCTGAAAATCTACTTTAACAAGCCCGTATCAAATATTTAATGTGTCCCACTGAGGATGTAAGCGTGAATAAAGGTCTAGTGCTTCAGTCTAACTTGTAATAATAACGCAGATTTGAAGTATTCACTGTACTGGTGACCAGTCTGTGGCCCTCAATCGGCCCTCAGCTTTGTCTGTGTTTTTATATGTGGCCCTTAATGAGAAAAGTTTGGACACCCCTGTTCTACAGTCTATAGTTTGTACAAACAGAGAAGAGCTTTTCACGTAGAATTTCAGCGGGATTACCTTTATCTAATATAATAGGTTGCATTCCCATTTGAGTTGGAAAGCAGGTGTCATTGATCAAATTCTATATTAGATTCACTGTTTTTGCAAAAACTATCTATGCATATGATCCACAAATGCACCTTATCATTATTTGTTTGGGATTCACTCCACGAGCTTGTCACATTAATCTTATTGCTTAAAGCAGACCTATTATGCAAAATTGACTTTTCAGAGCTTTTACCAATCTTAAAGTTGTTTCCTCTCAACATTTACTGTGGAGTGATTCGTGCATATTGGAGTAATCTTTAATCGCTTATTTGCTAGATGCCATAGTACCAATCAATTCCTGCGTTCAAGATCTGGCAGCATTGCATAGTCAGTTTGGCACAAATGAAAAAAAAAATTTAAAATCTGCGGCTTGCTAGTACAATGTGCAGTTAACCATAGGGGCCGACAGCTGCTTGGCTCTTTGTTGTCATGACATTTGCGGCAACGTCTGTTCCCACGGTTTTCTCATGGGGAAGTTAGCAACCTTGTTTCTTAAGTTGTTTTAGATGAATATTGTGATTTAAATTGTTCAAATTATAACAATGATCCATGGGTGTCATAGAATAGAACTTATATAGCAGACACAAGCACAACATCTTTAAATTTCACTTCTGTGGGTTAATTGCAAATATATAACGTATTTAGATCACCATGTTACCTTTTGTTGGTTTGAAAATCCAAAAAGAAACATGTTAAACAGTTTAATTAGTTTCAGTTTTCTGAGGGGAGGGCTGATGGAAGGACCATGTTACGTAGGCTTAGACAAGAGCGTTGGTCTTGTATATCTAACCGTAAGAAGGGCTCGAATAGTGCCTGGAAGAGACTGTAAGATCACTCAAACATGCACGAATGATTCATAAAACCTCTTCAGGCATGTTCTGGATGAGGGAATAATGTTACAACATGGTAGAAAGCTCCAACAAGTCGATTTAGCATAATACACCCTCTTTGATGTCCCTTTGACTGACAACAATCACATAGAGTTGGCACCAGTTTATTAAGTTTTGCAAACAACAGAATAATGTCACTATTGTTGACTTAAAGAGGGGGTATTTTACTTCTGTGGGGTATTAACTGCTAACACATTACATATTTAGATCACCCTGTTTTATGGTTTTGAAAATGCGATATTCACTGAAAACAATGTATTAACATAGACGTTTCGCTCTCCCCTTGCTCCCTATGTTAAGTCACTCCCCCTTCAGAGCGCTATCACAACATAATCAGTGTGTATCCTGCTATTGAAACCACTGCACACCGCATCAGGTTTGTCAAGTTGCTGTGTACAGTGTTGTAACATATTTTTTTACATTAATGGAGAACTGACCTCTTCAGGCATGTTTTTGATGAGGGAACGTTATGACATGGTAGGAAGAAAAAAAACCCTCTTTAAAGAAAATGTGGTTCAGTAGTAATATTTCAATATTTGTAGACCCCTTTTGTTTACCCCTAACATCCCTGTACATTAAATTACTTCTTAACTTTTTTCCATCTTGGTTTCTTTTGTTTCTTCCCTGTCCCCACACGAGCTGGGTTGAAACAGATATATAAGTATCCACTGTAAATTCATGCGTCATTCCTATTGCGCCCAACAGAAGGAGCTCCAGGCAAACCTCTTGCTGAAATCAAATTGGGATGTAGTTTTTAAATGTCCTATATTATACAACATTGACTCTTTTGAGCTTTCAGCGATGTTAGAATGTTGTTACCTCCTCAAAAAATACCTTAAGTTGGGTTTTGTTTTATCCACATGTTTGAATAATGCTGTATTATTAGTATGTCTGCTTCGTCAAAGCTCAAAATGCTCTGTTCCACCTTATGATGTCATGTATTCATTTTCAAGCTAACCTTTATCTTTTACCTTTAGTTCAGTAGAGATTGGAAACTCCAAGGCTGAAATTATCCAAATCATTCTATTGAAGGTGTATGGAGTTTAAAAACACAGTGGAGCACTTCCTGTATTACCACATGACATCACAAGGTGGGGCATGAAACAGAAGGTGTTTTTCTGTTTGAGAGACTCAGCCTAAATATGCAGGGTGAGTGATTTCCACATGCACATTACTCCCAGCTTGGCCACAGCCTAGGAGCATGCTGCATCTATAATCCACTCTTTCTACTCATTTCTATGGCTGTTTTCACACAACTATTGATGAGCAGCTTATTAAATCAAAGCCGACACTCTTCTTATAAAAATTGCAGAGCCCTCTGTGCAGAGCATGAGAAATGAAAGCCATGTTTGGCCTTGATTTGGTCTTTTCAGAGAATTTCTCTGTGCACTGGCTGAATGCAGGAGAGTCAGCATGCATTTCTGCCCTCTGCTGCTGAAGGGTGCTAGGGCCTGGCTAGAGGGGGCAGTACGGTGGTGTTTTCAGAGAGTCGTATTCAAAAGTTCTCTGTGTAACTTTTTGGTGAGTGTTGTGGCTCTTGTTTGTCTCCATGGAAATGTTATTGTTTTGCCTGGCATGTTTCAGACTATGTCCTTATCTCGCTCACATCTATATAAAAATATAATAATAATTATATAATGTTCCACAGTATAGCAAAAACAGGCAATTACTAATTACTACTACTACTAATTGCTACTAATTAAAGAAAAATAACAACTAAATATGAAGTTTATCTTCATAAAATAAAAAGTAGGAGTAAGTTTGCTGCAGTATAATGCCATTCTGGGACACCACACAACTTCCCTCTATTAAGCATCCTCCTGGCGGCTCTGCCTTGGGCCGACCTGGTGTTAAGGAGCTAAGACAGGGCCACAGGAGCCTGGAGGCTTGTGCAAATGACATCTCACAAATGCTTCACAGCAAGAAGGTTGCATGTTCTCCCCATGTCTGGGTGAGTTTCTCCAATCAACCCAAAACCTGCACAATAAATCTCTCAGCGGCAGCAGCTCATTGCTCCTGACAAGTTGCAGAAATAAATTTCCCTCTCGAGGGACTCAGAAATAGCATGCATTATTATACCTTTGACTGGCTCATTCTTGTGCCACCCTTCAGGCAACCACCACTGGGTTAAACAGAGTGTGAGGAGCTCCCAAGAGGACAGTAAACTGAGCAAACAAGCAGTCAAAGAGACATGATTAAAACAGATACATCTCAGGTATGTTTATGATGAGGGAATATTGAAAATATAGAATCCCTGTAATCAGTGTGTTCCAACCTGTTTTGAGTCACGCCACATTTTTGCTGTTAAAAAGATGCTGCAGCACACTGTCTACTAAAAGGTTTGAAACAACAATTTGAGCAACAAAGTGTCTATGATTTCTGCCACTGACTGCTATAGTGATAATTTTGGTGATCGTCCAATTAGATTTGTTTATTTTAGTGACGTATGTGAAACAAAGGAGTTCATTGGTTATCTCATTTAGAGCAAAATTACATTTCTCTCACCTCTCTTAACTGCTTTTCAGTCCACTGTGATATTTTTTCCTTTCTTTTTTCCTTGTAAGCAACCATATTTGTTTTGATAAGGACGGACCGACCATGTGTATCTCTGATTGGATAATCCCCTGTCAATCACACTCTTCTGAACTTTGGGAGATTCACCAGCGACCAGACTCACATCTTCATAGTTTTGGAGAGACGTGTATTCTGGATCCAAGGCAAATCTCGCCTATGTATGTATGTATATGCATATATACACAAATCTCATCCTCACCTTCCGCGGGTGGTCTCATTCCTTTTCCCACACTCGGGTCCTCTACCAGAGGCCTGGGAGCTGGAGGGTTCTGTGCAGTATCTTTGCTGTTCCTAGTACTGCACTTTTCTGAACTGAGATGTCTGATGTTTTTCTTGGCATCTGCTGTAGCCACTCCTCCAGTTTGGAGGTCACTGCAGTGCTTCCCACCTTGACCTTGAGGTTTCCAGTCCATACTCTGCACAGATGTTTCTGTTCACTATGCCCGCCACTTGGTTATGCCGCTCCATGTATGCTTTCTGTGCAGCATCTTACATCCTTCAGTTATGCGCTGGATTGTCTCAGGAGCCTCTTTGCACAGCCTACATCAGAGGTGCCCAAACGTTTTTTTTATCGAGGGCCACATCTCAAAACATATTCGAAGCGGAGGGCCACAGACTGGTGATCAATACAGTGCAGTGCTTTAAACACAGCTTTGACAGAGTCACTGTAACTTAATAAGGCTTGAAACACATTCAGTTTAGGTCTGTATCACACTGCAATGTGATGTTTGAGGATATAGTGGTAGAAATAGTTTAATTTGCTGTTAAAAGTTCTGCTTATGATCAGTTGGGCTTCAGCAAGAGACCTGAGGCCCAATAGAAACTGGTTTGAGGGCTGCATTTGGCCCCGGGCCAGAGTTTGGACATCCCTGGCCTACACCGTGGGTCTGGTCTGCTGTGGTATATCTGAGCCTCTAATATTTCAGTGCTCAAGGCCTGCTTCTGTGCAGTCAGGATGAGTGCCTCTGTGCTTTCCTTCAGACCAGCTCTCTCAAGCCATTGGTAGAATTTCTTGATATCATCCTCTTCAGCAATGTTCCAGTGGTACATCCCATGTAGGGGGTTGTGTTCTGATTATGGTACCTCAAGCACCTCTTCCTCTGCACTCCACTGTCTGAGACATTTGCTGAGCACGTCATCTGCTGGGGCCTTGTCCTGGATGTACTTGTGGATCTTGGATGTTTCATCCTGGACTGTGGCTCTCACACTCACTAGTTCTCGGCCTCCTTCCTTGTGGCTCACTTACAGTCTCAGGGTGCTGGATTTGGGATGGAACCTGCCATGCATGGTTAGGATCTTTTGGGTCTTAATATCTGTGGTTTGTAACTCCTCCTTTGGCCAGCTTATGATTCCTGCTGGGTATTTGATTACTGGCAGGGCGTAGCTCTTTATTGCCTGGGTTTTGTTCTTGTCATTGAGCTGACTCTTTATGACTTGCCTTACTTGTTGAATGTATTTGGCCATGGCTGCTTTCCTTGTTTCCTCTTCAAGGTTGCCATTTGCTTGTGGGATACCAAGGTACTTGTAACTGTCCTCAATTGCTGCTATTGTTCCTTCTGGGAGTGGGACCCCTTTTGTGTGGACTTTCCTCTCTTTTCTCTCTTTATCACCATCCGACTACACTTCTCCAGCCTGAATGACATTCCAATGCTGTGCTGTAGATCCTGGTGGTGTGGATCAGTGAGTCAATGTCTCGCTCATTCTTAGCATACAGCTTGATGTCATCCATGTAGAGCAGGTGGCTGATGATGGCCCCATTCCTGAGTTGGTATCCATAGCCAACGATTTGGCTGAGGATGTTCAGACCTATGCAGAACAGCAATGGGGACAGTGCGTCTCCTTGGTATATGCCACATTTGATGGTCACTTGTGCAAGTGACTTGCCATTGGCCTCAAGGGTGGTTTTCCACAACCTCATCGAGTTTGTAATTGGTTGGTTGGTCTTACAGGTTTTGTAGTCTCTGGCAACTGTTCAATCTACCAGGAGCTCTTGTTTGGCTCCCCTGGTGTCTTCGCCGATGCCCTTCTGTGCTGTGCTCATGTATTGATTCATGTGCCCACTTATCTTAGTTGCAATGATACCTGACATGAGCTTCCATGTTGTGGAGAGACAGGTTATTGGCCAATAGTTGGATGGGACTGTACCCTTTGAGAGATACCTCTGGATCCAGTAGGCGTGGATCATGTCAGGGCCTGGTGCGGTCCATTTTTTCATACCTGACTCTTTCCTGGATGTCTGCCACTATGATAGTGACTGGATTCTGTTCAGGGACGTTGCTGTGGTCTTCTCACAGAGCCACCAGCCACTGTGCATTGCTGATATGCGATGTCTCCTTCTCCCATACCCCTTCCCAGTCCTGTTCGGTTTCCAGCCTTGACGGATCTGCTCTGATATTATTACCCTGCCATTGAGCGTACACTTAAGATATATATATGACCTTTACATTTTTCCAAGGCACACCTCGCAATCCTTCAAGGCTCAATAGTGTTCCCCGGAACACTGGTAAAATCAACGCTTTAGATAATCCATAGTAATGTTCCTGAGTCGTGGCCTTGCACAGATTTGGCTGCCAGTGTGCTTTCTGCTGTGGTGCCATTGGGGAATAGCTGCTGTGTATTTGAAGTGCGTATGGAGCTCTTTGCTAGAGGACAGTTGGCAGATGAAACGCAGAGTCGGAGCGTGTTGAGACAGGGCTGAACTCCTGTAACCTGCCCCTCTCTGGATGTGAAGGAATTCAACCCCAGACCTCTGGAGCTGCTGGGGTGCTGCGGAGTGGAGCGATTAGCCGGAGGAGGTAGTGATAATGAGTATTCATAATCAGAGAGTAGATCCGTGATGGGGTTTGGAGATTTATCAGACTGGATTTCTGTATTTGTTTTGAGTTTGAGTGTGTGTGTGCAAAATTTTTAAGAAGGGGTATTTTTCTAACCTCTAACACGCATAACATATTTAGATTACCACGTTACCTTTTATTGCTTTGAAAATGCTATATTTTCAGTAAACAACATATTAACATGTTTTACAAGTTTCACTTTCTGATGCTCTGAGTCTGCCATCACTTTGCCTCCCACGTTAAATCACTCCCCCTTCAGAGCGCCATCACAGCACAATCAGTGTGCATCCCATATGAGAGCATGGATGATGTAGGCTTGCAGGCTGAGCATTGCACAGAATCTTACAGCTAACTGTAGGGAGGGTTCCAAAAGGTCAAGGAGAGATTGCTAGATTGCTCAAACATGCGATCTTTACAGACAAAACCTCTTCAGGCATGTTTTGATGACGGAACAACATTATAAGATGGAAGAAAACTCGATTTTGCATAATATCCCCTCTTTTAAAAGCATAGATTATGCATTTATGTGGCCTTGATTCTCTTTTAAACATGCTTTGGTCAGTGTTTCACATTTCTAACTTAAAATAATGTCTGAATTTAGAAAATGTACATTATAAACTTCACCTCTGTTTCCACTTAGGTGTTGGCGCTCCCTCTGCTGTCAGCAATCGGATTGAACAATCAGAAAATAAATAAATCTCCTCGTCCCCCACGGATGATATGATCATAGAGACGTGCATGTCATTTGACAGAAGAATGAGTCTGGTGAGGGCTTATGGGCTTGAAAACTATTTTATCTATGACACAACTGAAAAGGCAAAATACAAACAAAGCATTTTCAAGCGACTTCGGATTAACGGATTGAAGAAACAAGTGTGTATGAAGCAAAATACAACCCCAGGTATGTTTGTGCAGAGGGACCGACATGTGCCTGTTAAACCATTTGTGAACAAGACACTGCTCTCCATGATGAGTTTCTTGTCTTTTTTCAACAATTAAAACACTTACATAAAAATCTTCTGCTCATGAAATGCAGTTTTTACCAGGAAGTGAGTGAATCTGTTTCTTGTATTAAGTTATTTTATATCAATATTGATGCTTTTCACAGTGGTCGCCTCAAATACATC
This sequence comes from Periophthalmus modestus, assembly GCA_019594935.1. Classification (NCBI taxonomy): domain Eukaryota; kingdom Metazoa; phylum Chordata; class Actinopteri; order Gobiiformes; family Gobiidae; genus Periophthalmus; species Periophthalmus modestus. The sequence goes on along the minus strand of JAIEZT010001390.1, from coordinate 14,543,837 downwards.
TGCTGTATCTTTTGGGCCAAGGAAATCTGCAACAATACTTTTATGAGAAAAGAAACAGCAAAGTGTGATACAGCAGATCAAACTAGAGCACTAGTCCTTTAGTCGTTTAATCAATTCATTCGTTGGTTAAAAAATAAGTCCACTAATTACTTTATCAGGATTGTACGGGTTTAAATAGACCATATGAGAAAGAAGAAGACGAGGGATGAGTTAGCTGGAGTTGGAGTGGTGGACAAAGTACTCAATTTTATTACTTAAAAATAGTAAAACATAAAATGTACATTTAGTATAAAAAGTACAAAACACTGATTATGAATGTTAAAATGCTTAATGTAATGAAATACATAAAGAATTTAGCTGATCTTCAATTTGGATTAGTTTTTAAATTTTTCTAGTGAATCATATGTATGTGATTCTGCTCAAATCCAAGACTTTAACTCCAAACTCAAAGTAAAAAGTATCCACTGTAAAATGTACAGATACCAACAATGTTTTTACCTTTGTACTACTTTTCACCACTGAGACTTTGAGTGACTGAACCCTTTAATTTGCCTTTTTACTCATGAAGATACTGTTTGCTTCTACATGTGTATAGTTAATTCTGCTCAGTATCCTAATAATTTTGAGAGCTTTCAGTACTACATGCCCTCTTTCAGTCAGTTATTGAAGGCATGTCTTTAGTCAATCAGATATTTCTTTAGTCTATGTTAGTCCTACATCAAACACAGTCTCCCTCTGCGATTCCCCAGTCACAGAAAGTAGAGAATTGACAATGTACCAGCCAGGACCATTTTGCTAAAGTAGCCATTAGATCAGATCAGAGCTAATCCGGCCCATGGCCCATCTTCTACAAAATATTCTATCTCTTTTTGTTCTGGTTTAGACCTGGTTTAATTCTGGGTTAGTTCTGGTTTAGTCTTGGTTTAGTCTAGTTTAATCCTGGTTCAGACTTGGTTGGTCTAGTGTCAGTCTTCTTCAGTACTGGTTTGGCAATTTGGCAGAGCAATGTTGGTGAGGCCTTTTGTACTTTATGCTTCCCAAAAATGAAATATAGCGACCCCAAATGGTGTTATAAGTGGTGACATGTTGTGCACCTATCTGGCCCTCATGAAAATGAAGTAGAGTAGCCCTGCATTAGGTGGACCACCCGGAAAGAGGAAAGCTGATCAAAACCAACATGGTGGAGTGTAAGAACTATAGGCACTGCACACTGCCAGAATCACAGAATCGAAAATCTTTATTATTGCCATTGTCATGATCAAAATTCACTTCACTCCACTTAAGATAGTGCAAATATATATACACAGTTGAAATCAGAAATTTACATACACCATAAAAAGACTCATATGTTTTGTTTCCCTTCACTGTGACAGGAAATTAGACTAAACTTTTCCTGTTTTAGGTCCATTACAGATGACGAAAATGATTTCTTAATTTAAAAATTACAAAGTGGCTTAAGGATAACAAGGTCAATATTTTGAAGTGGCCATCACAAAGCCCTGATCTCAATCCTATTGAAAATGTTTGGGCAGGACAGAAAAGGCATGTATGAGCAAGGTGACCTACAAATTTGGCTCAGTTACACCAGTTCTGTCTGGGGAAATGGGACTAATTTCCTGCCAACTATTGTGAGAAGCATGTGGAAGGATATCCAAAATGTTTTTGACCCAAGTCATACAGTTTAAAGGCAAAGGTACCAAATATTATTGAAATGTTTGTAAATGTCTGACTTTGAAGAAAGTAATGAAAAATTGTCTAAAAAAAGAAATAATTTTGGTAATCCTAATTGACCTAAAGCAGGAAAAGTTTAGTCTGATTTCATCTCAGACAGTGAGAAAAAAGTGCGTCTTTTTATTTAGTGTATGTAAACTTCTGGTTTCAACTGTAGCGAATGATAATAATAATAATAATAATAATAATAATAATAATAATAATAACTGTTTACTGATAACTGTTTTTCCTAATAATAATAACTGTTTCCAAGGCCATGGTTCTCCACTGGAAAAAGGTGGCACCCTCTCCGGGGGGTGGAGAGTCCCTGCCTCCAGTGGAGGAGTTAAGAATCTTTTGTTTATGAGTGATGGAAGGATGGAGCATGAGATTGATAGATGGATCGGTGCAGCGTCTGCAGTGATGGTGTCGCTCAGTCAGACTGTTGTGGTACAGAAGGAGCTGAGTCAAAAGGCAAAGCTAAAGCTTTAGAGGTCAGTCTATGTTCCTACCCTCACCTATGGCCATTTGGGTAATGACAGAAAAAAACAGGATCGTGGATACAAGCGATTGAAATAAGTTTCTTCCGCAGAGTGGCTGGGCGCACCCTTAGAGATAGGGTGAGGAGCTCAGTCACATGGGAATCAGCTCAGAGTAGAGCCACTGCTCCCCAATGTGAAGAGGAGCTATCTCCTGGACGTCTCTCTTTCTGGGGTAAGGGAAATCTGGGAGTCCCTGCTCAGGCTGCGCCCTCTACGACCCCGCCCCGGATAAGCGGAAGAAGATGGATGAAAACTGATGCTGTAATTTGTCTAGGCGGTTGTGGAAGGGGCACTATGTAACTTTTCTGGTGGAGTATTGTCATATGTTATTCCTGTCCAGATTGTTCCCCAATGTGGCATTAAACCAATAAACTAACCCATGGCATTAGCATATATATATATATATATATATATATATATATATATATATATATATATATATATATATATATATATATATACACATAATGTAATGAGGCACACACTGTCTCACTGTAACAGAAGAAACCATGATATGGAGAAGCAGACATACACCACAGCAGCCTATTTATACTCTTGTTACTGCTATTTGAGGATTGTGTCACTCTTGTGTTGCCAGGGACGACGGCCATAAACCAGGAACAAACACCTGATCTGTGAGGAAGAGGAGGATGTAGCCTCCTGTATCTGCTGATGGATGCTAACAAGAGGAAGGACACTTCACATTTTGAGTAGGTTTTGAATAGCAGAGTATTTAAACGTCCTTTACCAAATGTTCCCTTGTATTTGAGCAAAATATGTCTTGCTGCAATGCAGATGTATCGCATAAGCAGCTCATGAGGTCAAAATGAGTCCACTGTGTTCCATCTGCATCTAATTAGAAAGCATTTTATTGTCCGATAATCAGGAAGTGTTCATTTTAGTTGTTAGCTTTACCATCATGGCAAAACTACACATTAGCTTCTGAAAGTTGTGAAAAGTACATATAAACTCATCGCTGTGAATAATTAGGAGGATCAAACTGCATGAGGTAACTGAGGGATACCTTTGGACCACTGTGACACGTTTAAAATGAAGTAGTTTTTCAGATAGTAAAAAACAGGTACAGCACCCACTTTAAACTTTAAAACAATTATTAACACTACATTAGGTGGTACTTCTGAGAGTGTCTGTTATTAGGCCTATGAAAACATAGGTCTCCATTGAGGGAGGACCGTGAATTAGTAGAATTTATTTTACTCAACCAGTCCCATTTTGTTGCCAGTCGAGATTATCACAAAATTCACACTTTTATATCTTTATCTTTTGTCAGGCAAATGGCTGTGAACTAATAGTATGCTGTAGATTTTGACAAAGAACCAGTCATTAAGCAGCAAAAGATCTTCATATCAGAGGAATGCTTTGGGGGCTTTAGAATGTTAGAAGATGTTTTTTTTCTGTTTTGCAAAGTAACACCACCACGTGACTTTATGTTCACATTCAGAAAGAGTTCCTGAAATACACTTCTGTGCAAAGTCTTACAACATCCATTCATACAACTTTTATTGAATTCATTCTGTTGGTGTCCTTAAAAGTTAAATCAGTTCTCCTCTATTGTGAACACTTTTGGTATTGTTATTATGTTCGTAAGCTGCTGTGAAACATGGGCTGAAAGTTGCTTAAGTTCAGAAAATAACTATTTCCTCTGTGTTAAAACTTAGTTTACGTAGTGGGGTTGTCTGTTTTCCCCTGCTACCCTTCAAAGCACCCGTGTGAGCTCCACCCTTGATCCCGCCCTCATAGTTAGAGACTATTTAAGCCACCTGCTCCCACTATGGCAGCCCCTTTGCTGCTGCTGCACTGTCTGCTGCTGTGTCTTTACTTTTTTGATGGGTTAATGGCAAGGTAGGAAAAAGGCTCTTTACAAATGATAAAATTCTAACAGTTTAGTTAAATGGCAGATTTACATTCATAGTCCTGTTCTGTGGCAGTCAAACCCTGGGTAGAACTGCTACCGAGGTACACACAGGTCAAAGCAGGAGCTGTGTTTGCATTGCCGGCAATAAGTTAGACCTGTTCCTGGTGCACGTTGGACTCCACCAGGGCTGCCCTTTGTCACAGGTCATGTTCATTATATTTATGGACAGAATTTCTAGGTGCAGCCAGGGGTCTAGTTTGGGAACCACAGGATCTCATCTCTGCTGTTTGCAGATGTTGTCATGATGGCTTCATCGAGCCAGGACCTGCAGCAGGCACTGGGGCGGTTTGCAACAGAGTGAAGCGGCTGGAATGAAAATCGGCTCATCCAAATCCGAGGCCATGGTTCTCAACCGGAAAAAGGTGGCTTCCCCTGGGAGTCTCTGCTTAAACTGCTGCCCCTATGACCCGGCCCTGGATAAACGGAAGAAAGAAAATGTGACTGGATTTTTTTTTTTTTTTTTTTTTTTTTTTTTTAAATTAACCCCATTTTAGATGTCAATTCAACTTTTAGCTTTTATTAAAATTCAAGTTTTCCACATTAACTTTTACTTGCTTTTTGTTACTTTTCTAAATTTGTTTTGAGTTTTAGTTTCAGTCATTTTGTCTTTAGAACTTTTTAAATAAAAGAATTGAAAGTTTTCCACCTCATCTTTTTTATTCAGAACCTTACCTGTGTCTTTAATTTATGACTTTGATTGTGACCCTTGGGTTTTAAACCCTCAGACTTGCCCTTGGCGATACCACATTTAGTTTTTAAGCTGAGGGTATCACACAGGCTTATTACATAGCAAACGGAAAATGTTAATGATGAAAGTACCCACTCACACCAAGCCCCACGGAGCACATCTTCCATCATGGTCGGGAGCACGGCAAAGGTTGAAGAATGGGTGGGGAGGGTTTAAACTGCCACAGGAATATAACCAGGTGGACTATATTGGCTGATGGAGGATAGCTGTCCACTGTTTTTGCCACAACAAACTGAAAAGTTGCAGATTACAAAAAACATGCGAGAAATGTGTGGTGACAGTTTTATTTACTATTGATTCCTCGCTAAATGTAGATCATGTCTGCAGAAAACAAGGCCCTTCCTGGACATCATCAGCTGCACCGAAAAGGTTGTTGGCCAAACGGCTTACCAGCTACGTATGTGGTAACATTAGCTTTGTGAAACAACTTGGGGTCACTATCAAACACCAGATTTACAGTGACTGCAAGTGTGGTGGGGGTCCTGCAAGACTTGGAAAGTGACCTCAGCGAAGTGCAAGTTCAGATGAGGAATGAAACCTCAAGAGTCTATTTTCCCCAAACCCCCCAGTCTGGAGGGCATTTTAGATCATTAGACGTGTGCTATTGCGTGAAACCTCGGTAGTTTGGTCAAATACACCCCGGTTGTTGTAGTTGGTGTTAACAGACTCAATCCAGCAATTAGTGTCAACGCAATGTAACATTTTGAATCAAACTTATCTGCCTTGTTTTGGTTTTAGATGTTGTTCCTCTGGCTGTGTCTGACTTACACAATATGACATAAAACTGATCTGTCTTTATGGAGAAAAAGTAAAGTATGGTTTTAACTTTCTATTTCCATGAAGGTGATGTGCCACCTCCAGAAAGGTAAATTTAACTGAACACTCATTTACTATATTGTAACAACTTTTATATTGAAAAGTTATTTATCCGGAATATAATCATGTGACAAAAGTAAATTCACCAAAACTTGAACAGTGTCACCCTTTAGAGCCACATCCGTAAAGATCCCAGTGGAGCCTGTACTGTACGCTCTGGTCCACATTAACTATTTAGCCTCAATATCTATCCATCTGACTCATAGACTGCACAAGTCAAATATTTAGTAGCTCTGATTAGGAAATCCATATTTTAGATATGACTGTGTCTCATTCGTCTGGCCTCATAAATATTCACGTCATTTCTGAAGATAACCTCCGAAGATTCCAGTCTGGACGAGTTTTCTCTGTCAAAGGTCCTGCTGTCCACGAACGCTTCATCTTCCAAAGTTTCCGTGAAAGTTTCCCTGGATTTGGAGCATTATGTCATGAGACTGTGAAGGCTAAGGCTGTATCTGCTAAGCTCTGCAACTCTCTGTGAGGTGCTAAAAGAAAGATGGCTCTTCTGTATTCTTTTTCTATGTTATTACTGGGAAGCCTACTTTACTCTTTGCATTTACCTGTTTTAATATAGTGACCTGGGTCTGTCTAGGGCCCCGAGGCCACCAGAGGGCCCCCTAAAGCCCATACATTTATATTAAAAATAATGATTGAAAAGAAACTGAAAACTAAATGGCACTGGGGTGTTTATACTAGTCTACATATCTCTCTTAAACGATTAGATATTAGATTAGATATGTGCTGCTTACATTTGTTTTTGATCAGGCAGTGGTGTGGACAGCTCTGTGTTGACAGGTGTGAAGGACCCCTCCCTCCAGGTGCACAGTGGGAGCACTCAGGCAGCAGAGGGACATTTGAATGTTTTACAAACTGAAAGACTAAAAGTTAGTGAAGTTTATCTAAAGTACGAGACAATGTTTGAAGAGCCCGGAGGAAGATCTTTTTGGGGACAGGACTTTTCAGCGAGGACTTGAAATATGCCACCATTTTACATCATTGAACCTGCAGGATAAAACAGAGGCTGGACGTGTATAATTCTGCAGACAGGACACACCTCAGAGGGACAGAGGACACCAGGTGAGTCTGTTTATTACCCTGGCTGTTTTTGGTTGTGTTTGATCCTTTTGTCTCTAAACATCAGATGATATAAGTGTAGTTAAAGTCACTGCTCCTGTGTCACATTAACAGCTGATTATGGCAGAAAGACCTCCTGAATGAGTTGTGAATGCTCATAAAGGGATGCTCCAATACCACGTTTTGCAAAACAAAACTGAGTAAAAATACAGTTTCCAGACATTATTTTTTACTGGTGTTTGATTAGAGTGGTAAATCTAATAAAATTAAGAGGATTTTTTATAATATAGCCTACTTTTTTTATCTTGGGATTCTTATCTTATTTACTTAAATCGTAGTTAGCATATGGCTTTAATATTTCCCACTTCCTCTTTGCAGACTGCGCTCTGCGCTAACTGCTAACGAGTCACTGTTAGCATAACAGTGACTGTTATGTTACTTTTACCTAAATATGTACAGGCAAATAATCACCAGAGCCACTTAGCATCGTTAGCATGCTACTATCGTAAACACAAGCACTGCGCTGATGTCCTCTGTGAACTACAAAAACATTTAGAGTCTTCAATATTTATATATTTCATGTGACAGTCACATATGTTCACAGCTCTGCTTAATGTACAGAACAGTGAATGTGCAGATTTGTGGTGCAGAGCTCTGTGGAGAGATGAGCTGTGAGCCTCAAATAAGAGGCAGCACAGCTACAGTGGTATCGGCTCTTAGTATCGGCAGCTCACTGACGAGTACGAGTACTGGCCCCGATACTGGTATCTGTATCTGTGCGTCCTACTCTTTAATATGTGCAGTTACAAGAAATAACAGCATCCAAAGCCTGACAATAAACAAAAATAATGTGATCCTAAAATCCTCTTATTTAATGTTCAGTCCAAATGATCTGATAATTATAAATCTGATGTTATGTCCAGGCTGTTTCTCTTATGCAACTGCGTCACTACTTTGTACTTCTTGAGTGATATGATTTTGAAGTAAGTGTACTCTCGCTTAAGTACCATAATTTCACTACCATAAGGCGCGGGGTAAAAGTTGCGAACATCGTGGGAGCGATGGAGGACAGACGGCGAACACAGTTTTGCAAAGCCCGGGAGGCAGCGCCGGGCGAGTTACGCCACGATGTGTGAATGGATTGTGGATGCTTGGGCTCACGTATCTGCTTGTACTGTTCTTTGAGCTTTCGCAAAAGTCGGCATCGTTCACGCGGAGCGGTACGGCAACAAAACGGACTCTGATAGTGACGAGAGGAAACCTGGTGTATTTTTATAGAAATCTAGCGCAGCTGTTCATTTCAGATACAGAGGATGAAGACTTTGATGGATTTGTGAATTAATTAAAAAAAAAATGATGTGAGCGCACTTTGCTAAATACTTGAATAAAGCACAACCGAACACAGTATGTGCTCTAAAAAAGGCAAAGGAAGCAAAACTAACATACATGTTTTACTGTGCCTGCGCCCTAAGGCCCGGTGCGCCTTTTGTATGTGTTAAATGCAGAAAAAGCACCTGTAACTGAACTTATAATCTGGTGCGCCTTATGGCTGTGAAATTACGGTACATTGTTTGGCTTGCAATTCTGCATTTTATGACATAAAGAATTGATCAGTGTAAGCTCACTTTAGTCGACTGGAACACATTAAAATGCACCAGAAACCATGAAAAAAAATGTCCAGAATTTAAAAATTTCTTTGGCAGACCCTCCTTCCTTAGATGTTTTATACTGTTATACTTGTGGTTATTGATGTTATAAGCCTCTGGAATCTGCAGTCTTTTTATTGGTGGTGATGATATCTTAATGTTGTCAAGTATGAATATGTGGCACTGAAGTGGCGAGGGCCCCCAAGGGCAAATTCAGCTTAGGGCCCCCTAAAGGTTAGGGCCGGCCCTGATACCTTTTAGTCAAAAGCATTTCTGAAATCTCTCAGTGCAGAACATTTCATCGACATTGTGGGTTTTGTCGGGGGAGAAAACTTTCAAACATAAAGCACTTCAGAGTCACACACATCGAACATTTATGTAAATTTGGCTGAACACATTCTGTCCTGTACAGGAGACACAGCACGGAGGAGACTGATTGACAGTGGTCTACAGTCCCTAGCCAAATCGGGACGCAGAACACAATGCACGTTCAATATTTTGTACACCTCTACTGTTGGGAAATTGCTCCTCTGCAATTGACCCATCCCTTCAGTGGGCCAACCCGTCAGGAGCAAGGCTATTCTTTCTACCCAGTTAGTCTGCCTTTGTTGATGCCTGAAAAACGTGCAATCTTTTAGATTTACAGATTATCCATCCTGGGAATTCCTCCAGGACAGATGCAGTATACTATAAAAAAGGACCAAAGAGAGAAAAGTGTCTGCCAAATTAGCTTGAGATTAGCCTGGATGCAACGCTGCTTTTGTGCGTGTGAGTGGTCTATTTGGGCCCTCCAGGTCATGGGAACGGGCCCTCTGAATGTTCGTCCCATTATCTCGTCCCCTGTCCCCCGTCTCATGTCCCTGCTTGTCCCTCTGTCCCCAAGTGTCCCTGCGGGGTAGTGGTGTGACACGACCACTCTCCCACCAACCCCCATAGAATACTGCTAACACTGCTTGTTTTTGCCAACTGTTAATTATACATGTCCTAACCTGTATTGAAAACTCCAAGTTGCAGTTTATTTCCCACACTGTGCTGTGAAAAAGATTGTGTAAACTCACTGTATAGCTATTGAATTACTTATGTAGAGACTTGTATGTGGAGAAAAAAAAAAAGTATACTAATGAACTTAGGTCAAATGTTGTGTTCACGTTCTAAAATGTGGTGTCATAATTTTGGATTGGAGGATATTGGTAGAACAGATATGTATGAACCAATACCTGAGCCATCAGATTTCCCAGGACCGACCAGTATTGATGTCCGTTCATTTTTATGTATAACTCTATGGGAGAGTCACTTTTTCTGAAATAACCAAACAGAAAATCCACAAATATTGCAACTTCTCATTTTCTCTACAAAAAATCTACAAACTTGCAATAACAATCTCCTGTGTGGTTGAATAATGGTACCACTTTTTGAAGCTGCTGAATGAAATTATTTACATATTTGAGCTGATGGAAAAGATGAAGGTATGATAAGAGTAGGAGGCAATGTACACACAGTAGTTAGCACTCTCACCTCCAAACCTCTTTGTCAAAAGCCTGATCTCGTCACATCTCAGAAACTAAGCAGAGCTGGGCCGGTTAGTAGTTGGATGAGCCACAATGGGGCTCCAGTGGCAAAACTGTTATTGTGTGCTTAGGCAAGGCACTCCACCTGCATTGCCGAGTACAAATGGTGTGTTGGTGGCAGTGAGAGGGGCCGATGGTGCAGATTGGAAACCTCACTTTTGTCAATCTGCCAAAGGGCTGCTGTGGCTACAAAAAGTGAATGAATAATGCACTGTAAAGCATCTCTGAGTGTCCAAAAAGTATTATATAAATCCAATGCATTACTGTTACGCATTACTGTTATAATTATTATTATTATTATTATTATTACAGCAAGGTGAGTATTTCTCCTGTGTGATCTGGGTTCCCCATCAACATAAAACAGTCCCTGTAAGTTGACTTTGAAGGCTGCTGACCCAGGTGGGTGATGATCACACAGATCTTCACTGTCTATTGGTTCCACCTTCACTCTCATCAGACTAAGCACTACAAAATGCTAACAATCAAAAACATAGTGTGGAAATAACCTTTTGAAAAGCATCTTTAAAAAGTTGACAATATGAAGCATTACCTCAATTATGCACTTTCTGACGCAGCTGTGTGATTTGCAATCCATTAGGCAATATGCAAATGTTGGTGTTTGTGGGAGGAGGGGGGGGACATGCAGAGTAATGGTACGGAAGAGCAACCGATGGAATGGAAAAAAAAAAGACAGATTCAGGGAAGAACTCTCCTAGCTTTCTACCACTTTAGGCCTAATGAAGTGTATCGGCAACATAAAAAACCCGTAAAAAACTTTGGTGAATAATCAATTAACAGTGCCAGCATGGCTTAAAGGGCCTGTGTCTGATTTCGAACCTTGAGTTAGGACTTGTTTCTATGTAGACTCTGCACACTGGGTGACTGGGTGACAGGTGCGCTGGAGGAGAGGCACTTGACTGAAAGGTTTTAAGAAGACTCCCCCTAAGTCTTACTCTTGGTTCACTTTTATTAGTACCAATAAAAGTGAACTAAGAGTAGCAGTGTGTGGGAGTCTTCTTAAACCGTTCAGTCAGAAACATGCTTTAGTTTAAACTTTTAGCCTGCACTTATTCCTTTTAGCCACTGTAATATTGCACCATGACACAGAAAGACCTGTCTGGGATAGTGTCAGGCAGTTGGTTTCCTATGATTCTTAATATAAAAAATGTATGTGATGATACTATCTACTATAGGCTATACTAAAATGGGGCAAGTAATTAAAAGGCAATATAAAAAAATAGGCAATATCCAGTCAGTCCAATGGTTAAAATGCTCCATGTGACTGTAGTTCCTTTTGCGGGCTACATACAGTTCCTTCGAGATATTTCTAGGCAGGATTTTATTCTCCAACTTGCCTCGTTTACAAGTTCACCCCTTTTTGCGTCTCGTTGCATAAAGGAAACAATTCTAACCACACACAACAACAACAGATTCTGTAAGCTCTTTCAAAGCTGGAAGTCCAATCCTAATGCATTCGTAGGCTCCTGGTAGATGGGCCCCTGGGCAGTACCGTAGATCAGCATCAGGATATGAAGAGAGTCCCCAGGTTCTGCTCAGTGGCGCCCCCCGCAACCACCAGTGTTTTATGATTTATGGTTTAATTGAGAACGACAGAAAACCTCACCACAGGGAAAAATAGTCTTCCATTTGTCAACGCTGCTGGTTGGAATGTGGGAAATTGCTTTGTGTTTATGACAGACTTTGCAGTTTAAGCTGGTGTTACAGCCTCTCAAATGTGTTAAAAATATCAGGACAAAAATGGGGGATGAGTCTTACCAGTGTTTGGGTAACTCTGAGTTTTTAAAATTTAGACTTTTTATTTGTTTAGTTTTAATTTCATCAACATAAACATGACATTTAAACAATGCCAATCAATACGGCAATAGTCAAACTTCATCCTCCAAAATTTTCTGTTAATATGATAAAAAAAATATTTCTTATAACTATTTGTGTTTTTGGATGATTTTATTGCAAAGGACTTTTTGGTTTTGAAAAAAAATGAAAAATGGATGAAAAAATTGAAGAAAAAACAAAACAAAAAAAACAACAACAGCCTTTCCTGGAGTCTGATCTTAACTTTAGCCACTACTTGCTCAACTGTAACCTAAATCAAAATCTTAACCTAACACATAACATATTTAGATCACCATGTTACCTTTTATAATTTTGAAATTGTTCAATTTGCTAAAAATAACACAAAATCACTCCCATGCACAGTGCATCAGGTTTATGGAGTTGTAGTGTATTGTTTTGCATGATGCTTTGGTACATCCCGCGTCCGCATTCCGAGCACGGTGACGAAAACTACTTAACACATTTTTACTCAAAAATCCATTGATAAGTGGCAGTAAATCAATTACAAGCTCAAGAAATTTAGATAGATAGACCTTTATTGTCCCCGAGGGGAAATTTGTTTCCACAAACTCCGTCAGTGCAAGAAAAACATTACAACATTGACCACACACAAAGACAAAGACAGACAGCACACAATAAAGAATTAGAGCTGGTATAAATATTCTTTGATGCTATAATGCTACTGCAATGTTGAGCAAGGATTTCTACATTACTCCTGGCGGAGTGTGTCGATGCTGTGTCGATCTGTCTCAGGTCATCTCAAAGCAGTAGGCTCCTTTTCGGGGCCCTTCTGTCGTCACACACAAGCTTGACGCACTGTGACAGCTATATACTCTTGGAAGCGAGGATGAAAGAACGAGAGAACAGCTTTTCCTTACTGACACAAACCCACAGCCTTGTGAACAGTTCCTTGAGTCAGTGGTGACAATGGGAAAATCTAAGTCCATGTTCACCGCCATGATGAATAAATTAGATGGGACGATAGCTATTCCTGCTGATGCTATATGCAGTCAGCCAACCTCTACCTGCATTTGCATGGGGTTAAATAGATTTAACATTCAAATAGATTTAACATTCTTGACCTGTCACAAGGAGTGATCATTCCCTCTTAGATTCTCATGGGACATCACGGCGACACCCACCTGCATTACAACAACAAAATTGGAGTAATTCCCATGTCCACAAAGATACTCCGAAATGTGTGACGTCTGGTCCAATTCCATCTCCCAGTTGGTGACATGAAGTTTAGTCGGATCTGTCAACTTCATGTCTGGCTGAAGGGTTATTGCAGTGCTCTAGGAATTCGTTTCGTGGATCATTTTGTGGATTCTGGAAGAGGAATAGGAATGGGAAAAAAAAGCTTTTGGTTATTTTGCTTTAAAAATGGAATACATTCAAAGACCATGCCACAAATCCCCTCAAATTTGTATAACCTGCACTAGTTTTTTTAGGTTTTCACTTGATCTATGTAGTAATTAGTTTTGTATGTTTTTAAATGTATTGTTTTGTATTTTAACAGGGTGCTCATGAAAAAGAGTCTAAGTACAGTCATTGGGCTCTCTCTGTATCAATTAAAAATTAAATATTTAGGGAAAATAGCCACGCGGGAGCATGCGTGACGTAGGCTAGTGGGCTTAGTCTTGGAGAGGATCGTACTGCTGACTGTAAGAAATATCCAAAGAAATATCCCAACTGAAAACTCACAATAAAAAAAACACATATACATTCCTGAACATCTCCCCTCTAGCGTATCACATAGCTACCGTTCTGCCCCTCTCTCTCCTCTATTCTCTTGTCCATGTGAAGCCTATGCCTGCCTGTGCTCTAGCAAACTGTAATGAGCTAATCTGCGCCGGGCAGTGGTCCGACCGGCCCTGGGGGGTAGGATCGTGCCCTCTCAGGCTGAACCAGTGCTGCTCTGTCACCTCTCCAAAATGTAATGACTTTCTACCCAACCAAACAACTCCAGCGAGAGGGATTACATATGAAGTACGCGCGGTAAGGCAGTGTGACGGGTGGAAGAGCTGAGCGAGGACCAGGCGTGAGCAGCGGGCCATGGAAACACCTCGTACCTTGTGTAAATTGGCCCCGACCGCAGTAGATCTTGATTACTGATGCCTTCTGATGCAGCAATTCCCCCAGCGCTAGTGCGAAATCAATGGTCTTAGCACCTGGACTACTTGATATCTAACACTGCGTTCTTCTGTGAGCACCGGACTCCATATCAGACCAGAGCAGGTTGTATGTCCCAGCAGACGGAGCCAGGAACGTCAATGGTAAAAGTCATCTTCACGCGTCAGTTTATAGCAGATTTCGACAGAGGTGTTGTGCTGGTGGTACAAGCGTGAAATTAGGTTGTTTACGCCTCAAAAAAAACATTATGCCAGTCTGATGAAATATGGTGAAAATAATCTTTACCTTTTAACCACGTTTATAATGTTGTGTCCCCTCGTCAAAAACTTACCTGGAGTTGTATTTAGTTACATTGCTTGTTTCATTAAAGATGAGGCATTATGCTGAAAAGATTTTTTAATGTTGTTCCCTCATCAAAAACATGCCTCAAGAGGTTTTAGATGCCATTCATGCATGTTGGAGTATTTTAGCAATCTCTTCCGGGCCCTATTTGAGCCCTCCATACAGTTAGCAGTAAAATTCTGTGCAATGCTCAGCCTACAAGACAATGCCAGCCAAGCTCCACGTGAGAATTCTCCAAAAATATAAAAATATACAAAAACATGACAAACCCGATGCAACGTACAGCACTTTCATTAGCGGGATGCACGCTGATTGTGGTGCGATAGCGCTCTGAAGGGAGAGCGACATAGCACGGGAGCAAAGGCAGTGGAGACGTCAAAAGTGAAAGTAATAAAACATGTAAATGTGTTTTTTTTTCAGCAAATATAGCATTTTCAAAACAGTACAAGGCAACACAGTGATCTAAATGTTATGTGTTAGCACTTAATACCCCAAGTAAAATACCTCCTCTTTAATCAATTCATCCTAAATCATCATCTCTGAGCCTCTGGTCATACATTGGTTGTTTAGTTGTTCACAGCTAAAACTCTGGACTTGTCCTAAGCAGTTTTTAAGCCGATAAAACATCATGGGACTCATTCTGCAGTCAAATTGTACTCAGTGTTGTACTCCCATGCTAATTCCCATCGCCGGCTGCAGAGGGAGCTCCAGCAACAAAATGCCTAATTGGAAACAGAGGTGAAGTTATAAAGTATATTTTAAAAATTGAGACATTATTTTAAGTTAGAAACTGAAGGTCTCTTCTCGTCTAGAATCCTGACCAAATTGGACAGGATTCCAAATCAGTTCAGGATCATTAGTAGTGATTTGTCAGTACACACCAAATGCCGCTTTTGTCTTGTATGGGAGTCGGCGCACCATGCACACAGCCCGTTGGTCCCACCCTATTTTTTTCCCTCGGCGAAATTATGCCATATAACAGTTGGTGGCTATGATGGCAAATGTTCATTTTTTTCCATATATTTTTATTTTTTAGGGTTAGGTTTAGGAACAGTTCATTTGGTTAAGGTTAGAGGACAGGTTGGCTAACCAGTTCTTGGCAGAACTTTGTTTCATAGAATGTTTTGAAAAAAAAGGCTCTATGTTCCCCCACATCCCTGTTTTCTCATATTTATAAGATATTTTTCAAAGTAACTTCATAATCTCCAAATGAGGACCTAACCTTAACCATAACCCTAAAATGTGGCCATGTGCATGTTTTTTTCTAATTATGACTTGGTTTGGAGGGAACCTGTAGTAAATATTTATCATAGTTTTACATCAGTTAAGTGTTAGTTTGTGGGGAAAAAAAGTTAAGTGGAAAAAGTACAAAAAACACAAGGAAGCAGTGAGAAAATATGAATCAACACTGAAAATTCCATTCAAAATGCATCAGAAAAATTTACACAAAATGAACAAGAGGAACACTTTTTTTTTTTTCCAGAATAAATGTTGATTTAAGGTGATCAATCAAGTTGTTGTCATCTATTTTGATTAGTCTAACCATAACTATTGTGTAATTTAGAAGTTTTGTAACATTAATGCATTATAGATGCTAGGTAATGGTAAAATGTAAACTTCAACAGAATTCGACAAAGACTAGACAAAACTAAAGAAAAAATAACCTCACAACAAAGTGCCATCTATTACAAAAAATCAAATAAAATGTCCCTAAAATGTGGTAACATAGGCCATCTGGGAGCATACAACCTTTTTTTCTAGGACCTTTAAAAGGATATATTATGCAATATAACCCTCATAAAAAGTACCTTTACACACTTGGCAAAAGCAATGAAAATAAAAGACCAATGTGCATGAAACTGTGGTGAAATCCAGACATTTGAGCAGGAAGCAGCTTGTGTCACATATTTCCCTATGATGACGTTTTTCAGTGGGACGAATACAGAAAAGTCAAGGCACAGTCGAACATGTCAAACCAGGTTTAATGAATGGACCCCCTCTCCATGAGGATCCTTCTATAAAGTTTCACATTGTCACTATGTTGTCTCCTCACTTTCCAGTCTTCTGCCTAATACATCTACAGACTGCACTGGTGACAACATTTTTTAAGTGCGGCTTGCAAATGCAAATATTTACCGTCTCTTTATTTATTTATTTCTCTCTTGTTTCTCAAAAGCTAAGCAAGGCTAAGGATGCCTGGTTTGTACTTGGATGGGGGACCACTGGGACAGCAGTGACTCTTCTGTCCTCAGGCAAGACACTTTACCTTTATTGCCAAGTATGAGAGTGGCCAAGTATGAGAGTGGTGTGTGAGTGTGTTGGTGGTGGTCAGAGGGGCCGATGGCGCAGATTGGTTGCCTCGCTTCTGTTAATCTACCCCAGGGCAGTTGTTGCTACAGTAGTAGTTTACCACCACCAGTGTGGAGTGGGTGTGGATAAATATTCCAATGAAAGGCACAATATAAGCCAAATTATTTATATTTGTATACAGAAAGGCCCCATGCCACCTGGGAGTCGAACCCAAGACCTTCTTTCTGTGAGGCAGAAGCGCTAACGACCACTGCGCCACAAAATTACTTACAAAAGTGAAACGTTGATTTGTGAACTTTACTGTAATGTCATCATTTGTAACTACATCACCTTTGTAAGTCCTTGTCATGGATTAAAAAAGCACAATATTGGTATTGAAAATATCGGTTATCAGCTACAGCAGGAAGAGAAATATCGGATATCGACCATCTATTGGACACCTATCAATGCAATTCTAATTTCAGATAGGCTACCATGTACCAACACTCCAGCGCTATTATGCGGGCAGATGTTCTGATTGGGATGCAGATAGGGATACTCGCTGCACCAAATCTAACAAACCCTTCCAATATTAATATCTTTGTGTATTTTTCTACCAATTTCATTAGCCCTGTGCTGTGCTTCATTAGTCGCACCTTTTGGCTCATTCTCATGCTAATTGTCTTGTGCTTGCTAACCATATGGCAAGGCTTCACTCACTGTTTATGAATATGCAGGACAGGCCAATACTATCCCCATTCCATTATCCATGACCTGCGCTGTCACCGCACACACCTGATTGTTTTGTGTGGGTTTTTTTTTTCCGGCGTGTGTCTAGCAAGCATGACACGACCATTTAGCTCTTCGCGTTTGGACATCCGTACCTCGCCTCATAATAGCCGCTCTCTTATATGCAAAACCAGGCCCTCCATCGCACCTGGCATTGGTGCCCTAATTTGCGTCCCATATCGGATGTAATAGCCAGACACTCGTATAACAGCAAAATGGTTTGTTTTGTCTGTGTCGATAATAACGTGAAAGGATGCGGCACTGAATGGTTTTTGGGGGAGCAAACAAAGATGTTTTGGAGGCCAGATGTAATGGAGGAAATAGGAAATGGACAGAGGATGGGGGACGAGTGGATACAGGTGTGGGGATGTAGTTGTAAAACATAATATTATTGATGGATACGTGAGAGCAATTATAGCATAACTATCATTTTAGCGCTGTATTGTGTAACTTTCCTAGTGGAGGGTTAGACTCTGCGTGTGACCTTGAAAATGTTACTGCTTTGCTTGGAATCTTGCACAGTAAGGCATTAAACTCTTTGAATTTTTGAATTGTAAAATGTACTTTTTTTGGAGTTCCCTCATCAAAATGTACCTGAAGTGGTTTTATATGCATTCATGCATGTTTTGACTAATCTTGAGATTTGTGAGCCTTGTTTAAATGTCCAAAAGCAGCAAAGCTAATCTTTACTAAGCTCTGGTGATGGTGTATGGACTTTACAAACCTGGAGGAGCATTGTTTCAACTGCTTCTATAAATAATTCACAACACACCAATAGTCAGTTCTGAGGACAAGCAACAATTTATTTTTTTTATTTTTTTTTTTTATTTTTTTTTTTTTGCAGTTTAAAAGTTTGTAATTGAAGAATCCAGTGCCATACTGTGACAAATTTCAGGCCAAGAAATATCATTTACATGGAGACAAGAGAGTGGTGCAAGCTCTACAAAAATTGCACTTTTAATTAATATGCATGCAGTAATTTGCTTAAAGGCGCTGTACCTGAGTTGTGTAGAATGTGGAAAAACAGGCAGTTCATTTTAATTTTTGCAGTGCTATAAAGTTATTCCTCACTTACCTTAGGCAAGGCAAGGCAAGTTTATTTGTATGGGACACAAAGTAATTCAAAGTGCTTTACAGAATAAGAACATTCTGTAAATCACAATGCAAACAAATCAAAACACAATAATCATTATTAAATTAACATTAAAAGGGAAGAGTCAGAATAAAAACCTTTCAGTCATATTCACAGCTAACCACAACTTTTTTGAGCTGGAGGTCAGCTGATGAAGTCCTCAAAGTGTGAAATGGTTCCTATGGCACTAACATGTTGGAGATGTACTTTGGTTCTAGACCATAGAGAGACTTGTTCACAACCAGAGCTGCTTTAAACTCTATTCTCTGAGCCACAGGAGCCAGTGCAGAGACCTGAGCACAGGACTTATGTGTGAAGTACATCCTGGTTCTAGTCAGGACCCGAGCAGCAGCGTTCTGGATGTACTGTAGACTGTCTTAAGGCTTATTTGGAGAGGCCAGTGAGCAGGTCATTACATAAGTCTCTCCAAGTACACCTAATATACTTGATTTTTGCAACATTCTTAAATGATAAAAAGTTGCAGATGTTATTGATTTGATGTGGCTGTTAAAGTTTAAATCTGGGTCCATTATTGCCCCTAGATTTCTAGCCAAATTTGAAGGTTTTAGAGAGAGACTGGAGGTGACTGTTGACATGTTCTGTTTGTTTCTGTGGGTTGAAGACTATGACTTCAGTCTTGTCTGAGTTTAGCTGAAGAAAGTTGTTTTGCATCCACACACTGATCTGTTGGATGCGGTGGCAGAGTGAATCCACTGGTCCATATTCACCTGCTGCCAGTGAGACATAGATCTGAGTGTCATCTTCATAGTTGTGGTAGGACACATTATTGCTGTGTCTTAACAGGCCTCATAGCAGCATGTAGAGATTGAACAAAAAGGGTCCCAGTACTGACCCCTGGGGTATCCCACAGAGATACCTTATGCGTTCTGATCATCCTAATTGTTCACTGCAATGACGAACTTTTAGAGTGGAGTTTTTTTTGTAATAGTAAAGTTGACAACAACTAGCATCCTAATCACGCACTTCCTGATACTCAGACAACAATGCGAAAGAGATGTTACAGTCTAATACCAAATATAAAATTCTACAATTTTGCTAAAGATATGATATGTAAAACATGAAAATCAAGTCAATGATAGTAGAAAACCAGATAACAGCTAAACAACAGGGACACTGCAGAGTACACTCACATTTATCACTGATACTGACATTGGGGTCAGACACAGCTGAACTGAACCTTTCTCTCTTAAATAACATGCTTCTGAGTCTGTAGAGGATATGGATTTTTGTGTGGGGCTAACAAGCTAGCTAAGCTCTGCACAGTCACAGCAACAACGGAGAAGAAACTACTTCTGTATAACGCTAAAAAAAAAATTGGTCAAAAAAAAGTAAAGAAACACATTTTGTTTGTTAAGCTGCCCATAGTTCTGCCAGTGCACTACCTGTATAAAAATGTGACCATTTACTATTTATCTCTATGCATGCCCTATAATATGAGTGTAGTGATTTGCTTAATTTGACTTGACTGTTCTAGTTCATTATTGCACAGCTCTTAACTCAAAGTGACGGATTCCAGAGTTAAGTTACTGCTCAGCTCTCACACGGTGCTTTGGCTGATCGTCCAACAGCTCTGGCTCCAGCAGGTGTGGTCTCCTGTCTGCCAATATTCACACATCCACACAGCCAGGCTTATCACATCCCAGGATTTCATGGTCTGTCCAGCGAACATTCAATAAATTTAAAGAGCGGGTATTACACTTCTATGGGGTATTAACTGCTAACACATAACATATTTGGATAATCATGTTACCTTTTATTGTTTTGAAAAAAAGCGATATTTATACAAAAAAAACATTATTAACATGTTTTATAAGCTTCAGTTTCGTTTTTGATGCTCTGAGGCTCCACTTTATTTGCTCCTACACTAAGTCACTCCTCCATCAGAGCACTATCACAAACACACAATCAGCACGCATCCCGCTAATGAAACTACTGCACGTTGGATCATGTTTGTCAAGTTGTTGTGTACAGTTTTGTTTCATGTTTTTTGTATATTTATGGTGAATTGTGTGGGAGCATGGATGACGTAGGCTGAGTGTTACACAGAATCTTACAGTTAACCATAAGGAGAGTCCCTATAGGAGAGATCACTAAAATACTCAAGCATGTATGGATGGCATCTTAAACCTCTTTAGGCATGTTTTGATGAGGGAACAATGCTATAACATGGTAGAAAGCTAAAAAAAAAAAAAATGCTTTTGAATATTACCCTCTCTTTAAACCTGATAATAATGTCCAGAGGTGTGTAGTACTTGAGGGTAGGTGATTCTATAGCAGAGCTGGGTAGTTTACGTAACTTTTTTTAAGAAGTTGTACTGTTCATGAGTACTTTTCTAGCTGCATACTTTTAGTTTATTGGTTTGTTTTACCAAGGACCATGTTCAAACACATTAATCTCATAAAAAAAGAGATGATTTACACCAGATTTAGCTAAAGTTAGTTTTCATCTGCAGTCCCGGGGCAGGATACAAACAATTAAAATGCATCCAAGTATCCAATCATTTACAATTATAAACCACGCATTCTGCCATTCTTTCATTTAAAAACATCACACATCCCCATTTCACATTAAAAATGGCTTAAATATTATATCAAAAATTACCATATAAGCTATCGCATGCAAATACAATCAGTGTTGACAATGTTGACTCTCTGAAAGGACTTTTTTACATTAAGAGGGAGAAGTCCCTCAGGTTAGAGGAGAGTTTCAGTCTGTCTGGGAGCTTGTTTCATTCTTTAATGCCCCCTGTATGAGAAGGCTGTGTGTGCAAAGGCTGAGCTACATTTCTAGTCATTGTGACTTGTGGACCTGGATGTTCTGATGGTCTGCTCTGAGCAAAGCATTGTTTGAAATTCTATGTATATATCGCACATCCAAATACTCAGTCAAGTTCTCAAAGTTTAACATTTTATATTTTGTAAGGATTTAACAATGATCATGTCTCAGTGGTTTCTTATCTAGCACTTTTACTTCATGACAGAGGCAGTAAACGTGCTAGACAAGAGACTTTAGAGACTTATTTGGAGACTTTAGTGGTTTTCATATTTTCTCACTTGCTTGAGACCAGTCGGAAATGCAATAGTTTATATGAGAAATGATCATTGCATGTAGATAAACCTTTGCTGCATCATAACACTTTTTTGATATGCTTTTTCATCCCAAACATGGGATCCAACACAACCCCTACATATTTAAATTCCCCCACTACTTTGATTTGCTTGTTTTTGACAAAGATGCATGGGAACCTTTCAAGTTCACCACAGGAAGATCGTTAATATAGATGGTGAACAACAATGGCCCAAGAACAGAGCCCTGTGGAACACCCATGTCACAAGCCTGAGATCTTGAGGGCTTCTTGTGGACTCCCAGGCAGGTTAGAAACAATTATTAATCAGATGTTATGTCCTGGCAGTTACTCTCTCTGTTACTCTTTCTAGAGCAGTAGTTTTCCCAAATACTTTTGAGAATACCACCCCAGTTGTGAAATATGGAGGTGGCAGCATCATGTTATGGGGTTGTTTTGCTACTTAGAGGGAATGGTGCACTTCACGAGATAGCATCATGAGGAAAGAATATTATGTGGAAATACTGAAGCAGCATCTCAAGACATCAGCCAGGAAGTTAAAGCTTGAGCGCAAATGGTCTTCCAAATGGTTAACGACCTGAAGCAGACTGCCAAGCTGATTACAGAGTGACTTAAAGATGAGTCAATGTTTTGGAGTGGCCATCACTATTAACCTAAAAAACAGGAAAAGTTTAGTCTGATTTCATAAAAAAAAATCTGATGTCAACTGTATGTTTTCTGCATTTGACTCATCCGAATGTAATGCCACTGAGACATCCTGTCAGAAGGCTCATATTTTGTTAATTAGTTTCAGTTTGTAATCTTTCCCAAGGTTGCTCAACGTCTTGGCAATGGTTGGGCCCTGGTTAGCACATGTCGCTGTGTCCTTAGGAAAGACACTTCACCCACATTGCTTAATATGAATGTGTTGTGAGTGTTAGTGGTTGAAGGGGCCCCAGGGCAGCTGTGGCTATAGTAGGGCTGTCAAAAGTATCGAAAATCAGACAATATTTGATACTAAACTAGTATCAAAACTAGATGCTCGTTTGAGCAGGCATCAATACTTAAAAAAGTTGCATTCACAGGACAGAAATGAACCTTTCCTGAACAGCTTTGGAATGATCTTGAGCTTTATCAGAACACGTATAAAACCACATAGACTAGTATACGCCCATCGACCTACCATAGCATCTCTGGTTTTGTCTGCATGGCCTGTAGCCTACGTGACACTGAGCGATAGATCCGTGATTAGTGAATGTATTTTTAAAGCGGGAGTATTATGCACAGTTGATTTTTCTAGAGCTGTCTACCATGTTAAAAAAATGTTCCATCATCAAAAACATACCAGAAAAAGTTTTAGATGTCACCTGTGCATGGTTTGAGTATTTTAGCGATCTCTCCCAGGCCCTATTCAAACCCACCTTATGGTTAGCTGTTGGATTCTGTGCATTGCTCTGCCCACAAGCCGACGTCACCCATGCTCCCACACAAACAATTCTCCATAAATATACAAAAACACGATACAAAACGGAACAGAACAAACTTGACAAACCTGATGTGACGTACCGTAGTATAATTAGCGGGATGTACGCTGATTGTGTTGTGAGCGCTCTGAAGGGGGAGTGAAGGAGAGGTAATACGTTGTTTTAAGCGGATACAGCATTTTCAAAAGAATAAAAAAAGTAACATGTTGATCTAAATATATCCTGTGTCATAAGGCAGTTAACATCCCATAGAAGTAAAACACCCCCTCTTTAAATGGATCATAACTAGTTGACAATGACAGTCACATATATGGTAAATGGAAGAAGTTTGCCTCTGTGTCAGAAGTAAACTACCCCACATAACAAGATTACTCAAACATGCGTGAATGAAACCGACTCAAGTTAGATTAAATACGCAAACAACGTCTCAGCATGGGGGTAGGAACTTAGGGGCCATTTCAGATAAAGTTTACAAATGCACGACCAATGGCTCGCAAAGTAAATCAAAACTGGAGCATGCTTTTGTGATAGCCTCAGTGCTACGATAAGAACACTGGTACATAATTCTCCTTTCATCTCCCTGCTCGTGTCATAGTGATAACAAACATATCTGGGGGCCATGTTGTGAACAGCCAAATCTATTACGAATTCATCCCAAAACACGCCATAATTAATCACCGGTGTGATGCTATTATCTAAGCTGTCTGAGAGCGTGCACGAGGCGGGGGGTGTGCAGGTATGTGTCTATGAGTGTGCACGAGGTGGGGAGAGGAGAGGGGGGGGGGTTGTAAGGGAGTGCACGTGTGTCTGTGAGCGTGCACAAGGCAGGAGTGTGCAATGAGGGGTGTGTGCACGTGTGTGTGAGTTTGTATGAGGGGTGTGTGTACGTGTGTGAGTTTGTATGAGGGGTGTGTGCACGTGTGTGTGAGTTTGTATAAGGGGTGTGTGCACGTGTGTGAGTTTGTATGAGGGGTGTGTTGCACTGTGTGTGAGTTTGTATGAGGGGTGTGTGTGCACGTGTGTGTTGAGTTTGTATGAGGGGTGTGTGCACGTGTGTGTGAGTTTGTATGAGGGGTGTGTGCAACGTGTGTGTGAGTTTGTATGAGGGGTGTGTTCACAGTATGTGTGTATCTGAGTGTGCATGTGTGGGAGTATACGTGTGTGTGTCTCTGAGAGTGCATGTGTGTGTGTGCGTGTGTGTGCGTGTGTCTTTGTGGACGGCTGATGGAGTGCAGGTGTGAAGATCGTTTGGACACCTCTGCTGTCTCTGGCCCTCTCCTCAGAGATGAGATCTGGAGCTGTGTTCAGAGCCAGGTGGTCGTTCCATGGAGGCTGCAGCGTTCAGGATAAACTGTGAGGTTTGAGTGGCACTTTTGTGAAATGGTGTTTGAAATCATATTTGAAGTTAATGAATGGTAAAGGTCTTATATTGAGCAAAGTTGGCTCTGAGCTTTAAGCCATGTCAGCGTGTCATTACCTCATCAAAAACATACCCAGAGATGTGTTTTTGTTTCCATTCACACATGTTTGAGCAATCTTAATTTATTATTAGACTGTCATCTTAAAAGCTCTAAATATTATACTTTTCCGATATCATGAAGCCATTATTTTCAAGGTAACAGCTACCTTTCCCTTTTGTTAAGTTGAGATGGGCAATTCCTGGGCTGAAATTATCCAAATGATTCTAGTGAAGGTGTATGGATTTCAGTGCAGCACTTCCTGGATTATCACATGACATCACCTTATTTCATTCACAAAAAACATGTGTTTGTTTAAAGGGACAATATGTCATTTTCATAAACATCTGTGGTCCCCAGCAGATATGAGGTAATCTAATAGAGCTCTTTCTGATGACACCTATAATGCTGATTTATTCTTACTTATAAAAACATTCACACCTCACAGCAAGAAGGTTCTGGTTTCAAATTCTCAAGTCACCTGGGCCTTTTCTCTATGGAGATAACTCCTTTAACTAGCAACAATCACATCTTTGGGGTTTGATTATGCCACCACTTAACACCTTGTGAAGTCACTAGGTGGTAATCCAGAAATTCTCATCTTCACCTGGTGCATTTTACTAATTTCAGTGCACCAATTGTCTCTAGTGACACACATTGCTAAAGTTAGCCTCATTTACACTGCTTCCCTCCTCAGCATGACATCAGTAAACAGCTTTAGAAGACCCCGGCTGTGACAGGAGAATGCTGTTGTTGATATGAGAAAGCTGTGAGTCAGAAAAATTACCAAAATATTTTAAGGGAATGCTCGGGGAGTCTATTCCTTGAAGCCGACCGATAGTACAGAAGGAGTACTTTGATAATCTCCTCAATCCTAATGTCCTGTCTTCCGAGGAGGAAGCAGAGGCTGGGGCGTCCCTCACCTGGGGTCTGAAGTCAATGAGACTGGAAAAAGGTGGCCAGCCCTTTTCAGGTGAGTGGAGAGTCCCTGCCTCAAGTGGAGTTCAAAATATCTTGGGGTCTTGTTCATGAGTGAGGGAAGGATGGAGCGTGAGATTGTGAACCGTCTGCAGTGATGCGGCCGCTGTACCGGACTGTACCCTCACCTATAGTGATTGAGCTTTGAGAGTAATCAACCAAAGGGCAAGATCACAGATACAAAACGGTCAAAATGAGGGGTTCCGCTGCAAAGTGGCTGAGCACTTCCTTAGAGAGTGACGAGCTCAGTCATGTGGGAGGAGCTAGGAGTAGAGTTGCTGCTCTTCCATGTGGAGAGGAGCCTTTCTGAGGAAGCTTGGCATTTGTTCTGGATGCCTCTTGTAGAGGCGGTGTGTTCCGGGGCATGTCCCACCGGAATGAGATCCCAGGGAAGAAACAACAGGCCACCGTGGATGGGACTAGGGATGGGAACGATATACGATAATATCGTTAATCACGATAAAAAAACAGCGGTCGCGATTAATCGTACATGGCATTTTTTTTTTAAATCGCGCATGATTATAAGTTTTTTAAGGCACCAGACTGCCTCCATGTTTTCTGGTATCAATACCAAACATTTAGATCCTCTCCTCTGAGTCCCACAGTCATCTTCACTCTGACACGAACCCGCTCGGGTCAGAGATGCCTCTAGTTTAACTTGTACAAACATCCACAGTGTCCTCAAATCACGTACGTCCTTGTTTTGTCCGTTTTGTCACGTTTCGATCATGTTTAGAAGCAAAACGGGGGCCTCGGAAAGCGCCGCAGCCCCCGCTTAATTTACTCGGTCACATCCGTTTGTTTACGGAAAAATCTCAGCAGTCACACACGTGATCCGTGTCCTGGTGTACGGAGAAAACGTCCCTACAGGTGTGTGTCTGTGCTTGGTTGCTTCTCCCGGGGGTGGCGTGGGGCGTAAACTTTCAGTCCCATGTTCGCAACTTGCTTCCCTGTTTGTGGCTCCAGTGACACACCCC
>JAIEZT010001390.1:14450460-14517116 GCA_019594935.1 Periophthalmus modestus | reverse complement strand
AGAGATCTTTCCAATAAGCTAGAGCACTTTCCACTTTCCTTTACTGATGCCCGTCATTCACGTCAGGATTGAAAATATTCCATTTCTAGGTCATAATGCCCGTCTGACATTATCCAAACCTCCTCCATTCCTAAAAAGATAAGTTGGAGAACACAGCACAGAAAAGTTCAATAAATAAGAAAAGCTGATTATACCAAATAAGGTTAGTGTTTCTACGCAGCTTTAGCCTTGACTCCCGTTTACTCAGTCTTTTTTGTGAATGTTGAAATGGTCCCTCACCATTTATATTTTATTGAAGAACTTTCTTATGTTTGGGTGTTGTGAGTTGCTCATGTCGCAGAGCTCAGCCACTGGACCTGACCACCCGCCCATAAAGTGTTTGGTTGTATCTTGAGATGACATTGCAGTGGTATCTATCATTGTATAATACAGGAGGTTCTGTGAGGAAGCAGATCAGGAGTAGAGCGCTGGGGGCTCCTCAAGCTGAGGCGGCTGGTCTTCATTTGGATGCTTTCTGGATCCCATCCTTGAGATGGAAAGGTTTCAACATCATCATCAGTTTTTGCCTTTCATGCCTGACGTTCTTGGCAAGGTCACAGTAACGTTAATCGGGCCCCAACTCTCCTCTCACCCACATCTGACATGAGGTTAGATCGCACCATGAGACAGGCGCCACAGAGCGAGTCCCTGACAGGATGATGTGGGGTCACCCGCCCCTGCCCCTCACCCACCCTCCCCTCGTGAGTTCTTTTTTGAAGCTCACACACAGCAGCAGCATTTGCTCCACAGCTGCGAGCCGTAACGGTGGGTCTGCTGTCAGCACACTCTCAGTGACATATGAGCGGAACACAGGTTTAAAGACTCTTCCTCTCTTCAGTACTCTGCACAATATGGCCCCAAGCGGGTCTGTATCCAGGACGTTCCTATTACAAGATTTTTACAAACCCCTGCTCCCTCTAAAGTAAGGAAGACTTACATATTCCACTCACTACATTTTACGGCACAAAGACCTCAGAGTGCACTTAACACCACGAAACGGAACCTGGAAGACCGCAGGGCCAACTTTAACTTTAGCTTGTATCCCTCACAATGAGAGCCAGTTTACACCCGCAAGGTGGCAATGAAGGGTCTTTAATGCCACTAAAGCTGTTTTTTGGTTGTGTACATTAACCTCAAACTGTGGTCACTCAAATTCATTATGAATGCAATTTCTAGAATTAAATTATAGTCAGTAGGGCTTTAAAATAATTCATTTAGATGTGTGCCTTAAATAAGATCACTCAGATTAAAAAAAAAAAAGTTTTAAATTACAACATTAAAAATCTGTGTTTTGCGTGATTAATCACACTTTTGAAATATGATTATCTGATCATCAGCAATACTATATGCATATAACCACACATTTGGCATAAATAAAAGAGGTGACATCTCCCTATGTTGGCCATTTGATTTTCAGACAAGAGAGAAATAACTTGTGAGTAATGCAGTTCCTAACTTGAGTCCACAGCACAGATATAAACACAGTGATGCTCCGGCAGCTTTCACTTTCACTTGGATATAACAGATCAAAACAAAACAATGTGTTCATGGAGTGGTCGTCTTTTATCATGTCTATTATACATGTATACCTTACTCCATGCAGTGTGACGCGCCTCTCCTACTCTGGTGCCTAATGTAAATAATCGGACTGCACTATGACATGCAAAGTCTGATCATACATGTTATTGGGATCTGAGAGCTTCTAACCATGACCCCTCAGGTATGTCCTGAGTTTACATGCATTTTAATAAATCGGTTTAAAATTTGACTAGGCCGTTTATCTGATTTTCCATAGTAACTGTTTCGGAGGACTATACGGACGGCCTCAAAGAGATTATGGCAAACCATCCGACCCCTCAGGAGGGAGAAACAGGGCTTCACCACACTGTTTACAGTGCGGGCGGAGAACTCCTACATCGACTGGGGATGTTGTCGATGGTGGAAGGAATACTTTGAGCTTCTCCTCAATCCCACTGTCACATATAAGAGAGTAGGAATCAGAGACTGGGGACCTGGAGGTAGACTTGACCATCACCCTGGCTGAAGTCACTGAGTGGTTGGCAAGCTCTTCGGTGGCAGGGCGTCTAGGGGTGGACATGATCCGTCCTGAGTACCTTAAGTCTCTGGATTTTGTGGGGCTGTCTTGGCTGACATGTCTCTGCAACATTGCATGGCGGTCGGGGACAGCACTTCTGGACTGGCAGACCAGGGGTGGTGGTCCCTCTGTATAAAAAGGGGGACCAGAGGGTGTGTTCCAATTACAGGGGGAATCACATTCCTCAGCCTTCCCGTAAGGTCTATTCCCGGATACTGGGGAGGAGAATTCCGACCGCTAGTCAAACCTCGGATTCAGGAGGAGCAGTGCGGTTTTCGTCACGGTCATGGAACACTGGAATCCAGCGCTGTACTCTCCATTGGGTCCTTGAGGGTTCATGGCACCAAGGCTGCCCTTTGTCACCAACAGCCAGGAGCCGAAGGGGGTCTGGTTTGGGAACTGGAGCGGTTTGCAGCCAAGGTGTGAAGCAACTGGAATGAATCTGAGGCCTTGTCTTGACCGGGACCGGAAAAAGGTGGCTTGCTCGCTCCGGGTGGTGAGTCCTTGCCGCAAGTGGAGGAGTTCAAGTATCTCAGGGTCTTGTTCACAAGTAAGGGAAGGATGGAGCGTGAGATTGACAGCCAGATCAGTGCAGCGTCTGCAGTGATGCCGTCGCTGTAGTGGACTGTTGTGGTGGAAGAAAGAGTTGAGCCAAAAGGCAAAGCTCTCGATTTATCACTCAATCTATGTTCCTACCCTTTCCTATGGTCATGGTCAGGACAAGATTGCGGATACAAGGTGCTGGAATGGGTCCTCCACAGGAATGGCTAAGCATTCCCTTAGAGATAGGGTGAGGAGCTCAGTCACACAAATGGAGCTCAGTGTAGCGCCGTTTGCTCCTTCATATCGAGACATCGAGAGGAGCCAGCTGAGGTTCGGGGTATCTGTTGAGGATGGACCTCCTAGACGCCTCCTTAGGGAGGTGTTCCAGGCATGTCCCACCGGAAGAAGGCCCCAGAACATGCTGGAGGTACTATGTCTCTCTTCTGTCCTGGGAACGTCTTAGGGTCCCAACAGGGGAGCTACAGAACGTGGGGTGAGGCAGGTCTGGGAGTTTGCGGGAGTGGAAGAAAATGGAAATGGATGATTGGATGGATGGTATTCCTTACTAGATGACTCTAGATGCATATCGGAGATGGCCTGGCCTAGCACCAAAGTACATCTCCCACATGTTAGCGCCATATGCATCTCACACTCTGAGGACTTCAGGCACCGGGCCTCTTGCTGATGCCCGGAGTCATGAAGACTAAACATGGGGAATCAGAGCGTTTCAGCCAAAACCTGGAACAGTCTTCCTGAATATGTGAGACAGGCCTCCACTTTGACAATGTTTAAACCCAGGCTCAAAAACAGTTCTGTTTAGCTCTGCGTATGACTGAAAGTTTTTATCCTGCCACTCTTCTCTTTTAACCTTAATTTTATGATGATGATTATTTATGTTTTGATCTGTTGTATTGTGATTTTAATGTCTTTCTTCTTCTGTAAAGCACTTTGATTTACTGCGAATTTTGCTGTACAAATAAACTTGCCTTGCTTTGCCTTGCCTTGCCTTACCTTGCCACTGCAGTCACCCATTGCTCCTGACAGCCCAGAGGCACAGAGGGATGGATCAAATGCAAGGAATTTATAATGTCTCAGTCTTTTTTATGAGAATGAGTTGTATATCGTCACCACTCTTGAGATGCGCACCCATGCGTACTGAATGTGATTTCAATACATTCAAGACAACCAACCGCAGAATCTCACACATCTCTCACACATGCTTATGCTCCATTATGTGCCTTATCTTATGCCATTACTTAATTAGAACACTCTATTAAAAAGCTGTTGTGGTTGTTTTCAATTTCACGGTCCACGGCCTCCATGTGCGGGGGTGTAATTGGTGTGCATCGGGGGAGGGCGGACCCGTGCCTCCCCTGGGTGTCTCATACAGGAACGCTCAGCATCTGGAAGACAAGGCAGCATTACAACATGATCTGACCCTGGCCTATCACAAAGAGTGTACAGGGAATGCAGGGTGGAGACACAGTTTACTTGACTTTGCATAGTTTATTCGGGTAGTTGCATACAGTGACCTCCATTAATAGACCTTGATCAGTTTTAGAGTTAGTAGAGTTAAATAACTTTGTGTAGTGGTTTTAAAGACTTTCTGAAGCCAAAGACCAATCTTAATTTATTGAACACTTTGGAGAACTGAAAAACTTTTGGCCAGTCTTAACAAGCACCAACATTTTTTTTTTCATCCTGAATTGCACAATGGACTTCTCTGCCTCCGTTAAGTATTTCAGCTAAAGCAGATATATAGACTGTGTTTATTTTCATCAATTGCTATGTTCGTTATAGTTTATTTTGTTCTCGCCCAAAACACAATCCTGCCCTGTGATTGGTCCAATAGTGAATTTGAGCTCAAACCAGCCGGCGTGTCCTGGGTCTTCCCCAGGGCCTCCTCCTGGTGGGACATGCCAGGAACACCTCCCTAGGGAGGTGTCCAGGAGGCATCCTGAACAGGTGCCCAAGCCACTTCAGCTGACTCCTCTTAACGTGGAGGAGCACCAGCTCTACTCCAAGCTCCTCCTGTGTGACTAAGTTCCTCACCCTATCTCTAAGGGAGCGCCAGCCACCTTGCGGAGGAACCCTATTTTGGCAGGGTTTGTGCTTTAAAAATGCGCGAATGAGACAAAACACAACTCCAGGTATGTCTGTGATGAGGAAACAATATTATAACATGGATCAGAAAATAGTGTAAAATGCGACCTTTAATTGACTACTTGTTAGTCAACATGATTATATAATCGTAAAATAACCATACTCTTTCTTGAGTACAGTGCTGCTGCAAACTTTTTCTCACTAACATCAAACATCTCCAAGCTAGCTTCTTGATATCCCCACTTCAAAGCCTGTCATCATGGTGCATCTGTCCTGTTCGTGTTTGTTTCTGTGCAGGGAGAACGACTCCACCCAACATCTCCTGTAAACCACAGGCCCAAAGGACACATCACTGAGGTGTTGAGAAGGCTAACCGCAGGCGCAAAACGTTTGGTTCACATACTTTGTTACTTTTATTTGAATAGGATAAATGAAGGAATTGTAGTTTTAACAGTGATTTTTGCACATCATAATTTTTATTGTAGCCTACTTGTGTAATCATTTTTGTTTTATCCATTTCCTGGGTACATTTTCATAGAGTTTAACTGTGACAAAGCTAATTGTGTTCACAGATGACAGATCTCCTCTGTACTAACCAGGCCCAACCATGCAAAATCCAAGTATTTTCTTATATAGGTGCTATAACCTCAGTCTGCTCTTGGGGAAAGTTTGAGGTCTGAACTCTCTCGTTGCTGACTGAAAACTTACCAAATGCACTACTACTACTTTTTACTTAAAGAGAGGGTATTATTATGCAATTGTATTTCGTTTTTTGGCCTTCTACTCTAATCTTCCCTCATCAAAACATGCCTGAAGAGGATTTAGATGTCACGCATGCATGTTTCAGTAATTTAGCGATCTCTCCTGGGTCCTATTTGAACACTCCTTATGGTTAGCTGTAAGATTCTGTGCAATGCTCAGTCCACCCACGCGACAATTCTCCATAAATATACAAAAACATGATACAAAACTGTACACAGCAACTTGACAAACCTGATGCAGTGCAGTAGTTTCATTAGCAGGATGTACGATGATTGGGCTCTGAAGGGGGAGTGACTTATCATGGGGAGCAAAGGGAAGGGAGCCTCAGCATCTTTTAACATGTCAACACCATTTTGAAGACAATCAAAGGCAAAATGGTGATCTAAATATGTTATGTCTTAGCAGTTAATACCCCACAGAAGTAAAATGCCCCCTATTTAAAATTATTCAGTCTGGTCTATGGCTACTCTGCATGGCTCTATTTACACTAGCAAGGGCCACGTGCCAAGTCTCTAAATGCAATTACCCACACATAAACTCGTAGTAACCTGGGGCCTTGTTTGAATTGAGAGTCTATGTGAATGTTATTTACAGCCGTGCACATATGGCGGTCCAGGTGGTGCAGGATTATTGTACAGTCAAATGGGAACATCTGTTTAGTCCTGACAGTTGTGGAACACTTCACTTGACACTGTGCCGCAGCTGCAAAGGTGGAGATTTTAATCTAGATCCAAAATGGAGAGAGGTGTTCATCTTGATTTTGTCACAATACTGGAATGTGTGTCAGCCATTCGCATGCTTTGATACGATGTTTGGTTTTCCAGTTCCTGTTCCAAAGTATGGTATTAAACGTATCTGTTTTGTATTTATTCAAGGTGTGTTTATTTATTGCTAAATCCCTTGAAAAATATGTAGTTACAGTGAGGGGTTCACCTCTCCACAGATCTGACCTATAACTTGGCATGATGGAGTTACCTGCTTGTCTCCATGGTGATATATACATTTAATGCTACGCTGTGATGTGGCACATTCCAGACATCTCCATGGAGACAGACAGGGCCCTCCACCAGAAAAGTGACATGGTACACCTTTAAGTAAGGAAATGGTATTAGTATTAGTGTGTATTTTTCTGGAATTTTGGCGACATCTGCTGGGGACAGTGTATACAGGCTAATTTGTTTGACAGTAAACACTGAAGAGATACAATATATGTGAAACTATGTTCTAGGTCAGGGGTGTTAAACGCAAATTCGTGGAGGGCCAAAATTGAAAACTGGGACTAAGTCGCAGACCAAAATAAATATTTACTGAAACATTTTAACAACATCTGCATGTTTTTTGTTTTGTTTTTTTGTTGTTGTTTTTGTTTTCTTACAGAAGAGGTGGATTAAATTTGAGGGCGGCGACAGGTAGCAGATGCTAATGATTGTCAACTGAAATGGAGGGGGCCAACGTATTTCCAAGGCATTCTGGGATTCATAGTATTGGCGTACTGGCGTGGCGGCCGGTGGACCAACTCTAATATATATTTGATATGATATCGTGGGCCAAATATAATCATATCAAGGGCCAAATTTGGCCCGTGGGCCTGAGTCTGACACTTCTGTTTTAGGTTAACATAGAACTAGCCTTCAAAGATCCACTGCAGCCTTGGCACCAACTTTAAAGAAGCGGTATGTAGCCTGCACAGTTTGGTCTGCTTTCTGATTGGATAATGGTTTTGACAACGAAAATATTAAAATAAATAACTTAGCCATCATGGTCATTGTTTTTGTAAGACTAAATCAGTATTAGAATTGTTACCAGTACAAGCTTTAATTGATCTGAACATGTTTACCTCATATAGGTCATGTTTATGGAAATTAAAATGAACGTATTACACACACTCTCCCTTACACACACACACACACACACACACACACACACACACACCACACAACACACACACACACCACACACACACACACACACACACACACACACACACACACACACACACACACACACACACACACATACACACACATACATATATATATAGGCCCTGTCTGGACTCCTCTTTGAAGTACATAAAGCATTCTCTCATATGTTTAGTCTCACACTTAGACTGACGGCAGCTTTGTTCCACACTGACACGGAGGAAACGCCATGACAACACCCCGTTAACGTGCCTGGCCCCTCCCCCCCAGCCCCAATCACATACATTTGTAACAGTCACAAGAGGAAGAAAAGAGGAAGTGTCACATATGATGACACGCTACATTAGCCAGAGCTAGCGGTGTTAGTCGGTAAAAAGGTCGAACAAAAGACATGTAGGGGAATCCGGAGCCCCAAACACAAGCACAATGTAGGCTAATTGTGCCGCGGTGGAACAGGTGTGCCGTGTCAAGCTACATACGACCCACATGCTTTGCTAATGTCCAGTGCTTTTAACAGAGGCCAGATAGTGCAAATATTTGTGAAGGTAAGGGGAAGTCAAACACATTCTGTATCATTAATATGATTTATGCCTGCTATGTTTGTTCCAACAGCACTGGGAGGTTAGCTTGTCCAGTGGATGATCTTAAGGTTCTCTAATGTGATTTGATTTCAGATAATGATGGAAGTAACTCATGTAGTAGAAGTTCACCAAGTCTGGATGGTCGGTTGTTGGATGTGGCTACAGCGAAAGATTGATAGAGTGAATTTAAAGCTCCAGATTCTGTGCGGTAACTTGTAGAGGTTAGCTGAGGGTATTGCTGCATGCTAGTGGTGTTTATGCGCTTTTAAAAGTGAGTACATAAAAGGGAATCCTGCTTTTACTGAGGAGCTCTTGTGTTTAGTCTTGTGTTAGCCTCAAACATTGATTGCAGACGCAGCGGGACGGGGGCTCACTCTGCGACTAAGATTCCATGGATTGAACTTGGTCCCAGTCGCACTCGGTCACCTACGACTCAAGATTTTTCCTACAATCAGAAATCTTTCGTCACAGATGGCCAAAATCGTGCACTGGACACACTGTTTGAAAGTAGATGCCAGTGTGAATATAACCTGGCAAAGACTGGCTGCCACATATCATATGGATTATCTTATGTCTATTTAAGAAAAAGTTCTTCCCACAAATGTTGAGGTGTAACAATTTATTAGTCACAGTAAATGTACACATGTTTTTTAGATACGAATCTCAATAGAATTATTATCTGAATCTGTGTTAGACGTCCAATCAATCTGTATAATCACTACCTAAACCCCAGCACCGGCAGACAATCATGACTCAGTGCTAGTGCAGCCTCTGCAGCTCAGTGAGTGAATTCTGGGGGTTCTGAGCTTTCACATGAGGCCTGTCCATATACTGAGAATGAGAGAAACTTAGTATGTTTCCTCTATTTGCAGGTTAACTCTCTGGCAACCCAGGTTCAGTTGTGATTGTAGTTCAGTTTAAATGTCCAATATTATGCGAAATTTACTTTTGTGAGCTTTAAGTCATGTCAGAATGTTGTTACCTCCTCAAAAAACATACCTGGAGTAGTGTTTTGTTACATTTACACATTCACACGTTTGAATAATCCTGCATTATTAGTCTGTCTACATCTCCAAAGCTCAAAATGCTCTGTTCCACCTTGTGATGTCATGAATGGGTAGTTTTCAAGCGCTACCGACGGCTACCTTTTACCTTTAGTTCAGTAAAAATAGGGAATTACTGAAATTATCCACATCATTATAGGGAAGGTGTGTGAAGTTTAAACAAAACAGTGGGGCACTTCCTGTATTACCACATGACATCACAAGGTGGAACAGAGTGTTTTCAGTTTGAGAAAGGAACTTGGCCTAAAAAGGAGGATTTGTGTGTTAGACATGTGAATGAAACAAAAAAAAAAACAACTCCGGGTATGTTTTTGACGAGGAAACATTATAACAGATCAGAAAATGGTGTAATATGAGCCCTTTAAGTAAGAGCACATGCTACATCCAGTTTCTTTAACAAATCCTAATGAAGTGTGAACTCTCAGAAGCAGATATCTTTAGCTACCTCTCAAGGAAACGTAAAGCTAGTAAGTGCTACAAGAATCAGAATCAAAACTGAAACCTTGATCTGAGGAAATCATGATCAGAATGTCTTCCATTTCACAAACCTTATAGCAAAGTAAGACAATAGAGCAATAAAACACGTAGGCCTATATCTACAACTGTCACTGTGGTGTAGAAAAAGCTGTTCATTAGTGATCCATTCTTCCCATGTGTACATTCCCAGTTGGGACACTTTCCCTCTGTGTCAGGATGAGAGGGCAGGACTCCCATGCAGCTCCTGTAGCTGACCTCATGGAGACTGCGGTGATGGATTACCGGCCTCCAGCTACGCCCCGACCGCATTTCCTGTTCTCGCGGTATGGCTTTCAATCGGGGGCAGGGCTTTATGAAGTTATTAAGATTTTCCTATCAAGCCAGAGTTTGAATTAGGTTTTCAGACATATATGATAGGACAGTGGGACCAATAGAAACCATAACCTAAACCTAAAATGTTTTAAAAAAATCCCAAATCCATCATTAAAATACACCTACAGTAGTGTCTTGTTCCTTTTGTATGTGTTAAAGGGCCTATATTATGAAACTAAACACACACATACATGTTTAGAGTTCTTTTCTCAAACGGAAAACACTCTGTTCCACCTTGTGATGTCATGTGGTAATACAGGAAGTGCTCCACTGTGTTTTTAAACTCCATACACCTTCGCTAGAGTCACTATTTGGATCATTTCAGCCCTGGAAATGACCATCTCTACTGAATTAAAGGTAAAGCGTAGTTCTTAACTTGAAAACTACCAATTCATGACATCACAAGGTGGAACAGAGCATTTTGAGCTTTGAGGATGTAGACAGCCTAATAAAGCAAAGCAAGAATGAAACAAACACAACTCCAGGTATGTTTTTGAGGCGGTAACAATATTCTGAAATGGCTAAAAGCTCACAAGAGTCAATTTTGTATAATATAAGACCTTTAAACAATGAATTTTAGTATGGGACCTTTAAATCCTTCAGGTGTAGTCTATAACGGTACAATCATGCTAATATAAACTCAAACTGGATGCAGATTACAGTGGTGTTAAAAGCTATTGTGGATTTTTTGGAGGAATTACTGACTATGAATACGTCTTACTTGGCTTGAGAAACAATTTCCTCATTTGTGTCTTAGCTGTGTGGCTAACCCGGCCCCGCTTGCCCTACGCGACCTTGCTAGCTCACTAATTGACTTGACTCTTCCGCTAGCTAGCATATGGTATTGGTTTCAGTTGCTCCGCTCCATTCTAATGAGCTGTCCCATGTGGTCAAATATAAAATGTTGTAGATTTATAACCGCGTTCCTTCTCCTGATTCCGAAGGCTGACCCTGTGATTTGGAAGGTTAAAACTGACTGCAAGGCCAGTGGCTATTTAGCGTAGATGAAAAGCAGATAAAGGTTTCATATTCCAAACTTTTATCACCTTCTTACCCCCTCCTCATGTCTCCGTTATTTACAGCGGACTTCTCCAGGAACTGTGTGAAAGCTAGGCACTAAACGAGAACATAAATGGACTTGTTCTTCATTTTTCAATGCGGATGTGAATAACTCTTAATGCCGTACTACATTATGCAGTGGTGGTGGGGGGGTGCATGTATGTCTATGGAAGAATGTTCAGCAGTTTCCATGGTGACACAATGTAAACATGAGTCAAGATGGCCAAATAAGTTTTAAGATGGTCTGAAAACTCAAGAAAAAGTACAAATTGGATGTAAACGACACATTTTTAGAAGCTTAGGCTGTGATCAGCACAAGTATTTATGGGGTGATGGTTAGAGGTTCGATTCCTGCTCGGACCAAGTTCTGTTGTTGTGTCCTCAGGCAAGACACTTCACCCACCACCCAGAGGAGCTGATGGTGCAGATTACTTCACTTTCGTCAGTTTATCCCAGGACAGCTGTGGATACAATAGTATCTTACCACCACCGAGTGTGGAGTGAATGAATAATGCTCTGTAAAGTGCTTTGGGTGTATTGAGAGGTGCTGCATAAATCCAATTCATTATTATTATCATGGTCCCATTTAAGTCTTTGAAATTTAAAAAAAAAAAGGTAGGAGAGTAACTGAGAAACTGTTGGCTTATGCTCGCTACGTAGTTTGTGTCTGTAATGTTATTTGAGAGGGACTTGTTTAACAGCACAAATCAGCTCATCTGTTTTAGTTTCAGTTAAGTCAATTCTTTGTGGTCAGATTGTGTTAAAACAAAACTCAGATTAAAGTCTAACTTGAGTATCAGCTTCATTCCTTCGGGACTACTGCAAAGTATCAATACACAAATGTAAGTATGCCCAAATCATTCATAAGTTGTTTTAACTACTTATTTATGAGCGCATTATTTTAGTTAACTAAAATATTCCCTGTAGTTCATTCATTCCCAATATAAATCTAGTAGTTTGAGTTTTTTGGTTTAAATTGAGGGTTTCCTCCCACATTGAATAATCTCAATGTTTGATTTGTGTGCTTTCTTAAAAACAAAGCTTTCAATATACATTTCCTGAATATAAAAAAAATGCAGACTTTTAATCATTATCATATAACACAAATTTTCCATCTGCTCCAAACCACAGGCTTTTCCTGAGGAGGACTGGCCTCATTAAAAAGACCAAAGCTGATCAGTGATGATTAGAAATGACTGAATCTCGATCTACATTACAATGGCATTCAGTGCTAAGCAATATTATTCTGTTTTGCTTTTTCATGTGTTCATATGACTTCCTCCTGGTCAAAGCACTGGAAAGTCTTAACAACTTCATATAAAAAGCATTTCCTGTTTTAGTAAGAGCCAGCAATAAAAGCAGGGATTGTCCTTGTGGTGGAAGAGGGAGACAGAGGATTAGTTAAATCAATATAATACAGAGCACTATATGGTTTAGCTATTCACAGAATGAAACACAATACTGCTGACGCATTAAGCAGGCTTCACAATAAAGAGTGTCCATGGCTTCATTTACATACTGCAGTAAGGCTCACAGCACGGCAACATGCACATCACCACACACCATGAAAGAAATGCACAAATGCACTTACAAACTGTAGGTCAAAGACACACAGAGTGTACCTCACTTACGTGCTTGGTCTGTCAGATAGATGGCTTTGTGTAGTAAATCCAGGATGATATCTCTCTGTACTTTTTATACAGAGGAAACCACACCCTCCATAGAATCTTGAGCCAGAACCAAACATGTTTGTTCATTTCTTTCATTTCTTTACGTGGCTTTGTTCACATGCATATGGAAGTCAGATTAGTATCAGATTTGTGGACTTTAAGATTGTTTAAATGATACATAAAATCTGATGTAATTAATTAGGGAAACCACGATCAGAAAGAAATGACATGACTGTGCTGTTTACATGTCACTTTAATAGCCCTTAGAAATCTGATAATAATGAGTTGAATTTTGACACATGTGAAACAAAGGAGTTCATTGGCCACCCATCAATTACAAACAAAATCAAATATCTCTCACTTCAGAGTTTAGTCAGTATACATTGTTCAGTAATTCTGCTGAAATCTGTAATGTTTTTTCCCCATCTTTTTTTTTTTTTTTGTAAGTAAGTTTTTGCTTTGATAAGGATGGACCATGTGTGTCCATGATTGGCTCATCCACCTGTCAGTCACACCCATCTGAACTCAGGGAGATTCATCTTTGTACAGTATTAAAGAAGTGTGTATTCAGGACCCCAGAATACACACTTCTGATCCGGTGCTCTCAAGTATTCAAGTATTCAGTCTGGTGGCTGTAAGTATTTCATATAATAAAAGTTGCGAGAGGAGCTCAGACTGCATGCCGGGGCCCTCCGTATTCATTCCTTTAGCAGTCAATTTTTGCGACACGCTGGAGCTGACCACAGCCTTTTCCCTTAATAAATAAAGAGTTATGGTGTGGACACATGGTCTCACACGTGCAGCTTCAAAGGCGGTGACCACAATAGCACAACAGAGCACGTCTCTGAGTGCGAATATCACACCACAACTGAAACTGCTTTGACACGGGAGTCGCAGCTGGACCAGATTCTGTCTGAGGAGTAATCAGATGCATACAGCACACAGCGAGGTTATTTTGACACTGAGAGCTGCTTTTCCAATAGATCTGTACTGGGGCAAGCATTGTTTACTTTATTACATGAAAAAGGTACATATCCAGTCAGGTACAGCCCCTTTAAGGTTAGTGAAACAGAAATACTGCTACTATGTACTATATACGCTGTCTGTTCTCGAGGCATTTGTCATTTGAAAGACTTATCTTAGTGTGTTTTGGCTCATGTTACATTCAGAATAGCTTGATTTATTTAGCTGTACTTGTTCTGTTATTGCACCTGTGTGAACGCAATCAACCATAATTCTTGCTCTATTACTTTTTATTTATGATTTTAATTTTGTTTTTTACAAGTACTTGGATCATTCTGAAGAAAAGGAAAATAAGGCTAGTTTTTTGTTGTGAGTTCTGTACAGTGTTCATTCAGCAAGTGCCACTGGCAGTAAATCTGTGAAATGAGTTATTTTAACATTGTCTAAATGCTACATTGCACAGTATGTACATCTAGTTGTAGAGACTGGCCAATAAAGGAGGAGCAGAGCATTTGTTGATGTTGGAGTAACATATATATACTCACTTATGTACCAGTAAACTTCTGTGGAGTATTCATGCTAACACATAACATTTAGATCACCATGTTACCTTTTTGATTTGAAACAAAGTATTAAAATGCTTAAAGCTCCCCAGGCTAATTCACTCCCTCTTCAGAGCAATATCACAGAAAACTCCAAGAGCATTCCACTAATGAAGCTACTGCACATTGCACCAGGTTTGTGAAGCTGTAGTGTTTTGTTTTGTGTCCTGCTCTTGTACATTTCTGAAGATGTCGGAGCTTGAGTGACGTAGGCTTGTGGACTGAGCCTTGTACAGGATTGTTCTGCTGCTGACCATAAAGAGAGTTTGAACAGGGTCCAGGAGATGACGCTAAATTACTCAAACATACATCGATGACATAGAACTTCAGACCTTTTGTTTGACATTAAAAAAAGCCAAACTCAAAAAAGCAGATTTTGCGGGAGTGTACCTATGTTCCTACAGCCTAATGTTCCCCCAGGCCTGTTTTCTCACATTTAAAAGATATTTTTGAAAGTAGATCCACCCTCACCCAGGCCCTAAGCTGTTCCAACATAGAGAGCTCATTATTACAAAAAGTCCCACTAGTACAAAAATGAGGGCATATGAAACCCTTGTTTCAAAATATTGTAACAAGTATGGGAACATTAACCTTGCACAGCAAGATGGATTTGCGTGATATCTGAGTTCACAAACTCACGAGAATCTATCATGAAATACTGTAAGGTTCAAATTCGCCCAGGAGCTGGGGGCCAGTGACAGAGCAGCACCCATGCAAACCAAAACAAACAAGGCAACGTCGACTAACATACTTCAGTTTAGCAAAAATACTGACTATTTAGTTTGTGAAAATGTGCAGAAGGTAAGCGCTTTGTGCATTTGTGGACAGAGAAGATGTCTGTGCTCGTAACACAACTGGATGTAACAAAAATGTGATTTTTTTAGTTTATGTCACTGTTATGATGAATGATGGAGGTTTAAGGTTTACAGACTTGTCCACAGCAAAATAAATGACATGGTTGTGTAACTGTAATGGCATTTTTCTATAGAAGTTATGGCGCCTTATGGCCTCTTCATGGAGGAGCATCTGAGGAGAACATGGGAGGAGATTTCGGAATCATACTTATTTTAGTAAAAACATTTCAAATTAGACACTGATGCCTTAATGCTATGTGTAATCTTTTCACAACCTGGGGTTGAGTTGTAATGTCACTGAACCACACTGGTGTGTGTTACAAAGGCTGTTCACCTTGTTCAGTGGGTCTGTTCATCATTGGCTCATTATCCAGGAGCATGTGAAAAACTTCACTGTCAGGGCTTTTGTCCACTACACGAGTGTGGTGTGAACAGGAGGCTGTAAAGGCTGGACAGTGCCAAGTGACAGAAATCATGGCCGCTTTAACAGCACTGACATTCTACATAAATGAGAAGGATGCAGAGCCTGTCTCAGAGTGGACAGCATCCACAAGGACATGCCAAAATGGGATTTCCTGGTAAATATTCTCATTCGGTACAATGCTTGCTTTGTTTTAGAACATGAAACGTGCACACAGCTGTAATGGATGCAGTTTCATTTCAGAAATACTCATAACGCTTCTGGTGATTTATTAACTTAAAAACAGAACAGGAGACCTTAGGATTTCTACCTGTGATGTAACAGTCTTGGAAAAATTGAAAAGCAGGCTCAGAGCAAGGCAGCCTTCTAAAGAGAATAGAGGAAACACACTTGAAAGAAGCTAAATACAACTCTAGGTATGTTTTTGATGAGTTTTTGACCGGTTCTGGTACCCTGGCCAGTTCGCCTTAGAGTTCTTGGGCACTTTTAGTTTTTGTTTTTTTTATTTTTTATGGGGTCTACTATGTGAGCCAGTGACATTACCCAATCAAAACACATTTTCTTTTAAACTCATTTTCTTTATAAATAAAATCAAAATTGTACCTCAGTATATGTCTTATTCATCAGGTAAAATTATGAACTCTGTTCAATCCATTGTACTTATTACTCCCATATGTTCCCTATACAGTGACACAAAAGCTACACTCTGCTACTGTTTTGGTGTCTGGACATCCCGTAGCTTTCTAACCCCACTCCTCCACCTCTCCCATACCTCTGGCTGGTCCTCTGCCACTTCTGTCCCACAGTAACTCATTGTACCAATCACATTTAATTTCCTCTGCAGTG
Source organism: Periophthalmus modestus (assembly GCA_019594935.1). Lineage (NCBI taxonomy): Eukaryota > Metazoa > Chordata > Actinopteri > Gobiiformes > Gobiidae > Periophthalmus > Periophthalmus modestus. The sequence continues at coordinate 14,500,746 of JAIEZT010001390.1, read as the reverse complement.
CGGGCTTAAGCGCTAGATAGGCTATGCTAGCAGCCAGGTCGCGCTCCCCCGCAGCCCAACACGGCTCTCATTTTAAGCAAATGGGGTGAAGGAGATTTTATAGCCCATTCATTCATCAATACACATGTATTAGAGTTGTACCTTGGATATAGAAATATGTATAGGTAACACACATGCAATGAATTTCCACCTTGTTGAAGCCTGCGTAGTCTCACAGCTCGGTGGCCACTCAAACGTGCAATTGTTTCCAATTAGCACAAAATGGTCAGTTGAGCAATTTTACAGTCCAAGTTAATGGGTCACCTCTGAATGTTGTCACCAGAGCTGTAGTGAAGCTGGCTTTTAAAAATGTGAGTTCGGACAATAGTCTGGATGTGTTACTGGAGCCCATTAATGAGAGCTATTCACAGCAGAAGTTTTCCAGCGGCTAAAAGGCCACACGAGAGGGAAGACCACAACCAAGGCACTGAGTTTAAATGTTTTATTGGTATGAATGGTAAGTGCATGCTTCAGTACAGATTATTGTTGTATAAAACAGGTATAAGTTAAGTAAAAGTATGTAATTAAATTCAGTGTACCAAACACACTTAATAATATATATATATATATAATAGATTAATACACATGTAGATCCATCTCTATTTTCTTCAGCGCATGTGTGTGTTTTCTTTTTAGTGGCTGTCATTGGGGAGTGAGGGTTTGCAAGACAATTCGCCAGCTTGGCTAACAAGTTATTACAAATTATATACATCTGTTTAGCTGGAGACAAGAGAATAAACATTAAACCCTAATGCTGCCATTGTCATTTGGTTGTGGTGGTCCCAACTCGGGTGCATGGTTATTTTGGACGTTCCTGCCTGAAATGTTTGACAATTTTGATCGTGGCAACTTTTCAACTAAGAATTTATGTGAAGTGAATATGGAGGATCATAAAGTTGGCATCTCAGTTGACAGATATGTTTGCCCAATTCAAAGGGTTAGTGATTAAATCCCAGCTGGCATCTCTTGGTAAGACACATCGTCCAACACATGATCAGAGATTCCATCAAAATGTACGTCTAAAAGGCAATATGGGATGAATGGTTAATATTAAACTAGTAGTAGCTTGGCATTTCCACCTGCACCAGGAAAAGAACGTGGCATTCTATTCTAACCACAACCTGACCAAGCCAGATCGTCTCAGAGTCTCTGGGAGGTGGGCCAACAGGAAATGAAGTTCTTTAGGAGCTTTCCTCACCATCTGCTGCTGTGTGAGGAGGTCATGGTGCGTGGTGACAAGTCGGCCTTCATGCTCAAATATATTACATGGTTTATTGGAGAAAGCAGTACACATTCATCATAAATTGGCAGAAAGTTCTTCATTTATGGTTTCTTTGACAGCAGTTTCATCACGATGTACTTTTGGTTGGAGTTGTTTGTTGGTGGTAGAGTTCTGCATGGCTTTTCTCAACCAAAACTTTTCTCAAATACCCTACATTGGACATATAAATGCAAACTGGACAAATTCTATGAAGCTAACATACCAAAGAATCACATGTCCAATATAATTCAATATCGAGTATGGATGTTGGCGCTTATAGTGGAGTTTTATTGAATTTAACGGCAATGAAATATAAAAATTATCGGATGGCCTTTACAACATACCAAGCCCTGCCTGACATAAAGAAAAACAGTAACACGTGGCCACAAGATCTTAAGGGAACAAGATATTGTCATAAGGGAGCGAGCTAATAATCATGCACAACTTACTAACACATTTTGGGTTTAAACATGGTTCTGCGATGCATTATTGGCAATATTTGACCTCAGGAGCCGAGTGGGATCCATCCGAAGAGTTCATTCAACACTGGCTCACAACCACAGGAGCAGGGCACTCAAATACAATGATCCATGGCCAGTCAAGGTGGATTTGGAGTCACTCTGAAGGGGACACATTCACCTCGGTTTAGGAAGCACATGTGTTATTCACGGATCACCCTCAGGCTGTCTCAGGCTGTAAGGAAAACTATCTGTGTTAGCTGTAACACTCGTCTTGGCGCCTCAGTGCACCTCTACCTGTGCCATAAATAGATAAACAACCTGCCATTAGTCTAAGCAGCTTTTGAGTGTATCAGCCACATGACATAGCTTTTGTTGAATATTGTTTAAATTTCAATCAAACATCTCAGACAAAACTAAATAACTTTAAAACTTATAAAAGACTGTTATTTTTTGTTTCATGTTTTTGTTAATTAGCTTGTTTATTAATTTGCCGCCAAAATGTAAATGAGTATCATTATTCAAACACTAAAAACACTAAAACACTATTCACACAAAAATTCAAATTAGCACATAAAGTCCCTTGCAGAAAAGCTTTATTTTAATTGTGTATTTAGTTTGTCATTTGATGTCAGTTGTAAAAGAATACAGGACAAAACATGAGGACAAATGCTCCCTAAAGACTGCACTGGGTTAGGAGCACACCTGAGGTCACACTCCACTGACTGAAAAACACACGCTCATGCCAATCCTGAAGACTCATTTAGAACATTCCATTGTTGTAATTAGGAGGTGCAGAAACACAGGGTGAAAATGTAACGTCGGAGTCAGTGATGTGGTAAAGAAGATTAGATAGTACGGCACGGGTCACCCACTATCAGTAATGATCGCCCAACCTGCGGGCTTGTATCTGGCAACAAAAACAAATTAAAAACCTAATTAAAAATAGTAAGTAGATGCTTTTACATTTTTACACAATTTTATGTCAGTTGGATGTTTACCGATATTTGTCTTGCTGTTGTGGCCAATGCCGATATTAAGCTTTTAAAATCTATAGTACAGACCAAATTTATTATGTTATAGAGAAGTTTACAAAAAAAAACATTCATATAGGAAATATTCATAATTTCACTTATTTAGTCTGCTCAAAAAGACAAATCTGACACACTCAGGACAAACTGGAAATGACACACAGGCACAGAGACGGCAGTGCAGGACCTGCATCAAATATCGGCTAATTTTTCAATATTAGACTGACACCAATACCTGGGGAAACCCTCTGATGTTGCAGATAATGCCTATAACCGAAAAGGAAAATCTGCACCATACAACCTACAGAAAAAGTAAATTTCTCTAAACTAGAGAGAATCAACAGCAGATTGTCGTTGTAAATTTTTGTCATTTTAAAAGTTTAATATAATGCATTTTACCATGACAGCAGAGGCAACAACTGCTGGTGCTCAGGGGAGGGTAGCCATTTGCGTAGAGACGTCAAAAAAACACAACAGTGTACCATATTTTCTGGACTACAGAGTGCACCTGATTAAAAGCCGCATGCAGCCGCAGGTATCCCACGTAGTAATTTGAAAAATTAGCTCAAAAACGTTCATTTGTGAGGGACCTCTAGTGCAGTTTTGCATGCTTATTTTTTACAGTGTATGCAGGCGCGTGTTCTGCGTCCTGATTGGCTAAAGGAGGTGCCGTGTCTCCTGTACAGGATAGAATGAGTTCAGCCAAATTCACCAAAATATTCGATGCTGCAGCGTGACTCTGAAACAATCGCGTTGGACACTTTTGTTTTTGAGGACAAACGCCTCCGACACGCATTGTGGACGCTCTGGACGCGCATCCACGAGAGACTTTACATGTGAAACAACATAAAGAAGGAGGAAAATAACAGGACGACAGCAGAATAAGTTTTAACAAGGAGCAAAAAGGGCTGTAACCTGCGGATGGCGTCTGCTTTAGTTTGTGGATCAGTGACTGTAGGAAAAAGAACATTACGAGACATTACAGCGGAGAGGCGCCAGGATGAAGAGGCGGAGACAGAGGAACTGAGAAATACACCTGCAGCCACAAAACATATATGTTGATGAGGGTTAGTACAAATGACTAATTTACAATAGTTGTGAGAGTGCGCTAGATTGATCGTACAATTTCTCATCAGTTTTATTGGTCTACTGTTGCTGGGCACGCCGCCACGGGAAAAAAAATAAAAATGTATAAGCCGCACTGCACCATAAGCCGCAGCGGTTAAAAAGTAGAAAAAAGTAGCAGCTTGTAATCTGGAAAATACGGTACTCTGGATAACTCGATGAAGGCAGGTTTAGTTGAAGAATAAACATTTCAATATGGATAACTCATGATATACAATAGTTAGGGTTCGAAGGCCTTAAGTATCAAAAAAACATCATAATACGGATAAGATGTGTGATTGTTAAAGTGTGTTGGCCTTTCATCCCTGCTTGCAGTTTTTATTGTATAGCAATCCTCCAAGTTACAATGATGAGATGGCCTGATCCCTAGAATAACAAGGCCAGAGAAGTTAAACTGTAAAAGCAAAGTTTAAGGAAACATTTGGAATCTAAAAATAAGTACTTTCCTCTTGGCGGGATGGGTCTTGGACAGTCTTTGGGCGAGGGCAGGGAGGTTAGCCAGTCGCCCTCTCTTCTCCCTGTTGGGTTGTGGCTGTTTGCTGGTCGTCTGCAGCTTGTTCCAGTCCTGCTCATGCTCCACTGACCACAATTACAGAGGCCAGGCAACTCAGGGCTCCACGGGAACGGTTTAGTTAATACTCGGAGTGGACAGTGAAATCCATACTCCCACTGCAACCTGCTGGCGTCAAAGAATTCAGTGTAAAAGGGCTTAGATTAGAAGTCGAATCTAAATGAATGAACTGAGTAACATTATAGTGGCCACAATGCCTAGTAGAACAACTTAAAGAGGAGGTGTTTTACTTCTACGGGGTATTAACTGCTAATATATAACATGTTTAGATCACCATGTTATCTTTTGTAGTTTTGAAAATGCTAAATTCGCTGAAAAAAAATATGAACATGTTCTATAAGTTTCACTTTTGTTTTTGACGGACCCCTTCACAGAACTTAGCTACTGCACATCACATCAGGTTTGTAAAGGTTTTTTTTGTATGTTTATGGACAATTGTTGTGTAGGAGCATGGATGATGTAGACTTGTGGGCAAAGTCTTACAGTTAATCTTACAGTTAGTGAGGAGAGGGCCCAGTAGAGATCCCTAAATTGCTCAAACATGCATGGGCGACATATAAAACCACTTCAGGCATGTTTTTGATGAGGGAACAAAGGTGTAACATGGTAGAAAAAAGCTCCAAAAAGTCAATTTTGCGTAATCCCTCCTCTTTATGACATCATTACTCAACATAAATACATCACTAATGGATTCACCACCTGTACTGAAATAAGTTAAATGCCACACTGTTCTCTAGCAAATTCAGAATGCACCTCTCTCTTGTGGCCTTTGGTATACAGATAGATATCAGTCTGGTCCCCACACCCTCCATCAATTTGTTTATTACAGTGACACATGTGAAACGAAGGAGCTCATTGGTCACCTATGATTTACAAATAAAATGACAGATCTCAGATTAACAGAGTTTAATGTTTTCAGTTTCTTGAGGTATTTTTTACCCTCGTGAGCAGCCATATTCATTTTGATACAGACAGACCATGATCACATTCATCTAAACTCGAGGAGATTCACCCGTGACCAGACTCACATCTTTGTAAAGTACTGAAGAAGTGTGTAATGTGGATCCCAGACAGGCCATACTGTGGAGGAGCATTCCAAGAAAAATAAATTATCTCATCATCTTTATGGAGGACAAGGAGTTGACTCTTCCCCCAGAGAAGTTACATTTAATTTAAAGGGCATTTATTAGGCAGTAATGTTTCCTGTTGTGTTTCATTCACATTATGTTTGAGTAATCCTTCAAACATAGCAGTGCTTTATGACAAGAATACACCAGGTTCGATTCCCAGGCTGCTCAGGCCTTAGTGTGCGGCATTTGTATTCTTCTCACCCAAGCTTCCTTCTTCAATTCTGGTCAGATTGCTGGTGGACACTGCCTTATGTCTCCGAAACGTCTTCATTCCTACAACAGTTTGTTTAGTTGACAGATTTAAACTTTGTCTTTTGCTAAGGATCAGACCTGGACGACTGAGAGATTACACAGACTTCTTCTCCCAAAACAACTTAACATGTTTAATAAGTTTCACTTTCGATTTTTTTAGAGCTATTACGACACAATCAGTGTTCATTCGATAAAACTACCACAAATTACATCAGATTTGTGAATTTGTTGTGTATTTTTTGTGTCCTGCTTTGTACATTTATGGAAATTTGTTGTGCGGGAGCATGAATGACGTAGGTTTGTGGGTCGAGCGTCGGACAGAATCGTACTGCTAACCGTAAGGAGGGTTTGAAATGTTCCCAGGAGATCCCTAGATTACTCAAGCATGTGTGGATGATATTTCAAACAGCTTCATGTTTTTGGAGAGGGAACAACTTTATAACACGGTAGATGCTCCTAAAACATCATTATTGCATAAAACCCCCTCTTTAATAGACATTCACATTCAATCTAAAAAGCCTGCACATATTGCCTGTTTATAGCATTGATTCCGTTCTGTACACTGCTGTTGTGTCTTTGGCCGTAAGACATCCATCTTATTCCTCGTTTATTGAATTCTTTGGCTTCTGGGGCTAGACTGTTACTTTACTCAACATATTAAAATTCTTAGCAAGCGGATCAAACATCAAGTCTCACTCACTCTCAGTGTTTACAGCCTAGAATATGAGCTCCAACGCTACATGCTAGTATCAGTTTCAAAGGGGGCCTGTTATGCTATGCTAAAGCAGCTGACTTCATTATCCCGCAGTGAAACCAAACCCGACCCAGAGGCCAACCTTTCCCCCTCTTTATTCCCAAATTAATTTACATCCTCCCTTGTTCCTCTTTTATTAGCTCCAGGCAACGGTTAGCTAATCTAGCGCCTCATGCCATTACTATTGGATGTCAACACTGCAGCAAAAGGTACTTGCACATGCTAATAATGTTTTTGTTGCTCCATATTTTTTCATTCACTCACAGTAGTAGGAGTACACAATGGAGAGAATGTGTTTTGCCCAAGGACACAACAACAGGCTATATCCTCAGGTTATACTTGTTGCTCAGAGGTATCCAAACTTTTTTTTAAATTGAGAGCCACATTTCAAAACATATTCAAAACAGAGGGCCACAGACTGGTGATCAATGCAGTGCAGTGCCTCTTACACAGCTTTGACACAGCTGCTGTGTATTAATAAGGCTTGAAACACTTTCACTTTAGACCTGTATCACAAAGTAATGTGATGTTTGAGGTCATAGTGGTAGAAATAATTTTATTTGCTGTTAAAAGTACTGCTTATGATCAATTGGGCCGGTTCAGCAGGAGGCCTGAGGGCCAATAAAAACTGGTCTGAGGGCCAGATTTGGCCCCCGGGCCATAGTTTGGGCATTTCTGTTGTTGCTGTAAGATTAGCATTAGGCATTGCGTTGTTAAAAAAAATCAATACTATATTGTAAAAAAGAGGATGTTTAATTATTCTTGTGGTATTAAAATCTATAGTAAGCATTAAGTATTTACTTTGGATTTGCATTTAGATTTGCTACGTTTTCATATCAAGATTCAGTTAATAGTGCACATTTTAAAGCAACAGTATGTAACTTTTTTTGAAAAGCATGTATTTTCAATTTTGTGGCTTTTATTCCACAGTAAAATGTAAGCAAAAGTTGCATAATTGCTGCAAGCATTTCCACAAACTCCTTCTGCTCATTTCCATGGAAATGTTGTTCAGTTGGCTATAATCTTTCACAGTATGACATAAAACTTATACCTCCATGGAGAATGTTCTGAAGTATGGTTTTAATTTTTCCTTTCCACGGAAGAAAGCAGGTAATGTGCCAACTTCAGAAAATTGCGTACTGTATTTTTAAGCATTAACATTTGGGTGAAGACAGACATTTTCTGTCTAATCAATTGTAATTAATTTTGTAGCTGTAATTAACATGCACATTTTAGGATGACATGCGGATCTCCTGTCAACCCATCCAGACACAGGGAAAACTCTCAAACTCCATGCAGAAATCCCCCACATGCTCCAGGACTCAAACCCATTACCTTCTTGCTGTGAGGTGACAGTGCCAACCACTCAGCCACCATGCCAGAGGGTGTTTTTAAGTAGATCCAGTATCGACCTGCATTTCTTGAGTAAACATATTTTTCTGCTCCAGTGGTGAGTGTTTTAGTGGATTTTACTGCGGTACCTGCTCTGCCTGTGAAGCCTGGGGGACACTGTCATGCTGTTTGAATGACTCAGAGCTGAGGTGCGCTAAAAATAAAGTGTGAGTAGGCTCAGACTTATAACACACACACCTACCTTCTGCGGAAACTGGCAAAAATGCAGTCCAAATAATATTACATTTCAAGCAGGAGGGATGTAAAAACAGAGATAAATGAGTTACAGAAGACATTGTGCCTGTGTCTGCTGTATAGTTATAATCTATGACACCTGTGGATCATTATGTTTTGGACATTGTCAATCGCAGTGTTGATTTAAAACGACGTAATAAAAGAGTCAGTCAGCTGATTTGAAAAAAAAAAAAAACAAAAAACTGCAGAGACCATCATCAGCTACCGGCATATCAACAATATTCCACCACACAAATAAAAAAAAAAAAAAGAACCAATACAAACCTCTTACATTATTACTGCTGCTTTATTAAGGTGGGGTAGGGTTTTATGATCCCAGATGAGCCCCCAATCTGTTATGATCCAGCTCGTCTAGGGTCAGGGAAGTAACAAAAACCAAGAAAAATTGTGAAAAAAAATAAGTAATTGAATGTACAGGGTTGTAAAAGGGCAAAGTAACAAAAGTGAACTAAAACATGTATGTATATGTGTAAAACAAAAGAACCTAAACTAAGAAACCAAAAGTAACACGACTAACAAATAACATGTTTTGTGTCTTGGAAAACTAGTCATGTAGGTCCATTAAAAACAGGTGACAAAACTAAAGGACACATAACATGAAAAACAAACCACGAGTGTCCCAAAACAAAACACAAGTCACATCGCCCACAAACAGAATCGAGTGACAAAAAATAAAGACATAAAACTAAACTAAACTGTCTCACACACAAAGTTAGACACAAGAACAAACAAGCGACTAATGAAACAAATTGAGACACATACAGAACGGCATAGTGTCCACATGCAGGCCAGCAGCCCCGAGCAGGTGTGCTGCATCTCCTTAAATGGGGAAGGCAGGTGAGCCACAGGATTGGCCAGGTGAGAAAATGGTCCTCCAATCCATAGTGAGGGCTCACACAGTCAGGATTACATGGGGAAAGGGGAGGGATACTAACAAATGAAAAGAACTTAAGACCTAGGGCCGTAACAGGGAGTGCCACTTTGCCGAAACATGCTGTCGGCCTCTCCTATTTACACTTTTGTCCTGGGGTCTGTTATTCACCTCAAACTGCCCTGACACAAGATCGGATGACTCTACCTGTTGAGATGCAGACTTTTGTTTGAGTTTCCTATTACTGGATTCACTGTTCAATGTGCTTAAATTGCCCCTTGGGACAAAGAAAGTGATATTGATATTGATTTTAGATAACCACAGATCAAAAGGGTAAATGAGAAGAGAAATAATTATAACATGGTTAAAAGCTCTAAAAAGACAACTATTAGTGTATTGCATAGATACGTAGGCAAGGCAAGTTTATTTGTTGTTGAGCTGCTTTAAAGTCTATTCTCTGAGCCACAGGAGCCAGAGCAGAGACCTGAGCACAGGACACATGTGCTCGTACTTCCTGGTTCTAGACAGGACCCGAGCAGCACCGTTCTGGATGTACTGCAGCTGTCTTAAGGCTTATTTGGAGAGGCCAGTGAGCAGGCCGTTACAGTAGTCTAACCAACTGGAGACAAATGCATGGATAAGTCTGAGTCCATTATTATCCCGAGATTTCTAGCCTGATTTGAAGGTTTTAGAGAGAGAGACTGGAGGTGACTTCTAACTCTCTATGTTTCTGTGGACCAAAGGCTATGACTTCAGTCTTGTCTGAATTTGGCTGGAGAAAGTTGTTTTGCATCCACACACTGATCTGTTGGATGCAGTGGCAGAGTGATTCCACTGGTCCATATTCACCTGCTGCCAGTGAGACATAGATCTGAGTGTCATCTGCATAGTTGTGGTAGGACACATTATTGCTGCTTATTAACTGGCCTAACGGCAGCATGTAGAGATTGAACAACAGGGGTCCCAGGATTGGCCCCTGGGGTACCCCACAGCTCAGGGACATTTTATCTGAGACACATTTTCCAATTTCAACAAAGAACTCCTTGTTTTCTAGACAGGACTTGAACCAGTTTAGTGCCGTACCAGAGATGCTCGCCCAGTCCTCTAATCTCTGTAAGGAGACTGTGAGGATCCGATGATCGACAGTGTCACTCAGATCTAACAGGATCAAGACTGAGACCTTTCCTGCATCAGTGTTCAGGCGGATGTCATTTATCACCTTGATAAGAGCAATGTGTGTGTGTCAGTGCTGTGGTGGCGTCTAAAACCTGACTGGAAGACATGGACTGAGATGCATTTGTTGTGGAGAATATCTCTTTAGAGCCAGGACACTGATGGTGATGAACAGGAGATGGCTGAGGAGGCTGATGGCTATGCTGCTGCATTTGAATAGGGGCGGTGGAGCGTAATTATACAAATGACCTGACAAGTGTTGGTTTAAAGGCAAAGGCTGTGATTGGCCGATAGTAATTACATGTAGAGAGAATTTCAGCAATGCTTTTTGTTAAATTATCCGATTTCCCCAGAAAAGATATCCCAAATTACAGTACGCCAAACAGCCAATTTGAATGAACTTTAATCAATTGGATTTTCAAACAGTGACCAATTATTACATGACATTAATGATCTAAAAAAGTTACATAGTGAAACTTTAATCAGAGTACTAATTGCAGTAGTATTTCTAGTACAGGGTTATCAGAAAGTGCACTGTTTGCATGCTAACTGTCATTAGCTTTACCATTACGTTGTTTTCTCATCTATGGTATAATGTTTCCTCAGCAAAAACATACTTGGAGTTGCGTTTTGTTTCATTCACACACAATTAACACACAGATCCTTCATATTGAAAACACCACCTTGTGATGTCATGTGGTAATACAGGAAGTGCTCCACTGTGTTTTTAAACTTCATACACCTTCACTGGAGTCATTTGGATGATTTCAGACCTGGAATTACCTATTTCTGCTAAGCTAAAGGTAACAGGTAGCGGAAAACTACCACTACATGACATCACAAGGTGGAACAGAACATGTTGAGCTTTTGGAGATACAGACAGACTAAGGAACAAAGGATTGCTCAGATATGTGTGAATAAAACAAAACACAACTCCAGGTATGTTTTTGATGAGGTAACAACATTCTATTGTGTCTTAAAGCTCACAAGAGTCAGTTTTACATACTTTAGGACCTTTAGGATAGCAAAAAATAGCGCTTTTAATTCTCCTGTTTCCGCCATCTTATTCTCTGTATTTACCATCCATTGTCCTTCTTTAAAACAACCCTGTCAGCATGTTAGTGAATGTGGGGCCACCCTAGGGACCTCCCCCCTGCTCTGGCCTGACCACCCATGACTCTGAGTGATGTCTGATAAGCTTTGCTCCATAAATGAGGTCTCGTGGATCTATAGGCTCTGCTCACTCTCGATCCTCCACTCCTCCCTTAGGCCCGTTCCATCCATCCTAACCATGCCGCCGCTCCTCTGATATGAATCAAGCCCAAGCGCTGAGGGCTGAAGGCTGGCGGGCCGGTGTTTGCAGAGGAGAATGAAGTGTTTCTAAGTGCTGTACATCCCCCTTGGCCCAAAACGATTAAATCTGTCACCGGTGTGGGCTTGAGCACTTTTGTCGAACAACTATGGAGGAGAGACGACTTAATTGGAGATAAATAAAAGTGTGAAATAAATGAAATAGGGGGTGTTAACTTCTATTACATATGTAGATCATCATGTTAACTTTTATTGTATCGACGTATTAACATAGCAATAACTTTCACTTTTATTTTTTTATGAGTCTCCCCTCCCCTTTCGTTTACTCCTGGCGCTAAGTCACTCCCCCTTCAGAGCGACATCACAACACAATCAGCGTGGATCCCACTAATGAAACTGCCGCACATCACATCAGCTTTGTCGAGTTGCTGTGTACAGTTTTGTCCATCCACTTTCTTCCGCTTATCCGGGGCCGGGTCGCGGGGGCACCAGTCTAAGCAGGGACTCCCAGACTTCCCTCTCACCCCAGACACGTCCTCCAGCTCCTCCGGTGGGACCCCAAGGCGTTCCTGGGCCAGCCGAGAGACATAGTCCCTCCAGCGTGTCCTGGGTCTTCCCGGGGCCTCCTCCCGCTGGGTGTACAATTTTGTGTCAAGCTTTTTGTAGATGGAGCGTTCGAATAGTGCCTGGGAGAGATCGCTAAATTACTTGCATGAATGTCATCTTAAACCTCTTCAGCCATTTTTGTGATGAAAAAACAATGTTATAACATGGTAGAAAGCCTTAAAAACTATTCGAATTATACCCGCTCTTTAAAGAAAAATGATGGACGTCTCATAAGGTTAGCAGTATAAATATGGTCTGAAAGTGTCAGAGGTGGGTATAGTGGCCAAAACCCGTACCTAAGTTAATATAACTGAATTCTGCCTACTTTTGGAAAGGGTTCCCATTGGCGAAAGTGGACTGTACTGGGCCGTTGAAGGGGTTCAAGCCTCCCAGAGGGATCCAGCGCAGAACGGCTGTAGGTTTGCTTTGGCTTAGGAGGAGCTATACACCGCAACAAGATAATTGGACAAGAGACAAGACAGACTCAGGCGAAAACAAGACGGCAAAAAGGAGAATATAATTTCTGTCCAAACGCTGACTTGATCTTGAGCCGACATCCACTAGCAAAACAAAGCTAGTGCGTGTTAGCAAATGTTTTCTGTTTAGCACTGTACAGCACTTGCTTCAACATAATATTTACCATACATAACGCATAATGTAAATACAATTATATGGAGATGGTAAAATGCAGTGAAGAGGCGCAGAGGAATGAAATAAATGCACGCTGCTATCAACCCTAACAGTGCCACAAAAAAAAAAAAACCTTCCATGACCGTGTGAAAGTGTTGTTAGTGATTGACATTGTTATAATTCACTGGGGATTGCGTTTCATATGACAAATACACCAAAATGTATTAGGTGGAAGACCAAGGGACCTAACAATGACATTACCTGTGTTAGAGGGTGGACACCTACCATCTGCACCACTATTGGCTGAATATGACACTGGAAGTTAACGGAAAGTTTCTTAAAGAGGGCTATAAGACTTTTATGGGGTTTTAACTGTTAACACGTAACATATTTAGATCACCATGTTTCCTTTTATTGTTTTTAAAATGCTATATTTGCTAAAAACACTATATCAATGTAGCAACTTTCACTTATTTAATGAGTTAAGTTTCAGTTTCATTTTTGACACAGTGAGTTCCCCTTCCCTTTTCTCCCCGCTTACATCACTCCCCCTTCAGAGCGCTCTCACAGCACAATCTGCGCACATCCTGCTAGGGGCGAATTTGGTGGGCATATTTGGAATTACGACTGTGAGTATCATAGCAACCAAACAGCCAATCCAGAGCGAGGGTGTTGAAGGTAACGCCCCTTAGCACGACTGTCATTCAAACCTGTTGTTAACGCTAGTGGGAGCAACCTCGGGGAAAGAAGGCACCTAATCTGTCTGCTATTAATGTTCATATTTTGATTTATGAAAAAAAAAAAAAAGTCAAATAAAAACATCAGGAACATGTAGAGCGGGTTAACACAAACATTTTAAGACCAAAAAAAACAAGCCTAACAGCAGGAGCTAAAGGGAGAGGGTGATGTTTTTTTCAATAGAAAGTGAATTGGAGCCGAAAGGGCTAAATACTGATATCACTAACTGGACAACTTTACCTATTTCACCCATGCCCTTAAGTGCATTAACTATATTTGCAGCCAAGCCGGGATAAAAATATGTCAGAAAATTCATCCTCCCTAGTCTTCAACCTTATACATAGGAGTCTTGCATTAAATCATTATCACGTCTAGACCATTACTGTACACTTAAGTCCTTCTCTGTCCATGCGTTCAGACAGGAGGAGCAGATAAAGTCCACAGATGTTCCATATCTCCTCGACACCGCCTGAGCATGCGAGCACGGGAGGAGCTTGTTAAATGGATTCTGTTCAAAGAGCCCAGTCCTCCTACTTCCAAATAAAAATATACTCCGAGCCGGCTGTCGCTAACTCCTAAATGAGCTATCGGTGAGAGGGGGCGTATTATGCAAACTTTATGGTCGTATAAACTAATAATAATAATGACAAAGACGGCGCAAAAGTTTATCGCTTACCAAAATAAAGTTAACAATAAGGAGAAGCATAGAAGTGTTTATAGTAGTACAAAAAACTGATTTTATATAGTTTCTTTAAGTGCACCTAGTTAGTACATTACTACATGTCTGGTAGCACACATGCTTTTCAGAATATTTGGAGAGAACTGTTTTTTTAAAAGTCATTTGACCACTTTTGTTCTTTTGTACAAAGCAGTTTTTGATGGTATCTGGGAGCAAGTTGAGTTTTTCTTTAATAAGATTTGACAAAAAAAAAAAATGTCTGTGGTGTGAGAAGCAGGTACTTTTATCTCCCACTCAAGACAGACCTCGAGGAACTCAAACGTCCGATATTCTCTTCAAAAGACTCTCTCCTCAGAACTGAAAGATTTTTAAACGGAGCTTAAGGAGTTTTAGTCAATAATGCAGCAAAATAAGCAGATCAGAGAGGACTTGGACGAGGCGAAAGACTGCTCGGGGCACGCTGAAAACCGGTTGATGAGTCTCTGGACATAGACATATCCCTTCATAAAACAATTAAATACATGGTGACTGATGAGACAGAAGAGCGCATGGATTATTTGGAGAATAAATGCAGACAGAATAATGTGCACATTTTTGTCATGCCTTAGAGAAGAGAGGGCAGCGTTCCCACATTCTGGTACCTGCAAAGCTGAAAGTTGTTTTATGGGTGGGTTTTTTTGTTGTTTTATTTGGAGCATGGTGCACACAAACCTTTGGAACCCCCCAAGCAGCTATCAAGGGCTTGGGTGTACGCGGCCTGATTGCTGGGACCACTGCTGAACAGCTCCACTTTGAGAAATAACAAAACTCTAGTGCAGCGGCAGTGGATTCAGACAGCGGGAACAGCCCAGAGCAGGACGTGTGGGTGAAGACATGGACGAACTATTGCAGCGCTTCAAGAAGAATGACAATAAACTGGTTGTATATTTCATTCATCAAGGTGAATAACCTATATGAGTAATGACAGAGATCACACTTAATATTTTCAGGCCTACATACACATAGACTAGACAAAGCAATGACCTTACAGTCCATATGTGTGATAGCAGGGGTTTTATCACTTTATTCAAAAGGGATGTGGTGTATACAGTCCACAACTTACAATCAGACATGGAAGGGAGATGGTTAATGATAGATATGACAAGATATAGTTTAAATTCTACATGGGACCCTGAGGTGTATGGGAACGCCTTGAAGTCCCACCAGAAGAGCTGGAGGACATGTCTGGGGTGAGGGAAGTCTGTCGCCCCCCTCCCCCGACCCAGCCCCGGATAAATAGAAAATAAATCAATGCTCTAAATGAAGACAATCTAGTTCTTTTTGAATTAGGATGTCTCTACCATGAACAAGTAACTGGACTTAACACTAAATCATGGGCTTTATGGATGGAATATGGGGAGAAGTGTGCAGCAAACTTATTAAATATGACAAAATATGAGACATTTTAGTCCGTATTTTTCCATAAAGGTGGTCATGAACAACTATATGACACTCATTTTTTTTTCCCTGCTCCAAATATTATGAACTAACACAACACCTCTTCCCTGGAAAAGCCAGTGGACTTCATGGAACCCAGTTGAAATATATTTGACTTTCTTTTATGAAATAAAAATAAATAAATATCCCAGCATAGTAAACTTTTTGAAACACAAAAGCTAGGAGTCATCTCACTGCTGTTGAAGTCAAATTCTGTTGGCCAATAAAAGTGCTGCACTTACGGAAACCTGGAGACCCCTATCATTACTTTGCTGTTATGTCCATTTACTTGCTAAATGTATAACCCAACAAATTAAAACCATAATTGGAAGTCTAATTAAACACCATTAAGTGGGCTTTATAAAAGGAAGGTTTATTGGTGAAAACATTAGGCATGTTACTGATAAAATTGTCAATAAAAAGGAATATTATTTATTTATTTTTTTTTTTTTTTTTTTTTTTTTTATGTTTAAATTTATTTGGAATAACAAACCAGACAGGATTAAAACGTAATACATGTACAACACAAGGCCGGTGCAAAGAGATCTGTAAGGCAGTCGAAGGCGGGGGCCATGATGACCGGATCTCTGGACAGGGAGACTGGCTCCGGGGACATGGAATGTCACCTCACTGGGGGGGAGGAGCCTGAGCTTGTGTAGGAGGTTGAGCTTTACTGACTAGATATAGTCGGCCTCACCTCCACGCACAATATGGGCTCTGGAACCCAAGTTCTTGAGAGGGTCTAGACTCTACACTATTGTTTGGGAACAGGTTTCTCACAACAATGAGAGTATCCGGCTTTATTAGATTCCCGGTGAGGGGTACTAGACAGAGCACCGACCGGGGACTCCATTGTTCTACTGGGGAACTTCAACACCCACTTGGGCAATGACAGTGACACCTGGAAGGAGGTGATCAGGAAAAACATCCTCCCTGATCTGAACCCGAGTGGTGTTGTGTTATTGGACTTCTGTGCTAGTCAGTTTGTCTAGAACAAACACTGAGTTCTATCCACTTCAGAGCTACTCCTCTGATGCCATATTTTTGTATCTTTGCTAAGCGTATGCTATGATCTATCATGTCAAAAGCTCTCCCGATTGAATATTTTTTTTTGTGTCAGTATTGTTAGTTATCTCTTCTATAAGTTCAATTAGTGCTAGTTCTCATGATCGTCATTGAGGATACTTGTCTATGTATATTGTATATATGTATATTTGTCTATACATCTATTTAGTCTGTTTTTATTTAGCCTTTTTAAAATGTTTGAAATTCATGGAGGTATTGTGATTGGTCGATAGTTTGAGTTAAATACATTTTTCTCACTACCTTTATGGATTGGAATAAATTTAGCTAGCTTCATTTGTTCTGGAAAAATGCCGGTTTTAAAAGATAAGTTTAAAATATGAGCTAATGGCTTAGATATTATCTTAACAACTCTCTTAATGATGGCTTTTGTTTGTACAATTTTTCACAATATAAATGATTTAACATGTTCATTTAACATGGACTGTGGGTCTGTGGTCACATATTTGCCTGTCAGCCCTGTGCAGGGTTTAACTATTTTGGAGGCTAATTGTGGACTAATATTTATAAAAATAATAGGTGACTTCATTTGCCTTTTTTTTTTTTTTTTTTTAATCTTCAATTTTCTAGCTATTTACAATAAAACGATCTTGTATAGCTTTATCTCTTGGCACTTTTTGGATGACTTCATTGATACTGCTCTACAGTCTTTCAAAATGGTTCTTTGTTTTCCAATAATGTGTTAAATATAGCTTTTTACAATTTCTTATTATGTTGGTTAACTTGTTTTTGTTTTGTTGTTTTTTTCTTTAAGAAATCTCTATACAATTATTATTGTTATCATTCAATATGTTTAATATATGTTTTTACACATATTTGCTAAACCTTTTGATATGCACAGACTAGTGACTTTCACCTCTTTTAATTTCCCTTTTTGGACCATGTCAGTCATAGAGAGTTAAATGTGGTCAGAAAGGCATTTTAAGCTGTATTTACTCCAGTTTCTTCCAAGAGAGCTATGCAATTTTGTTTTTCTACCTTTAAATGCAAGCAGTGATTCCTCATTAAGCTGCCTAATTTAGTTTCAAGTTTTCCTTTATCCATATTTTTTTCTATATTTTTTTCTTTTTTTTTTGTTGTTGTTATAGAGCACAAAATCAGGTAGGTGATCACTTGCATCAGTTACTAAGGTCCCGCTCTACATGTCTTCACTGAGAACGTGAGTGAACATGTTATGTATTAATGAGGAACTATGTAGGGTAATCTGTGTAGGCCTTGTTATTTTTGGATGCACAGAGTACAGTTGTCTCTCGCTATATCACGGTTTGCCTTTCGTGGTCTCGCTGTTTCACAGATTTTTTTTGTGCAATTTTGCATGCTTTTTTTTTAACAGCTTATGAATGTGCATTCTGTTCTGCATCCTGATTGGCTAAGGGACGTGCCGTGTCTCTGTACTGTACAGAATGTGTTCAGCCAAATTTACATAAATGTTGGATCGTAGTGTGACTCTGAAGTGCTGTATATTTGCAACTTTTCTCCCCGACAAACCCCACAATGTCGATGAAACGTTTTGCACTGACACATTTCAGAAACACTTTGGACTTAAGTGTTTCTGTGCTCGCCTCTGAGGATACCGCTGGAGCAGAGGGACGTGAACACATTTAAAGTGATCATCGAGGAAGAGGGATATAATATACGAAGGTTTGAACTTTGAGAGTGTTTAAACGAGAGAAATGTGAGAAAATGTTGCCTGTCTGAGAAAAGTGTGTTAAGTGTGTGGTGAGGGGTTTTAATGTTTTAATTGGCGTGCAATGTCCATGTTCTGTTTGGTCAAATGCTCATTCAAGTATACATTTGTTCCTTGCACTGCCATTTTTTAAAATTTTCACCGCATTGCGCCAATTATCCCTCTGAGGTAATGGATGGAAGGTGTCATTGTCCTTTGGGTCAATGGTACTCCTTTTGTGCTGAGAAATATTGTCACCTACTGCTCCATCGACTCCTGGTCCATCAATCCACTGGAAGTTGAGTACCGTTTGTGTTTCACTTTCTATAGCTCAAAGTGCCTATGCCAAACTGAAATGATGATCACACTGGGTAATTCGAAAGCTGCTACTGAGCGACCACACACTACATTGGGGAAAAACCTTGTCTAATTTACACACAATTTATTCTTTGACAAAGACAAATTTGAAAGGTCAGAAAAGATGTGTTCCTTGTTTAACTTTTAGATGGAATTCTTAGTCTCCATAAAACATGAAACCATGTCACTTTAAAGGGGCACTAAATACTTTTGAGGTCTGAAACCTTGTAATTTCCTTGAGGATATTATTGTTTCCCTGAAATGTTCCACCAGTTCTTATTACAGATAAATGCCCTGCACCGGAAAACTCACATAGTGGCCCTTTAACCTTTTGATGTCATTCATAATCCAGGAGGTGCTGCTCTTTGATTTTAACATCCGTACACAATCAACAGACTAATTCTGATATTTTCCGATTCAACATTTGTAAGATGCATGCTGCTTTACTACGTCAAAGTGCCACCAGGGGGCACACGAACTCGGTACAGAAATCAGGGCTAAATGACTTTTTACAATCAAGTTACAGACAAACTGAAAATCCTTGTTAAGTTAGTATGCTCAGAGGTATATTTCAACTTTTTTTTACAGATTTTTTTTTTTTTTTCATTGTCGTCTATAACTTTTTTAAATTTTTATTTTACTTTCATTCAGTATCCAGCAATTACTACACAAGCTCCTGGCATTTTGACTCATTTACGACTTCAAAGAACCTTTAGTAGGAGCTAACACAACCCTGGCACACTCGAGCTAATAAATACATAAACACTAGCATGCACAGAGCGAAGGAAAATAAACAGTCCAGTGCGGTTAGAGTTGTTTCACTTTTCATTAGTTGCACATGTCTGCTAGGAAAAACACTTGCTTGGTGTCAACAACAATAAACAAAACTGTGTATCAACTTAAATGCTTCAGATTTACTTGATAAGTGTAATTAATATAATGTACGTAATGCTGCAAGCAAGATTTGACTTTTCTGAGTTTGCAAAGTTATACAAAAGTGGTTCTCGGGGTTTAAAATGATGAATATTTCCGTGCACTATAGCCCACTACTCATGACTGGTTCAGACAGAATACTGGAACTATGTAATAGCCTATGTCAACATTCATTTCACAGAGGCATTGGTGGCGCAAATTGACAGACAGTAAAAGTTAACCGACTTGAATCCTTAGCTCAACTTGTACTTTTACTGTATCCTTGCGCAAGATATTAACACACAACACTTCAGTCACAGCTGTCATCGCAATTACCAATGTAAATAAGAATACATGTTTTAAAAGGGCCCTTGCCGTAACCTGACTTTTATTTTTTCAAATTCAGAAAAACAAAACACCCCTTATTACATACACTGCAATGTGAAGGGGACAATTGCGTCTGACTATCCCTGGAGAACCCAAGAACCCTTTTTTTCTTTGGAAAATTATGAACATTGCATTAAATTACTGCTATAAATTCATTGAACACTGAAATATCCATTCCCTAATTTAGGATCAGGGCTAAATTTGACCCATTGGGCTTGCTAATTTATCTAAAAAGAATATAAAATGTACTTCTAGACATTCTGCAAGCGATTACTAAAAAGATTAACAAAAAAAAATAAAAAAAAAATACACAATTTAGCAACCACTAGTTTGCTGAGAAGACGATTTTGTTTGGGTAGTTTTGCACCTCAACAGGTCGGCCATCTTGCCACTACCACTCATTTTAGTTCAATATTCATCCACTAGGTGTCTCTATGCAGGGTTTTTTTGAATTTTTTTATTTGAAATTTGACTTTTTTTCTTTTTTTTTTTTTCCATTTTGGGTAGCAGCAATTAACTGCGGCCAAATTTGACCCCATGGGTTCTCCAGGCCTAAACCAATGCAGTTCCTGTTAACCCTAACCCCTCCTAACCTTAACCTGATTGAGAAACACTATATGAGCATCTGTCAGCATAGGACCAATGCAAAGTGTCCGTGGAGCCAGTGTGGCATAACTGCATTGAAAAAAACAAACAAAAAATGTGCATTCCAGTTGTCTGTGTAATCCCTCAGTCGTCCAGGAGAGAATTTCAGTTCAGAAGAAGCCTCTTTCATGACCGGTGTTTATTCGCCATATCTAAATATATTCACTTCAAAACCTTTGTACAGTTGACAGACACTTAAACTGTTTTGCTATCCCAACACATGTTTTCTCTGTTATGGGCTCAACATTTGTGTGAGATGATTTCATTCTGAAACGTTCTTGAGCCACCCTTTAAATACCATGCCAGTGAAACTATGATAGTGGAAAACATCATCCCAGCTAATTAGCCCAAAAACCTAGTTAATTCTTTGTCACAAATGAATACAAGATAGTGCAGTTGGAATGTGGTTTTAACACATGCATGCCTGTAATCTTTAGGCTGCTAAATCCACTATTGTAGATGATTGTTGTTCTTCCCATGCCTCCCTCGCACTTTATAACATGCTATTTTCCAGCTTGTTGTCTCGCAATTACCGATCTTTATCTCCAATCTCAGTACCACCATTTAAATCCTTATTACACTTTCCCTGTAGATTCAGCACTTGGCGATCCAGCAGTGGCCTTTGTTATCGAAAAACCATCAGCTAATCAGTTCTAGTCCAGTGGCGCTTCGGCTAAAAGACCCACATTAGCATTAGCATTAGCTTCGGTGTGGGTGTTCTGATAGGCCTGGGAGGTCGCTGCCTCGTTGCCTTTTCCGTGTTGTATTTCTCAACTATTTTTATCCTAACGGCCCAAAATTGCTCACAGATTGCTTTGAACTGCGCGCCATAACTTTTGCTAATGTGCGCGATGTTGAACAAGAATGCTATTTCCTTTTGTAAACAGCGGCTTCGCTAATGGAACGGTAATGTACAAAGTTTTGAAGTAATTATCGCAGTTCCAAAGTGTTGCTAGCCACAAACCATAACTCAGTACTTTAATGTCTCGCCTACCACTATGTGTTTGGAGAAGTGATGATTTTAAGTTGATGTATTAGCTGTTTACTATCTCAAGAGTATAACAGAGTGGTGAAAGTGTTGGGGCTAATCCTTACAAAAGCCACATTTTGGGGAGGCCGTAACAAATTGTTCCACCGACCTACAGCTACCTCCTATTTGCCCAGTGGAGATAGCAGCAGAGCATCTGTCTAGATATTATCAGAAGAATGAATAGTTTTATAGCTTCTCACCTCATATACTCCCAACGGCTGATCCCTTAAATCAACAGATATAAAAGCAAAGTTGGAGTCTGAGTGGATAAATGCAAATGTACCCAACCTTTTCTCAAGCATATTACGTTTTTCTACCATAGTGTAAAGCAACACTCTGTAACAAAACCACTGTGTAGTAAATCACTGTACTTAAGAGGGGGTATTATCCGAAATCTGTTTTTTTGAGCTTGAACATGTCTGAAGAGGTTTTAGATGTCATCCGTGCATGTTTCAGTAATTTAGCGATCTCTGTCAGGCCCTGACTTCACTACATTTGAAGCAAAGTATCTGTACTTTCTACTCATAGACTGTATAAAGAAGCAGACTAAGAGAGTGTGACGTCACCCATAGCATTCGGCTACTGCCAAACGTAGCTTATTGAGGCTAGCAGTTATTGGGGCATAGTATCAACTGCGAGTATCATATCAATAACAAATCAGGAGCGACACTGTTGCAGCTAACGGCCATTACCACCTGCTCTGCTGATTTAGCGGGTGCTGGGTGCTTAGCGATACTGTCATTCAAACCTGAAGAAAAAATATTTTTGGGGATTTCATGCAAATGAGCACAGGCCACTGAAGACGACACAACGCCATCTTTGTATCTTTACAATTTACTTCTCTACATTTTTGAACTGGACTGAAAAGTAAAATTATTATTATTAGTTGTTTGTTTGTTTTTTTTCCAAGTTCATAATTTTAGCAAACAAAAATGTATAAATAAAAACAGAAAAAAAACAATTGATTAATTATTGATTGATTAGTTTCTGTTTAACAAGCACAAATCTGTATCAAAATCAAGACATTTGAAGCATTATTAGATCTCAAAATCTATGAGAAATACTTTTTGATGAATTTTTTTGCCCCAGTATATGTACTTTTACTTAAGTAACAGAACTGAGTACTTCTTCCACCACTGACCAGAAGAAAGAACCTAATACGTTGCTATTTTTGTGCTGAGATCTGATTGGCTGTATGCCAGCTGAATACTAGTGATGTGCCAAAAAGTTTGTAGTTTTACACCAGTCGAGGTGACTTCTACAAAGGAATACCTCTATCTGTCATCAATAGGCGTACACAATATTGTATCCAAAATGCAGGGACCATTTACAGACAAGGAAGACGTTTTTCTGTCAAACATTTAAATTACTAAATATTAACGATGTACTTTTTGTCAAATAATAACTATTGTGTAAATTTGTACAGTACATCAAGCAGACGTGAATAACATTTGCACAACTGAGTATTGGTATTTCATTCTACCTTCGAATAAAGACAATAGGCCTATTAGACTGTGTATGGAAAACAAATAAAATCAATACAAGCTATTTTTATATGTGCTATGATTGGTGCTGGCTGTTTGAATGAAGCCATGCCAAATGAATCATGAGAGAAATATGTTAAAATAGGCCCACAACTACTCACAGTTTTGTTTTACTCTCATCTAATTTGATTATGCAATAACTAGAAAGATAGTAGCCAAGTGACCAGAGTGGACAATGTGGGTCGACAAGTCAGTCTGCGTTATTTGTCAGTAAGGAAAGCAATGTCTGAACTTGGGTACAACCATAGACTGTAGATATAGATGGACATAGCTAACCATCCAAATTGTAAATGAGCATGGGCGCAAAGTGGTTACTTCGAGCTCTGGTTGTAAGCGTCGCCCCTCTTTCTGTAGCTGCTTCTGTTAGCTTCATCATTCTGACCCTCAAATGTTTGTATTAACCCACTCTACATGATCTTGGTGTTTTTGTTTCACTATTTTGTCCCTAAACATGAACATTAACAACAGAAAAATGAGGCGCCTTCTTTCCCTCAAGGTCACTCCCTCTAGTGTTAGCAATAGGTTTGATTGACAGCGTTGCTAAGCGCCCGCCGCTTGCCAAACCAGTAGAAGGAGCGTTACCTTCAACATCCTCGCTCCTGGTTGGTTCTTTGGTTGCTATAAAACACATGCTTTCCATATATGGTCCCTGGCTGCAGATTAGTCACTGTAACTGCTAGCCTGAATTAATAATAATAATAAAATGTATTTGTAATGCACTCTTCATTCCATAGAATCTCAGAGTGCTACAATAAAACAAGAACTTTAAACCAATACTAAATTTCTAAATGCTAAAAAACATCAATAAGCTTTTAGATTAGCTTTTAAAAAGTCCAGGCTCTGTGTGGCTCTGGGCAGGGAGGCAGGTCCAGAGTCGTGGTGCAGCTGAACAGAAGGCTCGGTCCCCCATCATACGGAGCCTAGTGGGGAGGACTTGAAGGAGCCACCTGAAGATCTGAGGGTTTGAAGATTGCAAAGTGATCAGGTCTTGCAGATACAGTGGTGCCTGACCAGTGATGCATTTATGGGTCAGCAGAAGGATTTTGTATTCAATCCGGGATGAAACAGGGAGCCAGTGCAGTGATTTGAGAATAGGAGTTAAAATTTTCTGACTTTCATTAGGATTCTGGCTTCATTTGGTTGCAACTGAACTCTACAGATGATGCCACACTCCCTTAGTCCACTTCATTATACAGACTAAAGTCTATGGGTACAACCTGTCACCTATTTACAACTTTAATAAAAAGTGAAAGTACGGTGACAGGTGTTAGATCACCCATTTGCGAATTGAACAATTATGCCAAATCTGACTTGGGGCAGCTCGCGCCTTAGGGTAACAGATACTTGTTATTGTAAACAACTAGGGTGTGTTGGTTTCAGTGCAGTTAGCTCCTCCCTTCAGACAGAAATAAGGAGGTCATTAACAGAACCCTGTCAGAAGTAAAGAAGCCTCTTGGATGAGTGTTTAAGTATTCACTCTTAAAAACTTAAAAGGATGGAACCTACCTGGACAACTGAGGGGTTACACTGTCTAGTCACAGTCAAATGCACTGGGGTAAAGTTTGAACCAGTGACACTAGGGTTGATGAGTAACTGATAAACTTAATAAATATCTTTCTCTAGAAACTGAAAGACTTCCAAACACCCTAGGGTTCTGTAATACAAACAAAGCCCAGGTCATATTTCCGCTAATACACTGTCTGTTGTGTTCTCCGCCCTGACTCAAGCAGAGCCAGCAGCCGCAGGACCTTCTGACCCTGGGCCAAAATCCTCTTAGACTCATCCCATCAGACTGTCAGTCAAATCACCGATGCCAAAAGAACAGTACACTTCATTATTTAATATCTAGTATGACATGTGTCCTACTTTCTACAAACAGTATTTATGTAGCCCTATATGGTTTATGTAATGCACTATTTGAAGCAGATATAATATGCAAAATCGACTTTTTACTTTCTATAACCAGTTTTAAGATGTTTCCCCTTCTCATTTACCCCCTCGAAGTTGTATTTAGAGTGATTCATGCATGTCTGAGTAATCTTTATTATTCTGTATCCAAGACGTCATTGCTCTGATCTACCCCGTTTTCATTGTCACCCGGCCACTGTGACAGAGGATTCAGCAGCGTATCATAGTCATTTTGGTGCAAATGGGACAAAAGATCAGCTGCTCGCTAGCGTGATCTTCAGCTATCCATCGGAGGTGTTTGAGGCGACATCAGCTCCCATTGGGCACCGCGGTTTTCCAAGACCGAAGTCAGCCGGCTTGTTTCTATTATGAAGTTGTTTTAGATGACTATTGCGATTTTACAACATAATGATCCATGGCTGTTATAAATACAGGGTGGCTCAAAAGTCACTGACAGTTGAAAAAAATGCATAACTCTTTTGTTTTAAAATATTTTTCGTGTATTTTTTCAGAACATTTAGAACTACCATTCCGACATCAACATGAGCAAATACAGCACCGAGGAACGAACCCTCATTGTACAGTGGTACTTTGAGTCACATGGGTCAAATTCAGAAACCCAGCGGTGTTAGTGTTGACATTTTAATACCAGAGATGCCCCAAATGTAAATGCCATTAAAGGAATAATAAGTGGTTTTTAAAGACAGGGGGCAGTATGTGATCTCCACAGACCTGACTAGTCCCGATTTCTTCTTGTGGCACTATCTTAAAGAAAAGGTATTTGTGAATAAACCTCAGACAATAAACGACTTAAAACTTAATATCGAGGATCAAATAAGAGCCATAAGCCCGGAAATGCTTTCAAATGTTATGCAAAGTGTGTTGGATCGGGTTGTTCAGTGTGAAACCGAAAATGGTAGACACTTAAAAAGGTGATTTTTACTTCCCCTGGTCTAAGTAGTGATAAGTTCAAGTGTAAGTCAACAATTATAACCGTATATATTGCCAAAAACCTCTGAAGGTTCAGTTTATCTACTGTTAAAATTTGGTGAGTATAACTTAAGAATTATAGGAGCTACTGAAGATTTCAAAGCGTCAGTGACTTTTGGGCCACCCTGTATATAGCAGACACAAACAGTAATGAGCTGTGATAAATTGTGAATGGACACTTAACTTTGTATTTTTTTATTATACAGTATAATGTGGGCTGTATAATACTGGTCAAATGAAATTTATCTGGGGCACTCAACTTTTTTTCATAATTTCTCTCAAAATTTGACCCAGAACTGGTCTGACTGGCTGCCCTTGGACTGTCAGCTTCACTCTCTGTCTGAAAAAAAGGTGTACATGTGCCCGAAACACATTGTGGATATTACAATTTGCAAAAAATAAAGATGAATTAGACAAGTTAGACAGTTTTAAATACCTATTTCTACTGTGTGAAAATCAGGTACCCCAACTTTTGTTCATATGTATTTTTTTCTTACATCTTTAAACTTTTATCCTTCAAACAGGCGTATTAACTGTTATCTTGTGCGTGTTATTCTTGCCTTAAAATAACACTTCATCTCCGAAGCATAAAATTATGATGTCGTAAGGGGGGTTAGTAAAATAGAGTCCAAATAAATAATATATAATAGGATAATATTCAGATCGTGTGTTCGGTTCTAACAGACGTCTCCTTTGTGTCCAGCAGCTTGAGTGTGGCCCGTGTATTACTTGGCCCCGGCGTTCGCCAAGACTCTGAGATCTTCTTGGACTGAGCAGAGTCTGTGTGGACTTAAGAAAGAGCAGAGACGGCGTGTTTACTGCGGACGGCTGTGCGCGGCCAGAATGACCAGTTTTATTTCACAGATGCCTAACCCAATCTGGCTACGTTTATCAGTCTGGAATGTGTCTCTCTGAAGGTGGTCAGGAAAAGGCCGACGATCATCATAGATATTTGAATCTGATTGGTTGATTGGTTGAAGTCACAACAGCAGAACAAGCAGAGAAATCAAACTTTGGTTCAATCCAGTTGTGAGAAAAGTTGTCCGCTCTGCAAATGCACAAAGTGCTTCCCTTTGATTGTTTTTAACTAAATAGTCTGTATTTATGCTGAAATAGGCTGCATCACTATGCCCCGCCCCTCTGTGATTGGTCCAATCTATAATCTACTGGTGCCTGCTCAATACAGCTCCTGCAGTGTCCCTTCACTGGGATGTACACATTATCAAGTGTAGAAGAAAGCCTGAGACCTTTACTGGATTTCTTTTTTTTTTTACAAAAAGAAACTATCTCAAAGCTTTTTGCTAAACACTGTTAATTTGTTAATCTTCGTTCCTACCCTCACCCATGATCATGAGCTCTGGGTAATGACCGAAAGGAAAAGATCGCGGATACAAGCGGCCGAAATGGGCTTCCTCCACAGGGTGGCTGGGCGCTCCCTTAGAGATAGGGTGAGGAGCTCGGTCACACGGGAGGAGCTCGGAATAGAGCCGCTGCTCCTACACGTCGAGAGGAACCAGCTGAGGTGGCTCAGGCATCTGCTCAGGATGCCTCCTGGACGCCTCCCTAGGGAGGTGTTCTGGGCTTGTCCCACCGGGAGGAGACCCCGGGGAAGACCCAGGACACACTGGAGGGATTATGTTTCTCGGCTGGCCTAAGAACACCTTGGGGAGCCACCAGAGGAGCTGGAGGACATGTCTGGGGTGAGGGAAGTCTGGGAGTCCCTGCTTAGACTGCTGCCCCCATGACCCAGCCCCAGATAAGCGGAAGAAAATGGATGGATGGATTGACTGTTAATTTGCATAACTTAGCTTAGAGTTAAACCTCTGGTTTTTGTGTGTTTATCATATCGACATGAGCAATTTAGCTGCTAATGGACTACAACATCTGCTCAATCGTTAGAGCACATTGTTTTCGTTATTTTATCACTTGCACATCATTTCTGCTGTCAGTACCAGTAAATGTTGATAAGTACAGGGCTTTATAATAAAGTATATTTTTCACAAACATCTCCAGCTTTGTTGCAACAGCAGCTGCAGGAGAAGAGGGATTTTCATGAGTTTGTAAACTCACAAATATTGTAAGAATTTATATTGCTGCTTATTGTTAGCATAAATCCCTCCAATAAGGGAACAATATATTTTAGCGCAAATCACAAGAAAAATCCAAATTACAAACATCCACACTATTCAAAATATTTATGAATGCACACAATCTGGTATTTTTCTTTCAAAGGTCTTTTTATTAAACTCCAAAAAGGTACAATGAAATGCACAATACTTATTAAAACATTTTCCTTTTTTGTTTTTTTTTTCCCCCAATACTGAACAAAATTACCCCACCCACACATATAAAACAATAACTAACAATAACTACAGTCCAGCTGCAAAAAAAAAACAAAAAACAACAAAAAACAAAACGAAACAAAACAAAACCCTAAATAAAACCTACATAAGACAGCAATAATAATAACAACAATAAAAATAATAAGAACAACAACAGCAATAACAAAAATAAATAATGTAATAAATAATTAATAATAGTAGAATAAAAGTTGCAATGGAGAGGGAGGGAGGGGGAGGGGAAGGGGAAGGCTACTCTGCTGCGATAACTGAAGGCTTCTCAAAATAATCTAAGAAAGGGCTCCATATTTTATAAAATTCTGTTCCTGATCCGCGAACCGTATATCTAATTTTTTCCAAATCCATATGGAACATTATGTCTTTTATCCATTGTGCATGGGAGGGAGATGTCGTGTCTTTCCACTTCAATAAAATAGCTCGTCTAGCAATAAAGAGTGCGAAGATCAGAACCTTCAGTTAGACTTTGGTAAAAAAAAGGTCCCGGGCCACTCCGAAAATGGCACAGAGTGGATCAGGTTTAATTTGATACTGCAGGACTTCAGACATAGTCTGAAAGACAGAATGCCAGAAATTGACTATCACCGGACAAGACCAATACATGTGCAACAGTGTGCCAGGGGCGCTGCTACATTTTCCGCAAGTTGGGTCCACATCAGAGTAGAAACGTGCTAGTTTAACCTTAGACAAATGCGCTCTGTGGACGATTTTAAACTGAATGAGCGTGTGACGGGCACACATCGACGTAGAGTGAACTCGGCCAAGAATCGAGTTCCACACCTCATCCGTAAGAGGAAGATTTAGATCTTGTTCCCATTTGGATCTAATTGCAGCCACAGAGGGACAGTTGAGATCTGAAATCATACCATAAAGAGCTGACAGAACCCTCTTTGAAGTGGGTTTGACCGAAAGCAAGTTGTCAACCGGGTTGTCCCAAAGGTCTTTGAGGGAACTGTGCTGCTACACTCTGCATGTAATGTCTGACCTGTAAATAACGAAAGAAATGTACTGAACCAATTCCAAATTTAGATGATAGTTGGGAGAAACTAGCAAACTGTCCATCCAGATATAAATCCGCAAAGCATTTTAGGCCTTTTTTGTGCCAAACATGAAATGCCCCATCAGTCATGGAAGGGGTAACAACAAAATGGTTTAAAGCAATTGGACTCTGAAGTGAGAAAGCCTGGAGACCAAAAAACTCTTCCTGAACTGGGACCAGATCCTCAGAGACTGTCGAACCACTTTATTATTACCAGAAGACAAGGAGGCAGAGGGGAGCGGTGACCCCAAAATCGCAGGTAAAGACATTTTATTTGACGCATGCGACTCCATGGTGACCCAGACAGGAGACGAATGTTCCAGGTGAAAATGTTTCCAATAAAGCATACATCTAATATTTGCTGCCCAGTAATAGTATTGAAAGTTGGGCAATGCCATTCCCCCCACCTGTCTGGGTCTCTGAAGAATGGCCCTCCTCAATCTAGGTGGTTTATCCTTCCAAATATATGAAGTAATTAAGGAGTCTAATGATTTAAAAAAAGATTTGGGAATGAAAATAGGAAGACACTGAAATAGGTAAAGGAATTTTGGGAGTACCGTCATTTTAACCGAATTTATCCTCCCCACTAGAGACAGGGACAATGGAGACCATTTAGACAGCATTTGCTTACACTGATCAAAAAGGGGAACAAAGTTACTCTTAAACAGGTTGTTCAGCTGTTTAGTGACGCATATCCCAAGATAATTAAAACTGTCAGACACTACTTTAAAAGGAAAATTTAAAGGACCCTGGTCTCCACCTTGTCCACTGATGAAGAACAGCTCACTCTTAGTCAGGTTAATCTTATATCCCGATAATTTACTAAAAACATTTAGCACTTTAAGCGCAGCAGGTAGGGAAGTGGCCGGATTGGAAAGAAATAAAAGGAGGTCATCTGCGTAAAGGGAAACTTTATGTTCAATTCCGCCCCTCCAGATACCCTGTATCACATTACTGCCTCTAACTGCAATTGCCAGTGGCTCGATTGCCAGAGCAAAAAGCAATGGACTTAAGGGACAGCCCTGCCTTGTTCCACGATATAACTGAAAGAATTGTGAGTAATGACCATTCGTCAGTACAGAAGCCATAGGACTTAGGTAAAGGAGTTTGACCCAGGAGCAGAATAGAGGGCCAAAGCCAAATCTTTCTAAAGTAAAAAACAAGTAGTCCCACTCGACCCTATCAAATGCTTTTTCAGCATCCATAGCAATAAGACATTCGGGTGCTTTGTGGTCAGGGGTATAAATAATGTTAAAAAGCCGACGAATATTGAAAAAGGAGTGACGATTCTTACAAAAACCAGTCTGGTCCGGCGAAACAATGAAGGGGAGAGCTTTTTCAAGTCTATTAGCCAGAAGCTTGGCCAAAATTTTAACGTCCGTATTTAATAACGATATAGGTCTGTAGGATGCGCAGTTAAGAGGGTCTTTATCCTTTTTAAGTAGCAAGGAAATGCAGGCTTGGTAACAGGAAGAGGGAGTACCCCGGACCTAAATGATTCAGCAAAAACATCACACAGAAAAGGGCAAAGGTCGTCAGAAAACTTTTTGAAAAAAAATCAGCGGAAAACCCGTCAGGGCCCGGAGATTTTCCTGACTGCATAGACGAAATCGCCAATTTAATTTCCTCCTTTGTAATGGGAGATTCAAGATTTAATCTTGAGTCTGGGGAAAGCGAAGGCATATCAATAGAGTTGAAAAAGGTTTCCAAGTCTTCAGAGTTTACTGTACATTCCGATGAGTATAATTAGAATAGAATAATTTAAACGTATCGTTGATTACCTTGGGATCAGATGTTACCTCCCCATTATCTGTCCTAATTCCCGTTATGATTTGCCTCGCTCTAATCCCGCGGAGTTGGTTGGCCAGAAGTTTACCAGTCTTTTCACCATGTTCGTAAAATTCACTCCTATTTCTGAGCAAACAGCCCTCAACCTGGCGAGTAGAAAGAAGATTGAGCTTAGTTTGCAATTTCAAACGTTCTTTATACAATGCAGGTGATGGTGATAGCGCATACTGCCTGTCAATGTTTAAAATCTGGTCTGAAATGTTTTCCTGTTCCTGCCTTGCAGATTTCCGTTTAAAAGCTGTAAAAGAGATTATTTCCCCCCTAAGAAATGCTTTCATTGCCTCCCAAACTGTGCTTTCCGGCATACCTGGTGTTCTGTTTTCAGCCAAAAAGGTTTTGATTTTGGAAGAGATATTAACGACAAATCGTTCATCAGTAAGCAACAATGGATCCAGTCTCCAGCGCTTTCTCGCAGAGTCACCTCCCTGAAAAGTCAGTTTAAGTACAACAGGGGCGTGATCCGAAACAGTAATGCTTTCATAAGTGCAAGAAGTAAGATTAGGAAGTAATAGACTATCAATAAAGAAATAATCTATCCTAGTGTACGTATGATGTACATGAGAAAAGAAAGAATAGTCTCTACCAGTGGGGTACAAAAAGCGCCAAGGGTCTGTGAGGCTGAAATCTTCAAGAAAAGATTTCACATATGTTGCAGATTTGTTAGGAGAAGCGGGTTTAGAGGATGAACGGTCTAACATTGCATCCAAAAAAAAATTAAAGTCTCCCCCTAGAATTAGAGAATTGCTGTTTAAATCAGAGAAATGGGAGAATAAATTACGAAAAAAATTCACATCATCAAAATTGGGCGCATAAAGATTTGCTAAGGTCACCTGTTTATTGAAGAGCCTGCCAGACACAATAACAAAACGCCCATTTTTATCAGCTATAACGTTTGAAGGTATAAACGGAATATTACGATCAATGAGAATAGCAGCGCCCCTGGCCTTTGCTTTAAAATTTGAATGAAAAAATTGCCCCGGCCAGCTCCTTACTAGACGTAAATGGTCTGAGTCCTGCAGGTGAGTCTCTTGCAAAAAAATTACACCAGCCCTAAGTTGTTTTAAACGTGTCAAAACTCTTTTACGTTTCACTGGATGATTCAGCCCTTTCACATTCCAACTGACCAAAGTAAGATTATTGTTCATCTAAAAAAACCTTGTGTATGTAGCCGACGTAGCCCCAAGGGGGGAGAGAGGGGTGAGGAGAGGGAGGTGGACAAGGGCAAAAAAAAAAAAAAAAAAAAAAAAAAAAATAAAAAACAATCAACAAACAAAAACGACAATATCCCTACAATATAACAGGTTGCATAGAACAGCAACCGCTTAAACTCCTGCTCTCTTCTCATACCAAAAAAAAGCTTCCATGCTACTAGCTTGATCCCGCATAATAAACATTATAATCTCACCCTAAGTCGTACAAGTGGCAAGACAGCCCACAAATAAACAGGGTAAAACAAAACAAAACAAACCATATAGAGAGCAAGCATGTACCTCACATTGAATTGAACAGCCCAAGGACACAGCACTATGTGTCAGGAAATTTCTAAATGTGGATATTTATCATGGCTCACTTGAGACGTTTCATATGGTTCAGTCAATTCAGTGTACTCATCAGAGCCAAAGTGTTAATGTAAAATATGAACCTTAAATGAAGTGCGTTAGTTACCCTCCGTGTTTTGAAGGAAACGAGTTGCCTCCGGAACAGACGCCAGCCACCGTCTTTCGCCGTCAGGGAGAGTGATCCGGAGCCTCGCAGGGAAGAGGAGAGATGGTCGAAGTCCTTTTTTATAAAGTTCAGCCATAACGTCCTTATATTCTGCTCGTTGTTTCACGACATCAGCGTTATAGTCCTCATAAATTCGTAATTTGTGGCCACGGTATTCCAGGGTCCCACGTCGCCGCGCCTCCCTCATCACCAGGTCCTTGGTCTGGAAGCGGTGAAAGCGAATGATAACGACGCGCGCGGCCGCCCGCTGGGATCAGGTCTGAAGCCTCGTGTGCTCTATCCAACTCCGGGGGAGACGTCAGTACCTCGGCGCCGAAAAAACTTCCACGAGAAGTTGGGAGAAGAAGACAGTCGCCGCGTACCCTCCAATGACTCCGGTAGACCCAGAATGCGTATGTTTTGTCTCCTGCTTCTCCCCTCCAGATCAGAAAGTTTTGAATTCAGTGCCTTGTTGTCTTTCTGTAGTGACCCACACATGTCCTCAAGGTTCAACAAACGCTGAATCACGTCCTCCGCATTTTCCTCAAGATCACTGATACGTTTTCCCTGGGCCATTACCTCAGCTTGAATCTTGTCTAGCTTGTCGTTAATCACACTGAATGAGGCCTTAAAGTCAGCGGCTATCGCTGTTCTGTGTTGCTCGAGAGTAAGCCCGTCAAGCTAGCGCTAGCCCCGACAGGTGAGCCCGCGCTAGCCGCCGCCGCCGACGACCCCTCCGCCGCTACATCTTTTTCGGCTTGTTTGCTTGCTTTAGGCATATTTCAAACGCGAAACAGCTGCCACACTGTTCAAGTCCCAAAAATGGCAGTGCACGGTTAGTCAAATAGGGTTTTGTAGGTAAAACTGAAAAAGTACCGCGGGAGCTAGCGTCCAACACACCTACTCCATTGCGTGCAACACCGGAAGTCACAATCTGGTATTTTCAGAGCATAGATCACAGAATGAGACAAACTAAATCATTTCTGAATAAAACGATGCTGTCTGAAAACGAGCCAACTCAGAGTACTTCTTGAATTATGTAGCGTAGTAAATGAAGCCCTGTGTGCAACTGAAATTGAGTCACCACGTCAATCCATCTCTGCGCCTTCACCAGCAGCGCACAGGCTTGGCCCCTCCCCTCCTCTACCTCCCTCCGACGCAACAGGCAGCACGAGGAGCGGCTGCCGTCGCGCACACGACACGCACACACACGTTTACGCACACACACGTACACTTACGCACACACATTTAGCGGAGTGCACGCAGAGGTCAGAGCGCACCGAGCGAACAGCCCACGGGAGCGAACTTAACGTGGCTCCTAACTTCATCCATGCTCACTCTGCACCGGGAGGCTGCGCGCTTTGGAGTGTGGAACTTTCCTCCGTGCGTAAAAGCGACACTCAGGTAAGACGCTCGTGTTGTTACTGTTACGCACGGATTCATTTTATATCAGCGCGTTTCAAGCGATTAACAATTTAAAACAAGGATTATATATGTATTTTAAATGGGAAATAATCCTCAGAATGTTGCACAGGCTATACCACGAAGCTGATATCCATGAATACACCATATATATGTTGTTTTGGCACAGTGGAGACTTCTAAATGACGGTGCGCACTGATTGCTTAGGGACAAGTCAGGCACAAGACGCGATGTTGTTGGATTCTTTGGTAAAGAGATCACAGCGTGTTTAGGGCGTTCCGTTTGGCTAATATGGTTTAAACATGGTTGTTTGACAAGTGCTGCAGAGAAACCGTAAAACAAACATGTACCAAGTTGCGGATTTCTTGTAAATATCGGCCACAGCGCGTGTTTTTAGTTGTTCTGTCATTCCCTCCATGTATACTGAGCCATGTATTAGTTGGACGTGTTTAAACCTGGGCTCTAATAGTTAAAGCCACTCCACAGTTTGACTTTAGGCTGCCTGTTTCAGAAAATTAACCAGAGGTGGGTAGAGTAGACAACATTGTGCTCAAGTTAAGTTACTTCAAAATAATAGAAGTACAAAGTAGTGGTCCAAGACATTACTCAAGTAAGAGTAGAAAAGTAACTTAAAGTGGAACTGTCTGGATGTAATGTGTTTTTTTTAAGTTGTAATTGAATGGACAAAACAGTAGAAGCAGCGATGCAGGAAACACAAATGTCCAAATCATGTCATATTGTCGACAGAAAACGTTTGTCACTTCTAGACTTACTCACAGTGGGAAGAGGAACCAAAACTTTTACTCAAGTAGGAGTACTGTTAGGAGTAAAAAGTTTAAATTGCTCTGAAAAGTACAATTTATTTTAAAAAAGTTACTCAATTTAATGCAAGTCCCTTCAGATAGATATAAGACAGTGTCCACCAGTGATCTGACCAGAACTGAAGAACTTGGATGAGCAGTGACACGTCTTCACTCTGAAAACTTTTTTGTCCAGTTGACAGAATTTCATTTTTGTTTAACTTTGGATCACAGCTGGATATTTGAAGGATTAATGTCTGTATAATTCTATTCTTTGGAAATGTCTAGGCATTTTGTGTCAGCTTAGTGTCCAGAGTGAAGTTAGTTTTACATCATCATTATTCCAGTCATGTTTTACTAGTGAGCCACAGTGTAACTTTCCAGACAAAATAAATAAAGAAAAGCATGTTTTATTTTGTTTTTTGTTTTCATTGTTGGTTGTTGTATTGTACTGGAAAACAAATTGAAAACTTACATCCTAATTGTGAGTGGGCTTGCATCTCCACAAACCTGACTCCTTAATCTTATAGTTTCCATGGATTTATTTGAAACTTATCTGTCTCCATGGAGAATGTCCTGAAGTATGGTTTTAACTTTCTGTTTCCATGGAATCATGCAGTTGAAGTGCCAGTAATATTGTTATAATTTATATTGTATAACAGCATTTTTTTCACATCAAAATGTGAGTTTTACTTTTTTGTAATTCAGGTTTAAATAAATATGCCAGAAAAGTGAAATTACCAGATAACTTTTCCTTTAGATAAGGTGAGCCTGTATGTAGGGTGCTGCACAGACTGCTCTGCACCAACCAGGTTGAACTTTTTAACCCAGATTTACTTCAGTTTAATAAAACTTAGTTCAAAATTACAGAAACCAATTACATTTTAGCTGCGTCACACAGGAGGAGCTAGGAGTAGAGCCGCTTCTCCTCCACATTGAGAGGAACCAGCTGAGGTGGCTCGAACATCTGTTCAAGATGCCTCCTGGACCCCTCCCTTGGAAGGTGTTCCGGGCATGTCCCACCTGGAGGAGGCCGCGAGGAAGACCCAGCACACGCTGGAGGGACTATGTCTCTTGGCTGGCCTGGGAACACCTTTGGGTCCCACTGAAGAAGCTGGAGGACGTGTCTGGGGTGAGGGAAGTCTGGGAGTCCCTGCTTAGACTGCTGCCTCCACGACACGGCCCCAGATAAGTGGCAGAAAATGGATGGATGGAATTTTTAACTAGGTAGACTGAATTGAATGTACAGTTAAAAGTTTAACCTGGTTGGTGCAGACACTGACACATGCCTAGATTAATATTATATCAGTGGGATGGGAATCACTATTCGATATCCAATATAAGATGTACAATATCAAAAAACACATCAGAAAATACCAAAAGTGGGTCTACTGGTCTATAAGGGCCTTTATCTGATTTTTTTCCCTTGCATCTGAGCAAAATATGTCTTGCCCCAGTACAGATATATTGTATAAACAGCTCTTGAGTCAAACTAAGTCTGCTGCATGTTGTCAAGTTAGAAAGCATTTTATTGTCCGATTAACAGGAAGTGTACGCTTAGCTTGATAGTTGTTGTCAGTTCTACCATTGTGACAAAAGTCCACTCTGGCCTCTGAAAGTTGTGAAAAGTGCTATAAACTCATTTCTGTGAATAAATAGGATGAAATAGTTATGTTTTTCACACTTTTAAGACAGTAACGATCAGGTAGAGTGCCTGTTGGTTGGTATAGCACAGAAAAGCAGAGAGCGCTGAAAACAATAGTCAGTTGTGTGAGTATAGATTTTGTTGGCAGGAGGTTGATTCCAGTCCGGTAAATGAATGATCTGAGCTTACACTTAAACAAGTCAGAAAACACTGTCCTCTAATACTGTCCAGTCATGACATCAGGGAGCTGGTATCTGTTGAGCACACACACCAACAGGACAGTGCACCTTTAGACAGGCTGCAGGCCGAATGTGTCATGTATCGAATGGTGTCTGTGTAATCTAACTCAGTTGTCCAATTAGGATCAATGGCAAACAAAATTCTATCCTGTCAACTGGACAAAAGTTTGTGAAGCAGCGACACATTTTCACACTAAAACTTATGTCCTGTTGACAGAACTGCATTTTCTTTGGCCATGTGTTGAATGGTCACAATTAGCCCATAAAAGCACTATAATGACTTCAGTCTATTTCAAAGAATGTTCCACTCCCGTAATTTGAACAAAATGGGACAAAAACAAGGAAAGATTTGGACTCAACCACATATTAAAGAAGCATGTAGGATTTAAAAATAGTACTACAATCACAACTGAACATGGGTCGAACAGTGTCTTAACCTGCAGACAGAGGACACATACAAGTTTTTCTCATTCTCAGTATATGGACAGGCCTCATGTGAAAAAACCTCCAGAATTCACTCACTGAGCTGCAGATTAATGATTGCCTGCAGGTGCTGGAGTTTATATACCCCAGAGAGGATCCCTTTACGTTTAAACCAACTGGATTTTTTTGTAATAAAGATTAAAATGTCATTACAATTATCAGTAAAAGTTATATTTGAGTTGAACATGTCTACCTTGTATCTGGGGATGGTTTATGCCCATGAAATTTAAAATTGAATATACAGTTCCTTCATAAATGACCTACTTAGCTGGAGGGTCTGCCACCTGTTTCCTTCCATGGAGATGTTGTTGCTTAGCCTGGAATGATCCACAGTATGACATTAAACATCTCCATGGAGACAAGCAGGTTTGAGCAATAAATAGTAGTAGGACTAAAGCAGGTCGACCCCAGCACTATGGTAGTTTGGCAGGCATCCTCTCTGACAAAACTGGGCTCATACTACAGATAGCTGTGGGCACTGTGTGGGGGAACTGAACCCCTGACCTCCTGCCTCAGAGGCAGGGCACATAACCAAATCACAAACAGGAAGCCATCATTTAGGAAAGGAACTATTTCAATCTGGAATAAACAAGGTCCAAGAACTGAAAGACAGCCAAGACTATACAAGTGCCAAACCACATCTAAACCACATCCTAAACTATGAAATCACCGGGGGGCCTAGAAGATGAATCACAATCAAAATCGAAATCGAAATCCAAATGGATACAGATAGAAAATTACAAAAACTGCAATGTTTTAAACACCATAATTTCCTCCACAAACAACAAAATCAAAGCCTTATTTTGCATAAAAACAGCTAACCCTGTAATTTAGAACTGTACAAACATGTTCTGAAATGTGATTCTTGTATTTGTCAGTTCATATTTCAGTCTTTTTGTCAGTTCTTCTGGACGTGTTTAAGTGTGAGCTTTGAACAGAATCCTGTTATTGAAACATAAATCTAATCACAATTGCAATGCAATTTCATATTTTACCCAAATCATTCAGCTCTAGAACTCACCAAAATTTAACTGATAACTGATGTTTTGGGAGTTTCCAATTTTTTTTATTTATTTTTTTTAAATTTATATTATAGCATAGTGACAGTAAAATATGTCCCTTCTGTGTCTCTGCAAGACCAGCTAAATGTAGGGAAAACATGTTGGGAACATCTGGTGGAGGCCTCTGTCAGCGGGGTCTTCAACTCGCACCTCCGGGAGAGCTTCTCCCAGATCCCGACTGGGGACATGGATTCCGAGTGGGCCATGTTCTCTGTGACTATTGTCGATACAACTGATCGTAGCTGTGGCCATAAGGTCTGCGGTGCTGGTCGCGGCGGCAACCCCCAAGGGATGCTGTCATGCTGAAAGAGTCCTATCGAGCCTTGTTGGCTTGTGGGAATCCTGAGGCAAACGTGCCACAGCTCGTGCGGTCACAGAGGCAAAAATTCGGGATTGGGAGGAGTTCGGGGAGGCCATGCAGGAGGACTATTGGTCAGCCTCAAAGAAATTCTGGCAAACCATCTGACTTCTCAGCAGGGGGAAGCAGTGCTTGAACAACACTGTTAACAGTCCGGGTGGAGAGCTGCTGACCTCGACTGGGGATGTTGTTGGACGGTGGCAGGAATACTTTGAGGATCTCCTCAATTCCACCTTCACATCTTGTGAGGAGGAAGCAGGGACTGAGGACTTGGAGGCAGGTTTGTCTTTCACCCTGGCCAAAGTCACTAACGTGGTTGGCAAGCTTCTCGGTGGCAAGGCTCCAGAGGTGGATGAGATGCAACCTGAGTATCTCAAGCCTCTGGATGCTGTGGGGAATGTCTCGGCTGACATGTCTCTGCAACAGCATGTGGTGGTCGTGGACAGTACCGCTGGACTGGCAGACTGGGCGTGGTGTTCCCTGTGTTTAAGGGGGGCCCGAGTAAGCCAGACCTCTTCCCAGTGCATATTGGGCTGCCCTTTATCATCGGTTTATTCTGGTCCGGTTCAAGGACCACAGGTCTACAGTGGACATCAGATGCAGATGATGTCCTGATTGCTTCATCAAACCTGGACCTACAGCAGGCACTAGGGTGGTTTTTCGGCTGAGTATGAAGCGGCTGGGATGAGAATCGGATCCTCCGAATCGAGGCCATGGTTCTCGACTAGAAAAGGTGGCTTGCACTCTGCAGGTGGGTAGAGAGTCCCTGCCTCATGTAGAGGAGTTCAAATGTGGGAAAAATACCACTCAAATAAGTAGTAAATAATTATATAACGGTACATTTTGAAGTCAGTGTAATTTGACTGATAAATGCACAAAATCTGGTACTTTCACAGCATAATCACACAAGTCAGACTAAATAATTTTGAGGGATCACTGCAAGAAACACAAATGTTCAGATCATTTCACATTGTTGACATAAAACTTTGTCACTTACAGGAAGTCATCAAAACTTTTACTTAAGTAAAAGTACTACAGTGAAAATATTACTCAATTAGAGGTGAAAGTATGTTGCTAGAAAAGCACTCTGAAAAGAACAAGCTCTTTAAAAAAGTGACTCAAGTTAATATAACTCCGCCCTGCCCACCTCTGCTCAAGCCTCACATGTAGGACAGTACAGGGTTACTGAAACATGCATCAATCAATCAAATATAACTCTGGGTAATGTTAATAATAATGGCAAACCATTAAAACTAATAGAAATGTATTTAATACTTCAATATTCACTGGTGGTAAACTAGTAGAGACCAACCAATATGGATTTTTTTTCATGGCCAATGCGATTATTTAGAATATGGAGAAACCGATGGCCGACAAGCTCTGCCGATATTTTTGGGCCAGTATGTAGGGTCAGTTTTGATTATTTTTGCCAAACGATGTACTTTTAATTTATGAAAAACTCATCTACAGTCCCTTTTTACCACAAACCTTCAACAGAGCGGTGCAGTCATGGTCTGAGCAGTTATTTTTTTGCATATTAATGTTCAAATATAGCTTTGTGTGTATTCTTAAGGCAGCAGAACAGCCAAAACAAAATACTGGCCTGTGCTGAAGATTTAAGGCTGAGAGCCATATCGCTAAGAAGCCCAAATATCGCCATGATATATCAGCAAACCAATATATCAGTTTATGCATTTTTGACGCTCTGAGTCTTCCCTCCCCTTGTTCCTTCGGCTAAGTCACTCCCGTTTCAGAACACTACCACAACGCAGTCAGCATGCATCCCGATAACGTGTCAGGGTTGTAAAGTTGTAGAGTATTATTTTGTATCCTGCTTTTGTATATTTGTCAAAATTGCTGTGTGGGAACATGGGTGACAGAGGCTCGTGGGCTGAGCATTGGACAGAATCTTACCGACGAACCGTAAAGAAGATTCAAATAGGGCCCAGGAGAGATTGCTAGATTATTCAAACAGGCATGGATGATGTGTAAAACCTCTTCAGGCATGTTTTTGATGAGGGAATGTCATGGCATGGTACAATGTCCCAAAAAGTCGATTTAGCAGAATATGCTCTCTTTAAGATACTTACAAATGTGCGGTTGATGAAAAAAACTGTAACTATAGATGATGTTGATTCAAGTAGGGCGTGTGGTTTAAAGACAGCACATGCACACATAATGTTTAATTATAGTCATTCTCGTCCCGTGTCTTGACATCTGTGACGTCTGGAATGCTCTGAGTAAATGTCTTTTCTGGGCACTATTGTTTTGTCTGTGCCACAGGATTTCTGAATGCAGCTACTCTTTCCTCCAAAGTGATGAAAACTAAATTGGACTCGTGTGCGTGGAGTTATTACACGTCTGCAGCAGTTACCGTCTGCGCTAGCGTGGCCTTATATGGGGAGGTTTTGGACGTAGCGGTGGGGCACCTCCATCACGGCTCATGTTAGCGTGTTTACTGTCCACAGCAGTCAGGTGTCTAAGGAGGTTCCACTGTGTGATGTCAGCACGGGGTGAAATACTGTCATGGTTTTTATGGCCAAACCTTGCGATTAACGATAATATTGTAATAATTAATAAAATTGCTCTACAGGTTACAAATGTCATGGATATTAATGGGCGGGTTCCTGATTTTAAAGAGGGGTTTTAGCTTTCCACCATGTTATACCATTACCCTCATCCATACATGTTGGTGTATCTTAGCGATCTCTCCTGGGCCTTATTCGAAACTGGTTAGCTGTAAGATTCTGTGAAAAGCTCAGCCCACAAGCCCACAAGCCCACGTCATCCATAAATATACAAAAACATGATACAAAACTGTACACAGCAACTCCACAAACCTGATGCGATATACAGTAGATTCATTTTATATAATATTTTCTCTGGTAATAACTAATACAGCAGCTACTGACAGGGTAACTTCAGGCACATTGTAAGAATCATGGGAAACCAACTGCCTGACACTATCCCAGACGCTTGATTCTCTCTCATGGTGTAACGAGTGGCGTAATTGTGATTAGTAGCAGAGATCTGAGAACTTTAAGGAAAACGGCAGCATGACACGATCCCAGACAGGTGTTTCTGTGTCATGGTGCAATATCACAGCCGCAGAAAGGACTAAGTGTGCTAAAAGTTCAAACTTAGACATGTTAATGACTTGTGGTTGAAATCTGGCCCTTTATTAATAAAAACTGTAATTTATCTAATAAGGTCTATGTTTAAACATGTTCAAACGTGTATACTTTTGTCATAAGTGGCGACAACTAGGATCTAGAAGGGAACGTTATTGATAAGTAGCATTTTTCTGCACAGCCTGGTGGTTTTAAGTCGGTTGTCTTCGTTAGCGATTATCACGATTATGCAAAATATACCATGAACAATTATTGTCTCTTTTTATCACGATAAACCAAATTACAGTTTAGAGTC
This sequence comes from Periophthalmus modestus, assembly GCA_019594935.1. Taxonomy (NCBI): domain Eukaryota; kingdom Metazoa; phylum Chordata; class Actinopteri; order Gobiiformes; family Gobiidae; genus Periophthalmus; species Periophthalmus modestus. The sequence goes on along the minus strand of JAIEZT010001390.1, from coordinate 14,458,090 downwards.
TCATCCTTAGTCTGTTATCCCTCAGCCTCTCAGGACAGTGCTTCTCTGTTTTGCGTTTTATGCAAGATGATATTGGGCCCCCCTAAACTTTAAGCTCTGCTACATGAGACACTGATGAGACATAATTTGTTTTCTTAGCACTAAAATCAAAATCAACCTGAATTAAACTTTTTAATCATAAGAGCTCAGTGAATCACAAAAATATGGTTAATTCACAGTTTGTGGCAATGTGAGCGGTGGATAAAACTAGAGCAAACGCTAAACTACTTCCAGTTTATCGACAGTGCGTTTGTTTCACTTCTGTGCTCCTTCGCGCCGTGTTTAACGTCTCTTTGCAGTGCATTGGGTTTGGCTCACGCTAGATGCATTATGCACTGGAAATATCAGGGCCCAACATTGCCTCTTATCTCTGCTTTTCTTGTTTTTGTGAACAGTGATTTGTGTCTTAAGTGGGGGGTTTTTTCTCCAATGCTCTACTGACTTCACAGTTATGGGGCATTCACTTGTCACTCACACTGAAGGTAATTTCCTACTTCAACAAACACAGCTGCCCCGAGGCACACAGGCAAAGACATGGCTGACATTTACCTAAAGCATTTTGGACCACCTCTGACAGCCGTGCTTATATTATAATTATAGTATGAGAGTGAGAAATGTATTTTGCTAAAGGACATGCTTATGAGTACTTTTTTATCTGTCTACATATTCCTCAACTCTCTCTCAGCATCTGCATAACATGCCAGTTTGATTTCCATATCTCCAATACCTTATGCCCCCCCCCCCGGTGCACAGTACTTTCTCACACTTGATGAGGAGTTGGAGCGTGCCATGGGAGAGGTGTTTCCTTGTACCCTTAAGGCTGAGGGGGCGAGTGAGTGCACTTACTAATGTCACTCCCCGTGTTTACGCCCCATCGCTCCATCTGCTCACCGCTATATTAGCTTACACACGTGCGCTAGCCCATGCATATGCACAAAGTGGGGTTGTGACCTCTTTAAGTGGATAGAGTTACCTGTTGTTCCAATTCAATAAATATGTTTATCCATAAGCGGAGAGCTGGCTCGGGTTCGGCTGGTGGAAGAGGTGAATGCACAGATCTGGTTACGTATTTACCATTGTTTTGTCTCTAACGGAGAAGACCGGAGGTTTCAGGGAACACTGTTTTGAAAATGTGGTTTTGTAAAATTGGAAAGTCTGAGAACGATAGGGAGACTGTCCATAGCGATGTTTAAGTAAGCAATCAAAAGTGTACGGATTTTGAACTTTGCTTACTGTATCTAAGTTTTCAAATAAAGCTTCACTGTCTCCTTAGGAACAACAACAGTGTCTGTATTTGAATACTGTAACCATCTATACTCGGTTAACCCATGCTTTACCTGTGTAAAAAATATATATAAGGAAACCAATCCCAAAAAAAACCTAACAAAAATTGTCTGTAAAGTTGTTTGCCACATACAAGGACCAGCAGGACTACATCAGGGACTGCCAATGATAAACCAATCGACATCCATGAACTAAAAACTGTCTCAAACCAGGAACCAATCCTGGGGTCAAAACCTATGACGTATTGACTAATTTCAGTTGTGTTTGCACATATCACGCCAAAAAAAAGACCAGACATAAAAGACCAGGACTAAATCAGGACTGACAATGATCAAACCAAGTCTACATCAGGACTAAACTGGGCTCAAACCAGAACAAGCACGAACACGGCGTCTGACAGCATCGTTCTGGACAAAATCCACCCAGCTATGCAGTCTCCTCACAGAAGGACTTCACACAGTAAATAAGATGCCATTAAAGCCAATGGAAGATTATTTTGGTGGATAGTGTATAATCAGTTTCATCTGCACAGTTTAGATCACACCCAACTAAAGCTGAAAATGAACAAACATCTGGATTTTCAAAGTTAATACAATGGTCAACTTTGATCATAGTGCAAGGGACGTGGCTTACCCCACAACAACTCATATCAGCAAGATAAAATCTAACTGAAATGAAAGTGTTGGAAATTCATAAAAAATAAAAGGTTAAAAAAATATTGGAAGAGACTAGCTATATCTGGCCTGGATTAGACTTTAGCAGCAGGCCAAGCTTAAACTCCTAACCCTGATGTCACTCTATTAGGTTAAGGTCTAGGTACGCTTTATTGACCCCGTAGAGAGATTTGTCCTCTGCATTTGACCGGTTTTTCAGTGCCGCTGGAGGAGCAACCTCGGAGACCCATGTCCATGATGTTGTTGCTAGGTGTGGCCAGGACTACGTTAGCTAATGCGCAAATTTGGGTTGATGGGGGGGAAATCAGAGTGCCCAGAGGAAACCCAACCAGACACACCACTTACTCTGAAGCGTTTAAATACTACCACATCACATATTTATATTACCATGGCACCTTTTATTGCTTTTAAAATACTATATTCACATTTCATATTATAAAACATATTAAGATATTTTATAAGTTTCAGTGTCAAGCCCCCTCCCCCCTCCTTTGCTCCCCATGCTAAACTCACTCCCCCTTCAGAGCGAGATCACATTGCAATCGACGTGCAACCCACTAATGAAACTACTGCACATTGCATCAGGTTTGCCAAGTTGTAGCGTGTCGTTTTGTATATTTATGGAAAATCACTGTGCAAGAGCATGGGTTGCGTCGACGGATGGGCTGAACATTGGACAGAACTGTACTCTTAACCAAAATGAAAGTCTGAATAGGGACCGGGGCCTCGTTAGATTACTCTCTTACCTCTTCAGACATGTTTTTGATGAGAGAACAATGTAATAACATGGTAGAAAGCTCCAAAATTTTTGATTGATGTTGGTTTTGCATAATACCCTGTCTTTTAAGGTTTAGCCATAGGTACATTTGGTTTGCAGTACAGGATTTGAGAGGCATGATTAATATATAATGCACACAATCAATAAATACAGACCATACCAGAAAACTTATTGAGACGCTGAGTACTTTTACTGAGAATGTCTACAATGGTTACGCTTTGGTCCTATACTTTGGCACAACCACTTTTTTTTGGCCTGGATGTGGGGTACTTAAAGCTTAAAAGTGGCTCTGGTCCTGGAACTTACCGAACAACTGACATTAAACAGTAATTCATACAAAAATATACTGAAATACCAATCATAGACTAACATTTGAGAGATAAAAAGTACATGCTGATAGATTGTGTGGTCATTAGAAACTGCTACAAATACTAATGTTACTTGAGAATGTAACACACTGTGGATCCCCTTAACGCTGTCTAATGTTCCCCAACGCTTGAGTGCTCGGCCTGTGGGCTTGTTATGTCAAACAAACTCAAAACACACTCTAACAAAAAGGGTATTAGCTAACTTTGCTGTATTAAGGTTACATACCGGCAGTCTTCAGATTCAAACAGTTCCACTTAGAAACTGTAAATCACTGCAGCCTAAAATAAAATATGAAGTAGTTTTTATTTATTTTTCTACTGATCAAATCTAATCTAGTTTCAAAGAAAAACCTTGGTTTGAATCTAGGACTACGTGAGGCCTTTCTGGGTGAAGCTTGCATGTTCTGCATATACCAGGTTTTCTGCGGGTTCTAACAATTTAGTTTCCAGAATAAAACAGGACTCGTGGACTGTTCAATACAGGGTTGACAGTTCAGTGTGTAAATGTATACTGTAAGTAATGAAAATAAATGTATCTTTTAATCTAATATCGTCAACCATAGTATGATCTGACTTGGCTGTAACACCTTGTCGATGCCTGATCTCGTCCTAATCTCTGAAGCGAATCAGGGTTGGGGTCTGATTAGTGCCAAAGTGCCACAGTGGGACAGCAGTGGTTCTAGAGCATATTTTCATTTTGTCCTTAGGAAAGACACTTTACCCACCTTGCCTAGTTGAATGTGGTGTGTTGATGGGAGCTTGTTGTAGGGCAAATGGCACAGATTTGCAGGACACTTCCGTCAGTCTGCCCAGGGGTAGCAGTGGCGGCTTACTATCAATCTCATTAATAATGCAGAAATTTTACCGTGACGTTAAGCATCTGGAGAAGTGCTTTATAATGGGCTCGACACACGGGGAGGAACTAACGACAGCGTGCAGCGACACTCATCTCATGGGCTTTAAAATCGAAACACAGCAGCGACAAACTGCAGCGACTAGCGGCAGCTTGTCACGTCGCGCTCTGTTCCCCGAGCGGATCACGAGCCTCCTACACATCTGATTGGCTGTTTATTTGGAGGGAATTTTGAGGTTGCAATAGCGGTAGATGGAAAAAGATGCTAAAATAAAACCTCACAAAGATTTGCTTCGTTTGACTGAAATATTACTATTTGGTTGCACTTCACACAAACAAAAAAAAAGCGATCACCCTGGCACCAATTCCAGGCAGCTGTTTTTACCCACCCCCGCAGGGGGGGGGCTGCTTTTTTGATATATCTCTGTAGTCGTTTTTGAGATATGTCAAAAAGAATTGGGAAATCCGACACTGCGAGTATGATTTGGACAATGGACAGTGCAGCTTTCTTGCATCTCATTGGCTCGTCAATCAAACTCTCGCTGATTGGCTGCAGGCGACAGCGATAAAAGTAGAAACATTTTTTATATCATTGCGTCGCAGGCCCACATGTGCACGTCGACATACATGAGGCGCAAGGGTTTTCACGTGCACTACTTTTCCCTTGTCGCGGAGATGAGAGAGACTAGTGATTTTCGCAGTGTCGCACAGGTACCACTGAAAATAAACGGAGAGCGAACGACGTCGCTGCTCGTGTGTAAACCCATGAGACTAATGCATCGTTACTATATTGCAGAGGTGGGGACTTGCAAGTCGTGACTTGGACTCGAGTCAAACTTAAGTCACTGTTTTGAGACTTAAAACTTGAATGATAAAATGGGACTTGGGACTCGACTTGGACTTGAAGGAAGACTTGGGACTCGACTTGGACTTGAAGGGCCAAAGACTTGGGACTCGACTTGAGCCCTGTCACTTTAGATGGCGTGATGCTTCTCTGCACAAAATTTTCTTTTAACAGGAACAAACTGGGACATGTTGTTCCCCACATATCTATTTGGGACTACGGATGTGGCAAAAACTGAAATATGAAATACTGAGATATTGTATCATCAGATGTTTACAATAAAATTGGGGACTGTCACAATAAATTTGGATTACAAGCTCCATTGCCTAAATGCATTTGTTGCAGCAGCAGCTAAAAAAAAACTACACAGACCATGATTATTTGCTCCATTTCAAGGCAGATAACATGATGAATAAGTTTGAAGCACGTTAAAATCTTAGTACTATGAATTATGATGGTAATGATTCACACTAATGTTTTGTAGAGATATTTAAAAGGAAAAAAGTACATCTACAATTCTGTTTGCCTCCAGTCTCCAAAATATCACAAGAATATTGTACTGTGGATACTTTTACATCCCTATTTGTTACCAGTAACTTTTTAAGCAGTACATTTTACTTTAAAAAAAATTGAAAAAAAAAACCCAAAAACATGACTGCATTTTGGACTTTTTGGTACATTTAAAGACTTGAAAATGATTAAATGGCTTTAAGTTCAGGGCAGAAGACTTGGACTCGATTTCGACTTGTTGCCCTGGGACTCGGCACTTGACTTGGGCTTAATGCCAGAGACTTGAGACTTACTTGAGACTTGCACAACATGGACTTGATCCCACATCTGCTATATTGTACTCCTGACCATGACGTTCCCTGAATAAAGTATAATTTATCTTAGCCACACCACAGCAGGAACCCAAAATAAAAGATTAAAATACATAGCCCATAAATTCTGAATCTCACTGTGTGGCACTTTATTGAACACTGTGCTGGTCATGTGAGGCTGCTCCTGAACACTGTTGAGAATCAGTTGATCTGGTGCTATAGTTAGACGTCTGCTCTGCACACTGAGGGCTGCCTTGGTTTTGAATCATGCAAAAGCACAGTATGGACATGTGAAATGCAAGTCATACAATGTAAACATGAGAAATAGGGCAGCGAGGAGTCACGACAGTGTGTCATTGATTCTAGCCTTTAAGCAGATGTGACACTACATAGAAAGCAAATCACTCAGCTGGATTCCAGTGTAGTCAATGAAATGCATCAATAAATTAACACAACGGCGCATGAAGCCTCATTCATGAATGACAGATTTATATAAGCCTTAGGCTTACTTATGGACATTTTTATCATTCACAAAATGTTGGTCTTAAACTGAAAATGTTCAGTGTTCAGGAGCACTTGTAAACACAACAATTCTGCTGTGTAAGAATATTATGTTATAATAAGGCAAAAAAAAAAATCAAATTCTTGCTTGATTGTATATTTTCAAAAATAATTTCTTATAAAATTATATTTCTCTATGTCATTCAATAGCATTTATGAGGAGTTTTATAGAGCATGTGGTCTATTTGGGCAAACTTCACACAAACTGCTGTTTATGTTTGTGGACGACCTCACTCTCATCAGGCTCATCTCGGACAGCGATGAGGTCTGCCTACAGGAAGGAGGTGGACCATCTGGTGACAACCTAGAGCTCAACGCTCAGAAGACAGTGGAGATGATCGTAGACTTCAGGAAAGTCACAGCCGCCCTTACCCTGAATGACACCCCCATCCCTGTGGACTCCTTCCTCTTCTTCAGCATCACCATAACCCAGGACCTCAAGCTGGTGCCCACCATCACCATCATCATCCAGCAGATCCAGCAGAGGATGTACTTCCTGCAGAGAGGAGGTGAGGAAAGACGAGCTGCCAGCCTATGTTACGGTGCAATTCTACATGGTCATCATCGAGTTCATGTGGTACGTCGGCCTCACTGCCAGAAACAGACTGCAGCAGAGCACTGTGCACTCACTCTGCTGAGGAGGTGATGGTCTGCAGTTTCCCATCACTCCAGGACGTGTACATCTCTCAGGCCTCCAGCAGGTCAGATCACAGCTGGCCCTTCTCACTCTGGACACAAACTATTTGAGCCCCTTGACTTGGGCAGGAGGCTATAGACCCGCTCGCCACAAGAACAGTTTCTTCCCCTCTGCTGTTGGACTCATAAAGGCAAGGTAAGATTATCTGTGTAGCGCAATTCGTACAGAAAGTAAATCAAAGTGCTTTACGGAATAAGAAAGACCATTAAAATCACAATGTCAACAAATCGAAACATAAATAATCACAAATAATCATCATAAAAGTGCGGAATTAAAAAAACACTCTATAACACCTGTCACTTTATAACACCAGTTACTGTCATTTTAAACAATTGTCATTCACCTACTTGCACTGATGGCTGTAAGTTTATTTTTCTATCTTATTTAATGAAAGACCTTATTTGTTTTTTATTCCATTTTATCATAGTTAATGTTAGCTTAGTTAATGTCGCACCATAACGCTGACGCAAGTTTCCTGGTTTGTGACTTTTTTACACTGACAATGGCAAAAAAAAAGTGATTCCTGATTTCGGTTCTGATGTGAGCTATGTCCCATTTGAAGCCACTGTATCTGGTCACCACACAACACCACCCCCCAGATCCCCCATGATCATAAGCACGTATGACAACTTAAATAGCGTAAATCATTCTAACTTGTAAGAGACAGAACGCAACACGACTCTCGGAACGTTTTGAACAAAGAATAACTTA
>JAIEZT010001390.1:14437445-14450360 GCA_019594935.1 Periophthalmus modestus | reverse complement strand
AGTCTGAACACACACTCAGTCAGTCTGAACACACACTCAGTCTGAACACACTCACTCAGTCTGAACACACACACTCAGTCAGTGAACTCAGTCTGAACACACACTCAGTCTGAACACACACTCAGTCTGAACACACACTCAGTCTGAACACACACTCAGTCTGAACACACACAGTCTGAACACACACTCAGTCTGAACACACACACTCAGTCTGAACACACACTCAGTCTGAACACACACTCAGTCTGAACACACACACTCAGTCTGAACACACACACTCAGTCTGAACACACACTCAGTCTGAACACACACACTCAGTCTGAACACACACTCACACACTCAGTCTGAACACACACACAGTCTGAACACACACTCAAACACACACTCAGTCTGAACTCAGTCTGAACACACACTCACACACTCAGTCTGAACACACACTCAGTCTGAACACACACTCAGTCTCACACACACTCAGTCTGAACACACACTCACACTCAGTCTGAACACACACACTCAGTCTGAACACACACTCAGTCTGAACACACACACTCAGTCTGAACACACACTCAGTCTGAACACACACTCAGTCTGAACACACACTCAGTCTGAACACACACTCAGTCTGAACACACACTCAGTCTGAACACACACACACACTCGGTCTGAACACACACTCAGTCTGAACACACATACTCAGTCTGAACACACACACACTCAGTCTGAACACACACTCAGTCTAAACACACACTCAGTCTGAACACACACACACACTCAGTCTGAACACACACACACTCAGTCACACTCCGTCTGAACACACACTCACTCAGTCTGAACACACACTGAAACACACACTCTCAGTCTGAACACACACACACACACACACTCAGTCTGAACACACACTCAGTCTGAACACACACTCAGTCTGAACACTCAGTCTGAACACACACACTCAGTCTGAACACACACTCAGTCTGAACACACACAGATCTAATTAGTGTGTAGTGGAGTGTTCTGAGGCTCATTGATTATGACAGAGGAGGAACAGCAGTAAAACCTGCAGAGATTAGAGCGGCTGGTCCAGGGACTTTACCACAGACATAATAATAACTCAGCAGGTTCAGTGAGGGACGGGCCGAGTCTGGGCACGAGATTAAACTCAGACTCAGAGACAACTCAAGGTTACATGAAAACGAGCTACAGAGAAGGACTTCATGAGACCGCTCAAGTTGGACAGACTTATAAATAAAAATAGATACATACATACATAAATACATTAAAGGCTAGGAGAATTAAGTGTCTTGCCCAAGGACACAACAATATTATTAATCTGTAGAGGCTGGACTTGCACGGTCAACCTGCTAATAGATACAGTTTACACCAAAGTTTACATACACCATATAAAAAGACAGACAATTTTTTCCTGACATTCTTCAAAGTCAGAAGTTTACATATATTTCATTAGTATTTGGTCCATTGCCTTTAAACTGTGTGACTTGGGTCAAATGTTTTGTATTTCCTTCCACAAACTTCTCTCAATAGTTGCAGGAGGTTTTTTCCCCATTCAACAGAACTGATATAACTGAGCCAAGTTTGTGTCTGTCTCACTCGCACAGGCCTTTTCAGGTCTGTTCAGACATTTATCCTTAAGTCTCTTTGTTATTCTGAAACTCTTTGCTATCCTTAAGCCTCTTTGTTATTCTTAAGCTCTTTGTTATCCTTAAGCCTCTTTGTTATCCTTAAGCCTTTTTGTTATCATTAAGCCTCTTCGTTATCCTTAAGCTCTTTGTTATTCTTAAGCCTCTTTGTTATCCTTAAGCCTCTTTGTTATCCTTAAGCATTTTTGTTATCCTTAAGCCTCTTTGTTACCCTTAAGTCTCTTTGTTATCCTTAAGCTCTTTGTTATTCTTAAACTCTTTGTTATCCTTAAGCCTTTTTGTTTTCCTTAAGCCTCTTTGTTATTCATAAGCTCTTTGTTATCCTTAAGCCTCTTTGTTATCCTTAAGCCTCTTTGTTATCCTTAAGCCTCTTTGTTATCCTTAAGCCTCTTTGTTGTCCTTAAGCCTCTTTGTTATCCTTAAGCTCTTTGTTATTCCTAAACTCTTTGTTGTCCTTAAGCCTCTTTGTTATCCTTAAGCCTCTTTGTTATCCTTAAGCCTCTTCGTTATCCTTAAGTCTCTTTGTTATCCTTAAGTCTCTCTGTTATCCTTAAGCCTCTTTGTTATCCTTAAGCCCCTTTGTTATCCTTAAGCCTCTTTGTTATCCTTAAGCTCTTTGTTACTCTTAAACTCTTTGTTATCCTTAAGCCTCTTTGTTACCAGTTTGGCAGTATGCTTTGGGTCATTGTCCATTTGAAGACTCACTAGTGTCCAAGCTTTAACTTCCTGGCTGATTCTTGAGATGTTTCTTCAGTTTTTCCACATAATGTTCTTTCCTCATGATGCTTCTGTTTTGTGAAGTGCACCAGTCCCTCCTGCAGCGAAACAACCCCACGACATGATGCTGCCACCTCCGGATTTCACAGTTGGGATGATGTTCTCAAACTTTAAAGCTTCCCCCTTTTTCCTCGATGTTCATTATGACCAAACAGTTCAACTTTAGTTTTGTCAGACCACAGAACATGTCTGCAAATGAAGACAGGGACTAAGATCTTAATTTTTGCAAACTCCTGTTTCTTTTGGAGTAATGTCTTCTTCCTGCAGAGTTTCCTTTCAGTCCATGTCGGTACAGTCCTCGTTTCATTTCAACACTGTCAATCAAACATGTTGCTAACACTAGTTATTATCAGGTTTGTCTCCTCTCTCTGTCTCTGCGTCTGTCAGACTCATGTTGGTCTTAAATGTTCGTATTAACCCTCTACATGATCCTGGGGTTTTTATTTCACGTCTGTGTCTGTAAATCAACATATGAACATTAATAACAGACACATCAGGTCCTTCTTTCCCCGACGTCGCTCCTGTTAGCGTTAGCAACAGGTTTGATTGACAGTGTTGCTAAGTGATCGCTCCCTGTTAAACCAGTGGTGTGGGCGGGACCTTCAACAGCCTCGCCCCTGATTGGCTCGTTGGTTGCTGTGATGTTGGAGGCTCCAGATCAGGCCTGTACCTGCTCCAGCCTCAGTGAGCTTCATCTGGAGCTGAAGCTGTGGTGACTCTCACTCAGTCACTTCTTTGTACAGAATATGGTTGTGGTCAAGTCAAAGAAAACACAAACATATTGACGGCGAGGGGTCAGAGGTCAGAGGTCAGGGTCGGCTCTGCTCCTTCACTCTGGGGTCAGACTTACACAACTCCAGGCTCCACTGCGTTTTCATGTTACAGCAGTTTTATTACGTTTCGCTAGCGTCAGATAGAGAGGTCAAAGTCCCCGAAGACAACTTGGCCCTGTGTCCACAACAAACGTGAGAATGAGCAGGTTCCAGCTCTGAAAGCACAGCGCTCTGACACGAGGTAAGACCCGACTCACCGCGTTTAAGGCCAACAAATATGACTTTAAAGGTCTATATGACACAAACTGACTCCTGTGAGCTTTAATCCAGCTTCTACCTCCTCAAAAACAGACCTGGAGTCGTGTTTGTTTCATTCACATGTTTGAGTCACACTTTATTATTAGTCTGTAACATCTACAAAGCTCAAAACTCTCTGTTCCACCTTGTGATGTCATCAAGTGATAGTTTTCAAGTGAACAGCTCCTTTTACCTTTAGTTCAGTAGAAATAAGTGGCTATTCCAGGACGGACACAATCCCATGAAATGATAGTGAAGGTGTGTGGAGTTTAAAAACACAGTGGAGCACTTCCTGTATTACCACATGATGACATCACAAGGTGGAACAGAGTGTTTTCAGTTTGAGAGAAGAACTCAGCCTAAATCTGCAGGTTTGTGTTAAACATGTGAATGAAACAAAACACAGCTCCAGGTCTGTGTGTGAGGAGGAAACATTAGGTCAGAGGTCAGAGGTCAGAGGTCAGAGTCATATGGAGCTTTAATGTTTGGTTGTATTTTAGCAAAAGTCACACTGCGGAACTTTTCGGAAATGGTCCAAAATACAGCATTAAATTATATATCATCATATTTATTTAACATTTATTTAGTTCCAGCTGTTTGTCACTGATCAAAAATACCCTGAGGTTCATTCTTACTGCCGTGTATCTTGTCTCCATGGAGATATACACCAGGCCCAGGTACAGGTCAGGTCTGTGGAGGATGTAGATGTTCACGGTGTTTGTGAGAACCACACACAAGCAAAGAAATACAAGACATAGAACCAATGTTGTTTCCATGGAGAGAAGCTGGAGGCGTATCCCTGACCAGAGAAGTTCCGCAGTGCATCTTTAAAACAGAGTGAGCCCGGGGCTGAGTGCAGGAGCGTGGAGGTGTCATGGCGACGGGGGCGTGGAGGTGTCATGGCGACGGGGGCGTGGAGGTGTCATGGCGACGGGGGCGTGGAGGTGTCATGGCGACGGGGGCGTGGCCGGACGTCACATTCTTTTTGTTGTCGCTGGTCGTCTCGTCTTCAAAGGCGAGAAACCAGATCCAGGCCAGTGTCACCGCTCGGCCCCATGGGAATCAGGACGACTGCACACGGGGCGACTGTGAGAGAGTTTATGAGAGACTCAGGAGGAGGGTTTAAAACAAACAACAGACAAACAAACAACAAACAACAAACAACAAACAAATAACAAACAACAAACAACAAACAACAAACAGACAAACAAAGATGATGTGTGACGAGGTGCGAACTCCTCGGCCAATATGGAACCAATCACAATCTATCATCATAATGAGACGTCACAGAGATGTGTGTGGGGGTGTGATGCTAACTGTAGGCACTGCTCTGTCTGAGGCTCTGTTAGACTTTAATCTGAGTTTTATTTTAACACAATCTGACCAAAAAGATCTGATTTATCTGAACTACAACAGGTGATTTGTGCTGTTAAACACGTCCCTCTCAAATAACATCACAGTCACAAACTAGCGTCAGCATTAGCATTGGCATTAGTATTAGCATTAGCATTAGCCACCAGTTTTTCAGTGAGTCACTTTTACCTTTTTGTGTAAAATCAAACAGGACCATGAGCTCTTTAAATCACTTTTGAGTTTTCAGATGAAAAATTTAAAACATTGTTGACAGTATTTTGCTGATGTGTGCATTGTGTCACCATGGTAACAGCTCAACATTCCACCATAGAGACACAGTTAGAACTCCCCCAGTGCGAGTATCCACAGTGTGTGTGTGTGTGTGTGTGTGTGTGTGTGTGTGTGTGTGTGTGTGTGTGTGTGTGTGTGTGTGTGTGTGTGTGTGTGTGTGTGTGTGTGTGTGTGTATGTGTGTGTGTGTGTGTGTGTGTGTGTGTGTGTGTGTGTGTGTGTGTGTGTGTGTGTGTGTGTGTGTGTATGTGTGTGTATGTGTGTGTGTGTGTGTGTGTGTGTATGTGTGTGTGTGTGTGTGTGTGTATGTGTGTGTGTGTGTGTGGTGTGTGTGTGTGTGTGTGTGTGTGTGTGTGTGTGTGTGTGTGTGTGATGTGTGTGTGTGTGGTGTGTGTGTGTGTGTATGTGTGTGTGTGTGTGTGTGTGTGTGTGTGTGTGTATGTGTGTGTGTATGTGTGTGTGTGTGTGTGTGTGTGTGTTCTATAACACACAGGCTGCAGGGCCTGTGGAACTCTGGGACATTCACATTATTTAAAGAAAAATACAAACTTGTTTTGATCCAGAAAGGTTTGAAATTGTCTCCACAGACTTTCCGCATTAATCTCGAGTCTTAAAGTCCTCTCTGTTTACAGCACATTCTTTGGCTGAATAATGGCTCCACTTTCTATTGTGAAAAACTCTCATTTCTGAGAAGATTAGAATTAACCACGAAGCAGCTCCACAAATCTGCACCGGGACAGTCCGAACGTGCACGCCTCCACAGAGCTCCCACCTGGGGGTTCTGCATGTGTCTCTATGGCAGAATGTTCAGCTGTTACCATGGTAACACGATGCACGCATTAGCATTAGCAAACACATTAGCAAAGTTTTAAGAATTTCTGAAAATTCAAGAAAAAAACACAAAATGTTTTTAAAGACATGTTCATGTTCCTGTGATCAGTCCGAGCTCATGGTTCTGTTTGATTTTACACAAAAAGGTGAAAGTGACTCACTGAAAAACTGTTGGCTAATGCTAATGCTAATGCTAATGCTAATGCTAATGCTAATGCTAGTTTGTGACTGTAACATTATTTGAGAGGGACTTGTTTAACAGCACATATCACCTGTTGTAGTTCAGATTAGAGTCTAACAGAGCTTCAGACAGAACAGTGCCTACAGTTAGCGTCATATCCCCGGAGAGTGTTGATGACATCATCTGCAGAGGGTCGGTGAGGCGTGGAGAACGGTTTGAAGTCATGTGATCACCTTTTATGTATTAATTCACTGATATATTAAACCTGTACAAAACCACAGCACTAAAGAGCAAAGGGGAAAACCCTCTGAACGAAGAGTCGAGATCCACTGTCCTCAGAAACACATCACATGTTTGAGTCACACTTTATCATGAGTCTGTCACATCTACGCAAAGCTCAAAATGCTCTGTTCCACCTTGTGATGTCATCAAGTGGTAGTTTTCAAGTGAACAGCTCCTTTTACCTTTAGTTCTGTAGATTAGCAATTCAAGGACTGAAATGATCCACATGATTCTAGTGAAGGTGGAGTTTAAAAACACAGTGGAGCACTTCCTGTATCACCACATGATGACATCACAAGGTGGAACAGAGTGTTTTCAGTTTGAGAGAAGAACTCAGCCTGAATCTGCAGGTTTGTGAGTTAAACATGTGAGACTCCAGGTCTGTTTGAGGAAACGTTGCAGAACAGAGTAACTTGGCCCTTTAAAGACACGAGGTCACTTTCCTGTTGCCATGGCATTATCAGCTCATATTTGTAGTAATAAGAGTTTTACAAGTGTTAACCGGCCTGCGCCTCCTGCTCTCAGCCCCCAGAGTGCACGTAATCCAGTAATCCACAGGTGGCCGGAGGATTGAGTGAGAGTCCCACATTTTTTTGCCCGGGTTCACTTCACACACTCTCATCTCCGGCTGTGCTCAGGCTCCGCTCTGAACCGGCCTGAGAGGGTGGAGGCTCCAGAGGGTGGAGGCTCCAGAGGGACACACAGGGCACCTGGGCGAAGAGGAGGAACTCAGAGTGTAGACCAAACACGAGGAACAAAGACACCACCGGAACTCAGCCGCAAACCAAACCAAACACCATGGAACGAGATGCTCTGATGGACTACGAGTACCCGGACCTGGAGCCTCTGCCCACCGTCGTCCAGCAGGAGTGAGTACTACTGTTACTTCTACTTCAGTACTCACGAGTTTACCTTGAAGTGTGGCCTTATCTGTTGAGTGGAGTTCAGACGGAGCCGTGTCAGGGCTGGAGGATTCTCGATATTAACTGTCAACTTGGCAGATTTCCTCGAGCTCGGGGTCATGTTTGGGTTTCAGGCTGCACCAGAGCTGTGTCAGAGGAGAGCTGCTGCGAAGAGTCACTTTTCTGGAGGGGTTTTCAGACCTGCTTGTTACTATGGAGACGTTACTACACTGCTCTGGAATGTCCCACAGTGCAGCATTAAAGGCATCTGTCTGTCTGAGTGTTTCTCCTGCTCAGAGAGACTCAGAAAACTTGCATTCTTATGTTGAGTGGGCTCGCCGCTCCACAGATCTGAGCATGGCCTGTTTGTTTAATGCCACACTGCGGAACATTATAGGCAAAGCAATATTATCTCCATCAACACAAGCAGGTGGTAGATCCGGCCACAGAAAAGTTCCACAGTGTAGCTTTGATAATGTGAGAGAAGAGCCCATGAGGAGAGAGGCTTTATAGAGAGTTTTACAGAATAAAAAAGACATTAAAGTTAAAGATGATTTAAAGACGTCGTCAGTCAGAGAACGTCCAGTTTCACTGCGGAACATTTCACCTCAAACAGCCTCAAACTGTCTCCAAACCTCGTCCAGGAACAAAAATCACCCTCATTTTGTAATAGAATAAAAATGGAACTGTTATGAAGGAGTGTTTCATTCACATGTTTGAGTCACACTTTATTATCAGTCTGTCACATCTCCAAAGCTCAAAACGCTCTGTTCCACCTTGTGATGTCATCAAGTGGTAGTTTTTACAGCCCCTTTTACCTTTAGTTCAGCAGAGACTGGCAATTCCAGGACTGAAATGATCCAAATGATTCTATTGAAGGTGGAGTTTAAAAACACAGTGGAGCACTTCCTGTATCACCACATGATGACATCACAAGGTGGAACAGAGTGTTTTCAGTTTGAGAGAAGAACTAAAATCTGCAGGTTTGTGTTGAACATGTGAATGAAACAAAACACAACTCACGGTCCGAGTTACTCCGCTAACAGGACAAGTATGCTAACTTGTCTCGTTAGCGGACTTCTTCAGTTAGCGGACTTCTTCGGTTAGCGGACTTCTTCGGTTAGCGGACTTCTTCGGTTAGCGGACTTCTTCGGTTAGCGGTTAGCGGACTTCTTCGGTTAGCGGACTTCTTTGGTTAGCGGACTTCTTTGGTTAGCGGACTTCTTCGGTTAGCGGACTTCTTCGGTTAGCGGTTAGCGGACTTCTTCGGTTAGCGGTTAGCGGACTTCTTCGGTTAGCGGACTTCTTTGGTTAGCGGACTTCTTCGGTTAGCGGTTAGCGGACTTCTTCGGTTAGCGGACTTCTTCGGTTAGCGGACTTCTTTGGTTAGCGGACTTCTTTGGTTAGCGGACTTCTTCAGTTAGCGGTTAGCGGACTTCTTCGGTTAGCGGACTTCTTCGGTTAGCGGACTTCTTCAGTTAGCGGACTTCTTTGGTTAGCGGACTTCTTCAGTTAGCGGTTAGCGGACTTCTTCAGTTAGCGGACTTCTTCGGTTAGCGTTAGCGGACTTCTTCAGTCAGCGGTTAGCGGACTTCTTCAGTTAGCGGACTTCTTCGGATAGCGGACTTCTTCGGTTAACGGACTTCTTTGGTTAGCGGAAGCTTCTTCAGTTAGCGGTTAGTGGACTTCTTCGGTTAGCGGACTTCTTCTTCGGTTAGCGGTTAGCGGACTTCTTCAGTTAGCGGACTTCTTCGGTTAGCGGACTTCTTCGGTTAGCGGACTTCTTCGGTTAGCGGACTTCTTCGGTTAGCGGACTTCTTCGGTTAGCGGACTTCTTCGGTTAGCGGACTTCTTTGGTTAGCGGACTTCTTCAGTTAGCGGACTTCTTCAGTTAGCGGACTTCTTCGGTTAGCGGACTTCTTCAGTTAGCGGACTTCAGTTAGATGACTTCTTCAGTTAGCGCACATTCTCTTGCTGTAGAATATACATGGATCTGATCAGGTTGTGTTGGAGAAAGCTCCTCTTTTAGCCGTTAGCGCAGATGCTAACGTGCTCTGGTGCTGTCTCTGGAGAAAGCTCCTCTTTTGGCCATTAGCGCAGATGCTAACGTGCTCTGGTGCTGTTTCTTTAGAAAGCTCCTCTTTTAGCCAGTAGCGCAGATGCTAACGTGCTCTGGTGCTGTTTCTTTAGAAAGCTCCTCTTTTAGCCATTAGCGCAGATGCTAACGTGCTCTGGTGCTGTTTCTTTAGAAAGCTCCTCTTTTAGCCGTTAGCGCAGATGCTAACGTGCTCTGGTGCTGTTTCTGGAGAAAGCTCCTCTTTTAGCTGTTAGCGCAGATGCTAACATGCTCTGGTGCTGTTTCTGGAGAAAGCTCCTCTTTTAGAGCCGTAGCGCAGATGCTAACGTGCTCTGGTGCTGTTTCTTTAGAAAGCTCCTCTTTTAGCCGTAGCGCAGATGCTAACATGCTCTGGTGCTGTTTCTGGAGAAAGCTCCTCTTGTGGCCGTTAGCGCAGATGCTAACATGCGCTGGTGCTGTTTCTTTAGAAAGCTCCTCTTTTGGTTGTTAGCGTAGATGCTAACGTGCTCTGGTGCTGTTTCTGGAGAAAGCTCCTCTCTTAGCCGTAGCGCAGATGCTAACGTGCTGTGGTGCTGTTTCTTTAGAAAACTCCTCTTTTAGCCGTAGCGCAGATGCTAACGTGCTCTGGTGCTGTTTCTTTAGAAAGCTCCTCTTTTAGCCATTAGCGCAGATGCTAACGTGCTCTGGTGCTGTTTCTTTAGAAAGCTCCTCTTGTGGCCGTTAGCGCAGATGCTAACGTGCTCTGGTGTTGTGAAAGTTGTTGTTGAGCAGATCTGAGCCTCATGACGGGCATTAGACTGACTCCTCATCAGGAGGAATGTGACCGGCCTCTGTTTTTCCCGTGTCACGCTGATCCAATCCGGTTAAATGCAAATCTCCACAGCAGGATTTTTCCAGCTCCGATGGCGGCTGACAGTGACGTGTGGAGGCAGAGGAAATCGGGTTACGAACAATAACTGATCACGGGTCTTGTCTCGTTTCAGAGTCATTCTGCCGTGTGATCCTACGGCAGACGACAAGCTCTACCACATCTGCATCACCGCCATATCTGTAAGTCCACGGCTCCTCCCTGTTCACGCAGCTCTGGGCCTGAGGCGGGTCACGTCTGAGACAAGAGAAACGAGCAGGATTTAAACAGACGACCGTTTATGTTCAAGACTCAACTATTTTTACTTAAAGCTCCTGTATCACACAAACTGACTTTAACCCATGTGCTAATGCACCTCCTCAAAAACACACCTGGAGTCGTGTTTTGTTTCATTCACATGTTTGAGTCACACTTTATTATTAGTCTGTAACATCTACAAAGATCAAAATGCTCTGTTCCACCTTGTGATGTCATCAAGTGGTAGTTTTCAAGTAAACAGCTCCTTTTACCTTTAGTTCAGTCGAGATAAGTGACAACTCCAGGACTGAAATGATCCAGATGATTCTAGAGAAGGTGAAGTTTAAAAACACAGTGGAGCACTTCCTGTATTACCACATGATGACATCACAAGGTGGAACAGAGTGTTTTCAGTTTGATCTCAGCCTAAATCTGCAAGTTTTGTGTTAAACATGTGAGAATGAAACAAAACACAACTCCAGGTCTGATTGTGAGGAGGAAACAGAACAGAGGTCAGAAGTCAGAGGTCAAAGGTCAGAAGTCAGAGGTCAAAGGTCAGAGGTCAGAGGTCAAAGGTCAGAGTAAAAATAACTGAACACATTCCCTCACATTTGGTCAGAGTTCAGGTACAAACATGTGACAGCATCACGTCGGCAAACTTCTGCTTAGTGATTCCACACAAAACAATAAAACTACTTCCACCAGAAAAAGTACCGTACTGCACCTTTACGTCAGCGTGTGACTTCAAAGGTCAAAGGTGAAGTCCTCTGTGTTCTGGGGCAGGTGTGTGGACAGGTCCCACTGCGACCATGTCCTTTCATTGTTAGTGCAAGGTGAACCCATATGCTAACACATGCTAACTCATGCTAATACATGCTAATACATGCTAACACATGCTAACATGCTAATGGTTATCCTTGTGATTGCAGGTGGTGATTATGCTAATACTCGCCATTTTAGCTCGAAAAAACAGATCAGCCAACAAACAGAAAGGCCTGGCGGGGTTACTCAGGTGAGCAACGCGGGTCATGTGACGTACACGGGCTTCTGAATGGTCAAAATATAGGATCGTTGCCATAGCAAATTTTTAAAGTAATATTTATTTTGAACTTTAAAAGGTTTTCAAAAGCTCAGTGAGATAAAACCCATGAATATGACTGAATCACACAAACTGACTCCTGCAGCTTTAATCCATGTTCTAATGTTCTACCTCCTCAAACGCAGACCTGAGTCGTGTTTGTTTCATTCACATGTTTGAGTCACACTTTATTATGAGTCTGTAACATCTCCAAGATCAAAATGCTCTGTTCCACCTTGTGATGTCATGCAGTGGTAGTTTTCAAGTGAACAGCTCCTTTTACCTTTAGTTCAGTAGAAGATTGTGCTATTCCAGGACTGACATGATCCAAATGATTCTAATCTTAAAAACACAGTGGAGCACTTCCTGTATCACCACATGATGACATCACAAGGTGGGACAGAGTGTTTTGAGTTTGCCTGCAGGTTTGTGTGTTGAACGTGTGAGAATGAGACAGCTGCAGGTGTGTAGATGATGTCACTGGTGCGATGTTTGTTCTCGTGGAGGCTCTAAATGCCTGTGTCCTGGTTCTTCAGCCCGGTGAACTTCCTGGACCACACGCAGCACAAGGGGCTGGCAGTGGCCGTGTTTGGAGTCCTCCTGTGTCGTCTGTTTGGGCTGCTCCTGTCCGACGACCCTCTGCCCTTCACCTCTCAGACGCAGCATAAACGTGAGACCCCCGGGACTCTCTAAAAGCCCGGCGTTTCGTCCGGGGGCGGGGCCTAACGTTCTACTGTAACCATGGCAACGCAGTGTAATAGAGTGTTTTGTATTCACCCGAGATAAAGACAGATTTAACAAGACAAAGTGAATTTAGACATAAAATTATAGAAAAAAAACATCCAGGCAAGACCAGAGTCAGGACCAGAGTCAGGACCAGAGTCAGGACCAGAGTCAGGACCAGGACCAGAGTCAGGACCAGAGTCAGGACCAGAGTCAGGACCAGAGTCAGGACCAGAGTCAGGACCAGAGTCAGGACCCGAGTCCAGGGACCAGAGTCAGGACCAGAGGGACCAGAGTCAGGACCAGAGTCAGGACCAGAGTCAGGACCAGAGACCAGAGTCAGGACCAGAGTCACCAGAGTCAGGACCCAGAGTCAGGACCATAGTCAGGACCAGAGTCAGGACCAGGACCAGAGTCAGGACCAGAGTCAGGGACCAGAGTCAGGACCAGAGGACCAGGACCAGTCAGGACCAGAGTCAGGACCTGAGTCAGGACCTGAGTCAGGACCAGGACCAGTCCAGAGTCAGGACCAGGACCAGAGTCAGGACCAGAGTCAGGACCAGGACCAGACCAGTCAGGACCAGGAGAGTC
>JAIEZT010001390.1:14422445-14432445 GCA_019594935.1 Periophthalmus modestus | reverse complement strand
TATAATGACACAGCCTTAAATAATAAACCGAGTCTGGTATTTTCAAAGGTTAGACACAGACTGTACAAAGAAGTGGACTAAGTGAGTGTGACGTCGTGATGTTACAGCGGCCGAGGTGGAGAGAACTTCCACATTTTGAATTCTGACCATGAGTATCATAGCAACCAGACAGCCAATCAGGAGAGAGGCTGTTGAAGGTCACGCCCCTTCCCGACCACACCGCTGATTGACAAGAAGGACCTGATGTGTCTGTTATTAATGTTCATATGTTGATTTACAGACACAGACGTGAAATAAAAACCCCAGGATCATGTAGAGGGTTAATACGAACATTTAAGACCAACATGAGTCTGACAGCAGCAGGGACAGAGAGAGAGAGTTTTTACATAGAAAGTGAATTGGAGCCAGAGTCGATAGAGCAGGAAGTGCACCATGATCACTTCCTGTTTGACACGGTGAGGTTAGTAGAGGCTGTGTACATTTACATAAACAGTGTAAGAGTGACACGAAAATGATCCAAATCAAATCATTTCTGAAGCAGCTGCAAGAAACACAAATGTTCAGATCATTTCACATTGTATAAGGAGTAATCCAAATTTTACTTAAGTAATAGTTCTGTTATTTCAAATTCAATCACTCAAGTAGGAGAAAAAGTATGAAGTTCCAAAAATATTTATGTATGAGAGGACTCCCCTCCACCAGTTAAATAACCTCGAGTCCTCTTGAGTTTGTGTCCTCTTGAGTTTGTGTCCTCTTGGGTTTGTGTTCTCTTGAGTTTGTGTTCTTTTCAGTTTGTTCTTTTGAGTTTGTGTCCTCTTGAGTTTGTATCTTTTTGAGTTTGTGTCCTTTTGAGTTTGAGTCCTCTGGAGTTTGTGTCTTCTTGAGTTTGAGACCTCTTGAGTTTGAGTCCTCTTCAGTTTGTGTCCTCTTGAGTTTGTCCTCATGAGTTTGTGTCCTCTTGTCATGATCCCTGCCTGCTCCTTCCTCATGTGTCTGCTCTGCTCTCTGAGTTTGAGTCCTCCTGTCCTGAGTTTCTCTGGAGCTGGGCGGAGTTCCTGGCTCCTCCCACACACACCTGCTTCTCATCAGGGCAATCAACACCACCTGCAGGAGGATAAGAGGAGCCAGGACTCTCCTCTTGGTGCCAGATCGTCTGCCTGTTCACCTCACTGTTAGTCTGCCCGGTGTCCTGCTCATGTCCTGCTCGTGTCCTGCTCGTGTCCTGCTCGTGTCCTGCTCGTGTCCTGCTGTCTCTGTGTGTCCTGCCTGTGTTCCTGCTCGTGTCCTGCCCGTGTCCTGCCTGTGTTCCTGCTCGTGTCCTGCCTGTGTTCCTGCTCGTGTCCTGCCCGTTCCTGCCTGCCTGTCCTGTGTCCAGCTCCCGTCCTGCTCGTGTCCTGCCTGTGTTCCTGCTCGTGTCCTGCTCGTGCTCCTGTTTGTGTCCTGCTCGTGTCCTGTCCTGCTGTCCTGCCTCCCTGCACTTGCCCTGTCCCGACTCCCGTCTCAGCACCCCCCCTGTCTCCCGGTACCGGTTGTGTTCCCGGTACCGGTTGTGTTCCTGTCTCACTTGTTCCGTGCAGCTCTGGACCCAGCTCCTCGTATGTTTCTCCCGTCACGTGTCTTGTGTCTGTTCTGTCAATAAACACCGTAAAACTTGCCCCGAGTCCTACATCCTTTGGTCCGCCTCACAACCTCATCACGACACCTCTTGAGTTTGTGTCCTTTTGAGTTTGTGTCCTCTTCAGTTTGTGTCCTCCCTCTTCAGTTTGTGTCCTCTTGAGTTTGTGTCCTCTTTTGTGTCCTCTTGAGTTTGTGTCCTCTTCCTCTTCAGTTTGTGTCCTCTTGAGTTTGTGTCCTCTTGAGTTTGTGTCCTCTTGAGTTTGTGTCCTCTTTGAGTTTTTGTGTCCTCTTGAGTTTGTGTCCTCTTGAGTTTGTGAGTTTGTGTCCTCTTGAGTTTGTGTCCTCTTGAGTTTGGTCCTCTTCTTTGTGTCCTTTGTCCCTCTTGAGTTTGTGTGTCCTCTTGAGTTTGTCCCTTTGAGTTTGTCCTCCTCTTCAGTTTGTGTCCTCTTCAGTTTGTCCTCTTGAGTTTGTGTCCTCTTGAGTTTGTGTCCTCTTGAGTTTGTGTCCTCTTGAGTTTGTGTCCTCTTCAGTTTGTGTCCTCTTCAGTTTGTGTCCTCTTGAGTTTGTGTCCTCTTGAGTTTGTGTCCTCTTGAGTTTGTGTCCTCTTGAGTTTGTGTCCTTTTCAGTTTGTGTCCTCTTGAGTTTGTCCTCTTGAGTTTGTGTCCTCTTGAGTTTGTCCTCTTGAGTTTGTGTCCTTTTGAGAGTGCTTCCTGTGACCTGTGGATGAACTCTGTCTCATTTGTCTCTTTCTTTCTGCAGATCCACAAATACTTCTCTCTTTTCTCCAGTTTTCCTCAAATCGCCTGTCTGGCATTCCTCAGTTTCCAGTATCCGCTAATGCTGTTCAAGGGGCTCCAGGGCACGGACCAGGACAATGCCACTGAGGTAAGTTCAGCTGCTGCTCTCTACAAAGTTTAAGTATTTCAACAAGTCCGGAACAGTCCTGAAGCAGCAGGGCCAGAAATAGCTCCGTTTGGAGTGTTTGTCCACTGATCTGGAGGTTGGCAGTTTGAATCTCTCGACATAAACATCATTGACTGAGTGGTCAGAGGCACAGATCCACAAGTTGGTGGTGTGATTCCTGCTCCCACAGATGAATGCTGTTGTTGTGTCCTTGGGCAAGACATTTAAACCCCCCCCCCCCCCATGTGTGTGTACTGTGTGAATGTGTGAGTGGTTGAATGTGTGAGTGGTTCTTTGAGCCTTGAAGGTGGAAAAGTGCTGTATAAAAAGCGCTAACAGTAGCAGGTTGAACAGTGTTAGAAGCTAAATCCCAGCGGTTTGATCCCAACCCTGATACTGTTGGTGTGTCCTTGGGCAAGACACTTGTAACACATTTGAGAACATGGTCTATGTGTGAGTGATGATGGGGAAAGGCTGTTGGCAGGAATTGACATCCACTTACCTGTCAGTCAGCCCCAGGGCAGCCATCGCTATACAGCTCGTTTCTGGTGTGAGTGAATGAACAGTCCTTTAGTGAAACTATAGTCATTTATTTTAGACAAAGATCTACATCCAACTTTGGATTTGAATTTTACACCGTTTAGCTCAGTGGAACTCAGCCCCAAACAGAAGCATCTGAAAAAGAGTTTGAGCGTGAATATCTTTGCAGACAAACTTTTCTGAAGTGTTTTGGGCCTTGACTCAGATTCATTTTGGCCCACTGAGGAGCACAGTGTGGGCCAGGGGCGGAGCCAGTGGAGCGTACCCCCAACCCCTCAGCCACCATGTTTGAGTCGCTGTTTTAAACCTGCTTGAATGTAGAGTTTTTATTCTAGTCTCAGCGGTCGCCATTTGAACATTTTTGAGATTTGATGTGTTGGATGTGAAAATGGGGCAGAAATCTTTGGAGGAGCTATGGCCATGGAGCATTGGCCATTCTAGGGGAGGCTAGTGCCCCCTCAAGCCCCCCATGAAGCCCCCCTCTTGGCCCCGCCCCTGGCCCCGCCCCTGGCCCCGCCCCTGGCCCCGCCCCTGGCCCCTCTGACAGATGAACACTGCAGTAAACAGCTGCAGTTTTACATCACACATATTAATGATCTGGCAGTGCTCTGGTTAATCCAATAGTTTCATCCATGTAGATCAGGCCTGGTCAGAGCTCAGAGCCGTGAGTGTGTGTGTGTGTGTGTGTGTGTCGTGTGTGTGTGTGTGTGTGTGTGTGTGTGTTCTCGTGTGTGCTCTCGTGTGTTTATAATCATATTTAAGCAGATTGGAGGTAACTGGTTTATGTCGTGTTCTTGATCAGATTATGAAAAGGTCGCCTTGTTTTTCACAGACCAATAATCTTCATTTGGTGCTAATCCATCACTGGTGCTGAAGCTGAAGCTCTTAGTGCCTCACACCACCACAGTGCAATTTTAAACATGATTAGCATCTAGATTTCACACCAGATGCCATTCCTAGATCTAGAATAGTCATTTATTAAAGCTCCACATGACTCTACTCACTGATCTGTTTAATGTTTCATCGTCAAACAGACGAAGGAAAGAAGGAAACGGCACATGATCCACAATCAACTCAGGAGTCCACTGTGTGCGATATACAACCTTTATCTGTGACTTTTATTTTCCCTGCTCCATCAGGACCTGAACAGCAGCTACTATAAGGACTACGTCAAGGACCTGCTGAAGAAGAAAAGGCCCAGTAAAATCAGGTGCCTCCACTTTAGCTCTGGATTTACACTTTAGACATAAAAAAAAACAGTCCCAGATATTGATCGATAAAACTAGTCCTGAAACTGGATCTTTGTTTAAGTGAATAACATAAAATAGAAATAAAAAATAAAATAATGGTTTGATTTTTTTATATACAGTGGGGCAAAAAAGTCTTTATTCATCCACCAACTGTTCAAGTTCTCCTCTTAAAAAGACGAGAGGCCTGTGATTTTCATCATAGTTTTACTTCAACTATGAGACAGAGGAAAGAATCAGGAAATCACACTGTAGGATTTTTAATGAATTACTTGGTGAATTCCTCGGTAAAATAAGTATCTGGTCACCTACAAACAGCAGGATTTGTGTCTTGTTCTTTCTCTTCTCCTCTGTCCTCCACTCGTTCCCTGTATTAATGGCTCCTGTTTGACTCGTTCTCAGTATAAAAGACACCTGTCCACAACCTCAAACAGTCACACTCCAAACTCCACTATGGCCAAGACCAAAGACACGTCAAAGGAACCACAAACAAAACTGTGACCTGCACCAGGCTGAAGACTCAATCTGCAACAGGTGAGCAGCTCGTGTGAACAAATCAACTGTGGAGAATTATTAGAAAATGGAAGAAAGACACTGATAATCTCCCTCCATCTGGGGCTCCACAAGATCTCACCCGTGGGGTCAAAATGACACAAGAACGAGGAGCAAACTCCCAGAACCACACGGGGGACCTAGTGAACGACCTGCAGAGGGACCAAAGTAACAAAGGCACCATCAGTAACACACTACGACCAGGGACTCAAATCCTGCAGAGACGTGTCCCCCTGATTAAGGACATGTCCAGGCCCGTCTCAAGTTTGGATTTGGATGATCCAGAAGAGAGACTGGGAATGTCAGAAGTCAGAAGATCAGAACCAAATGAGCTGATAAAGACCAGACCTACTGTGGAGCATGAGGAAACATCAGGCTCTGGGGCTGTTTTTCTGGGACCAGGACGACTGATCCGTGTAAAGACAGAATGAAAGAGACATGTATCGTGAGATTCTGAGTGAAAACCTCCTTCCATCAGCGAGGGCAGTGAAGATGAAACGTGTCTGGGTCTTTCAGCGAGACAATGATCCAAACACACGACGAAGGAGCGGCTTCAGAAGAAGCATTTCAAGGTCCTGGAGTGGCCCAGTCTCCAGATAAAACCCAGAGAAAATGTTTGGAGGGAGGTGAAAGTCCCAGAACATCACTGCTCTAGAGGAGATCTGCAGGAGGAATGGACCAAACTACAGCAACAGAGAGAAAACCTGAGACAGAAAACGTCTGACCTCAGTCACTGCAGCAAAGGAAGAACAAAGTGTTGAGACCAACTTCTGTTATGGACCAGATACTTCTCTCATTTCTCATTCTGTCTCATAGTTGAAGTGAAACTATGATGAAAATTACAGGCCTCTCATCTTTTTAAGAGGAGAACTTGCACAATTGGTGTTGACTAAATACTTTTTTGCCCCACTGAACATTTCTTCCGTTTCAGCACGTCCGGTGACTCCCCGAGACTGTCCCAGAGGCTCGCAGACGCAGTGAGGTCCTACATTTATACTCCAGAGGACGGTGAGTCCATTGCTGAAGCTTCAGTCAAATCAGGAAAAAAACATATTTGAACTGAAATAACTCTGAGATCTTGTCCAACAGCTTTCCGTTTCCCTCTGAAGTTGTCCATCTCCTGCGTCGTGGCCTTTATAACTCTGTACCAGGTGTGTCACACATCTTTACTTTTTTATAGTTTGCAGTTGACGTCATGAACATTCTCTGGGGGTGTGGAGCTGGAGGCATGAGCATTTACCCCTTGACCCTCACTCCATCCACTGCTGCTGTTGATGTCTGTGTTCATTTGTGTGCCTGTGTCTCTGTAAGGTGTTAGAAGTAAAATAAAAGAAAACTAGAAAAGTTCCGTGGTGCATTTGAAGCGTGTCCAGTCTAACCCTGTGTTTCTGTTGGAGATGTGTCTGCTCCTGATTCTCTCGGTGGTGCCGACGCTGCAGATCGCTCGGATGGGGGTGGATCTGGACATTGCCAAAGTTTTATCTGGTTTCAAAATCGAACTGTCTCCAGACAAACACGAGGTGATGCGGCTGGTCATCTTCTACATGTGGTGTGTTGAAGGTGAGTCTGTGGTTTGACGTGTTGGAGATGACGAGGACCTGACTGAGGCTCTGTTGCAGTGTGCTACATCTCGGCTCTCACGCTGTCGGCTCTGGTGAACCTGGTGATGCTCATGCGCTCGATGGTCCTGCACAGGTACAGTGTGGAGGGACAGGACACTGGAGACGCCTCATTAAGGCTCAGTCTCTAACACAGTCTGTGACAAAGACTAATAATAAAGTGTTACTCGAACATGTGTGAATGAAACTAGAGTCCATTATGCATAATATAGGACATTTAATGATGCACTCTGTAACTTTTCTGCTTGACTTCATGATGTTATTACTTTTCCTGTAATGTTAGGATGATCCATCTTGCATTTGCTAAAAATCTATAGTAAATGTGACATCGTGATCACAGATCTGACCTGTAACTCCCCTGTAGGTCTAACCTGAAGGCGCTGTACAGAGGAGACGTGTACAGTGTGTATAACTGTCAGAGGAGGCTCCGCCCCTCCAGACCCGCCCTCGTCTGCTGGATGGGCTACACCAGCTTCACAGCGGCTCACACTGTGGTCGGTATGTGGGACAAACACTGTTAACATAGACTCTACATGAGAATGGATGTCGCTAAACTGTTAGCCGCCGCGTTTCAAACAGGAAATGATCAATTCACTTTCTGTGTAAAAACAGCGCCCCCTGTGTCTGTCCCTGCTGCTTCAGACTCATGTTGGTCTTAAATGTTCGTATTAACCCTCCACATGATCCTGGGGTTTTTATTTCACGTCTGTGTCTGTAAATCAACATATGAACATTAATAACAGACACATCAGGTCCTTCTTTCCCCGACGTCGCTCCTGTTAGCGTTAGCAACAGGTTTGATTGACAGCGTTGCTAAGCGCTCGCTCCCTGATAAACCAGTGGTGTGGGCGGGAAGGGGCGTGGCCTTCAACAGCCTCTCTTCTGATTGGCTCTTTGGTTGCTATGATACTCATGGTCAGAATTCCTAATATGTTTGTCTGCTCCAGATCGTCCCTGTCCCTGCTCCAGCCTCGATGATTCATCTGGAGCTGAGGCTGTGACGTCTCTGTCTTTTCTTTAGTCTGTGCCCGGGTCACATGTTCCTCTGTCTCTGATCTGCTCTGACAATCAGACCTGGAGCTGTGTTTTGTTTCATTCAAATGTTTAACTCACAAACTGCAGATTTAGGCTGAGTTCTTCTCTCAAACTGAAAACACTCTGTTCCACCTTGTGATGTCATCATGTGGTAATACAGGAAGTGCTCCACTGTGTTTTTAAACTCCACCTTCACTAGAATCATTTGGATCATTTCAGTCCTGGAGTTGCTAATCTACTGAACTAAAGGTAAAAGGAGCTGTTCACTTGAAAATTACCACTTGATGACATCACAAGGTGGAACAGAGCATTTTGAGCTTTGTAGATGTTACAGACTAATAATAAAGTGTGACTCAAACATGTGAATGAAACAAACACGACTCCAGATAATACAGGACCTTTAATTTCCTTTATCTAAATGTGGTCGGTTGAGACAGACTGATGTGTGTTTGAGCAGGAAATAATCGTCTGAACAGATTTACAGACCAGGCCTGAACATGTGGAGTCACAGGTGCAGAGGCAAAAACCTCCTCATCTCCATCTTTACCTGTTTTAAACCTGCCCTGTTCAAACTGTTCAGTTTTATAATTGGTTGGATTTGTTTGTTTTCTGAAGTGTTTTTAGGTGAATATTGTGATTTAAAATGTGTAAAATATAACAGAGATGAGAACCATAGAGACACAAGCTCAAGGACAATTGCTCAACAGTGTGTGTTTTGTGTGTCTCTGATTGTGTCTGTGTGTGTGTCTCTGTGTGTGTTTGTGTGTCTCTGTGTGTGTCTGTGTGTGTGTGTTGTGTGTGTGTGTGTCTGTGTGTGTCTGTGTGTGCTTCTGTGTGTGTCTGTGTGTCTCTGTGTGTGTGTGTGTGTGTCTCTGTGTGTGTGTGTCTCTGTGTGTGTGTCTGTGTGTCTGTGTGTGTGTGTTTGTGTGTCTGTGTGTGTGTGTGTGTGTGTGTGTGTGTGTCTCTGTGTGTATGTGTGTGTCTCTGTGTGTGTGTCCGTGTGTGTTTGTGTGTGTGTGTCTGTGTGTGTGTCTCTGTGTTTGTGTGTGTTTGTGTGTTGTGTTTGTGTGTCTCTGTGTGTGTTGTGTGTATGTGTGTTGTGTGTGTGTTTTGTGTCTGTGTGTGTGTGTGTGTGTGTGTGTCTGTGTGTGTGTGTGTTGTGTGTATGTGTTCTGTGTGTGTCTGTGTCTGTGTGTGTGTCTTGTGTGTCTCTGTGTGTGTGGTTGTGTGTGTTTGTGTGTCTCTGTGTGTGTGTGTGTGTGTCTGTGTGTGTGTGTGTGTGTGTGTGTGTGTGTGTGTGTTTGTGTGGTAGCTGTTCTCCTCCAGACTCTCGTGTTCTTCCTCTCTCTGCTGGTGGCCGTCTTCCTCGTCATCATCCCCGTCCTTCATGGTCAGAACTTGTTCCTGTTCCAGGCCCTGTGGAGCATGTGGTGAGTAAACTCACAGCTCCTCTTCTTTCTCACATACTGAGACTTTTGAGTGACGTCACCCCAGGGCAGGCATGTCCAAACTGAGGCCCGGGGGCCAAATGCGGCCCTCAAACCCATTTTTGTTGGCCCTCAAGCTTCCAGGTGAATTGGCCCATATTACAGTACTTCAACCGTACTTTTTACTGTACATTTCTGAAAATCTACTTTCTGCCCATCTCAAATGTTGAATGTGTCCCACGAGGATGTAGCATGAATAAAGGATCTGAAGTATTCACTGTACTGGCGACCAAACTATGGCCCCCAATCGGCCGTTAGCTTTGTCTGTTTTTACAGGTCGCCCTTAATGAAAAAAGTTTGGACACTCTTGCCCTAGGGGGTTCTACATGTGTGTGTATGGCAGAATGTACAGCAGTTACCATGTGACATGATGCACACATTAGCAAACACTGCTAAAAAAAAGTTGTGAGATTGTCTGAAAGCACATGTTCAGGAGCCTGTGATCAGTCTGAGTGTTCATGGTCCAGTTTAGGAGGCTAACGCTAAAAAACTGTGGGCTATTGCTAGCTAGCTTGTAATGTTTGAGAGGGACTTGTTTAGCAGCACAAACCAGTTCAGCTGTTGTAGTTCCAGCTCAGGTCTTTATGGTCTGATTGTGTTGAATATCTAACTTTAGTAACAGCTTCAGTTAGTGGAGCCTTCAGTTAGCTTCACACAACACATGTTATGATTTTAAAGTACCGTACCATTGTTAGATTTTAAAGTGTAGATCGTCCATCCATGTTCTTCCTCTTATCCGGGGCTGGGTCGCTGGGGCAGCAGCCTAAGCAGGGACTCCCAGACTTCCCTCACCCCAGACACCTCCTCCAGCTCCTCCGTGGGACCCCAAGGCGTTCCCAGGCCAGAGACATAGTCCCTCCAGCGTGTCCTGGGTCTTCCCCGGGGCCTCCTCCTGGTGGGACATGCCCAGAACACCTCCCTAGGGAGGCGTCTTGAACAGATGCCCGAGCCTCAGACTGGTTGGGCAAACTCCCATGAACCCTCGAGGAACCAAAGGAGA
>JAIEZT010001390.1:14409945-14417445 GCA_019594935.1 Periophthalmus modestus | reverse complement strand
AGGAGGAGCAGGAGGAGAGAGGAGGAGGAGAGGAGGAGGAGGAGGTGGTTCAGTGTGTTTCAGACCGGGCGGTGCGTAAAGTCCCCGTCGTTTATAAAATATGGCACTTTCGTGTTGTGCTCGGGACCAGTGGTTTAGTTCTTCTGTTTTTCGCGCCTGTGCTTCTTCTGTAAACGTGAAACTCGAAACACAGAAATATTCACAATCTCTGAAGCTTTGAGGTAAAATGAAAAGTCTCCTCGAGTCTTTACAACGTCCGGGCGAGTCACCTGCTGGATGTGACTTAAAACTGAAAACATGTATACAGGCTCCGGGGGCTTCGGGGGGCTCCAGAGGATCCAGAGGATCCAGAGGATCCAGAGGATCCAGAGGCTCCAGAGGCTCCTGGGGGCTCCAGAGGCTCCAGAGGCTCCAGAGGCTCCAGAGGCTCCAGAGGCTCCGGGGGTCCGGGGGCTCCAGGGGCTCCAGAGGCTCCGGGGGCTCCTGGGGGCTCCAGAGGCTCCGGGGGTCCGGGGGCTCCAGAGGCTCCAGGGGCTCCAGAGGCTCCGGGGGCTCCTGGGGGCTCCAGGGGCTCCAGAGGCTCCGGGGGTCCGGGGGCTCTGCGACTCAGCGGCTCGGCTCCTTGTAGTTGCCGTTGATCTCCTCGGAGATGGTGACGGCCTCTGCGCCGAGGGGCAGGCGGTCGCTGTACTCTGAGCCCACCTCAAACTCCTCTGGGTTGGTTTTGGATGAGGATCCCGGGATGGACTCCGTGACCACGCTGCCCTCCGCCTCTCCCTCCCGGTCCACGTCCTCCTCCTCGCCCTCCCCCTCCTCTCCTAACTCACTTGGATTAAAATTCTTTTCTGAGCCCACAAAAGAAGCGCGGGGGTCAAAGTCCGCCGCCATTTGCTTCTCCATCTGATCCGGGTTCTGTGCCTTCATCACCAGCTTGTACGTTTTTCCCTGGTATTTGTAGAGGAGGTGGCAGCAGGTGGCCCACAGCAGAGGAACAGTGGCCAGAGCCAGGAGTAAAACACTGACCACCAGAATAATGAGCAGGGAGGGGACCTTCCTCCTGGTGGTGAACACCACTTGTACCTGACAGTCCTGCCCTCCGTAGGTCAGACACAGGGTGTAGTTGGTGCCCGGCTGGAGGTGGTGGAAGCGGTAGGAGTTCACCCCTTCCTCTATTTTGGACCACTGCACCATGGAGTGTCCGTTCCCTGTGTCCACGCAGAGGTAGAGCATGTCCAGCGTGGACTTTGAGCTCAATGATTCGAACACTCTGATCGGCTCTTTGTTGACGGTGTCCAGGAGGTCGGTGGGGCTCAGGTGGAGGTTGGTTTTGCTGTTGGAGAGCTGAAGTGGGTTCAGCTGAACTTTGGCTTCGGTCTCGGACACCTCCAGAGCGATGACCCCAAAGTCAAAGTTGTACTGTTTGAGGTCGTTCAGGCTCATGTTGAAGGCGTGGTTGGAGATGTACTCACTACCGTCTTTCACTCCACATTTACTGCCGAGCGCCGGCTCTTTGGGCTTCCCTCCAGCTCGCTCCACGCCGTGTTTGTCAGAGAAGGCAGTGCTCTTTGTCTTCTCTTCGCTCTTGGAGAGGTTGATCACATTGTTCTTGGAGATCTTGGGGGCTGCGGGCTTGCTCACTGAAGGGAGTTTGTCTGTAGGAACAGGTTCTGGTTCTGGTTTTGTGGTGTACTTCGGAGAGGACAGAGCCACTCGGACGCTGCTCTGAGCTCTGCCCACATCGTTGGTGGCGGAGCAGCTGTAGTTTCCCTCCACCCTTTTGCTCACACGGGGGATGGTGAGGGTGCCATTTTGAAAGACGTGGAACTGGCTGTTTGTTGTTTTATCATTTATGGGTTTGTCAGAGTTGAGTCCGTTGAACGGCAGAGGAAACATGTAGTTCTGGCTGCCGGTGGTCAGCTCCCACACGCGCTGCGGCAGAGGAATCCCCTGAGCCTCACAGATTAAGACGACAGTGGCCCCTTCGGTCAGGTCAGTGCTCTCCAGGTCAGGCTGATATGTGATGGTCACGACGGGGGCTTTGCAGGTGAGTTTGGGCATGTTGGTGACCATGGTGCCTTTCAGTTGCACGGGGCTGTCACACACTATCATGTTGGTGTCGACCACGGAGATCTTTGTGGTCGTGATCCAGTCTCTGAGCCACTCCAGGCCACAGGAGCAGGAGAAAGGGTTGTTGAAGATCTGCAGGTGGGACAGGGCGGACAGAGCGCTGAAGGTGCCCTCGACAATAGTGGTGAACTTGTTGTTGTTGATGCGCAGAGACTTCAGTTCCACCAGCGTGGAGAAGGCGTCCTTCGGCAGATTGACCATTTCGTTATTGTTTATCTTGAGCAGCTGCAGCACCGTCAGGTTCTGCAGCTCCTCCCAGGGGAAGTTGACGATTTTGTTGTGGCTGATGTCCAGATTTTTGAGCTGCACCAGAGGAGCCAGCGTGTCCCTCTGGACGGTCACGATCTCGTTATGGGCGAGCCACAGGGAGTTGACCTGGGTCACGTTCACAAAGCTCTTGCTTTTGAGCAGTTGGATTTTGTTGGCAGAGAGACTCAGGGTGGTGATGTTGGGGGGCAGACCCGTGGGCACCTCCAGCAGCTCTTTGTACGCACAGTTGGCCAGATTCTGCGCACCTTTATCCACGCACACGCAGGTCTGAGGGCAGCACTGCGCCACTGCAGCAGCCAGTGCGCACACAGCCAACAGGCGCAGAGAGAGCGCAGACATGTCCTCCATCTGGAAACAGACATTTGGTCAGGACAAAGTGAAAAAACAACTCACTACAACTGTCTGAAAATAAAACCTGTTCTGCGCGCGCTGCCTTATTATTATTATCATTATCATTATTATTATTTTACAGCGTCACATTTGTCTGTTTGCTCCGCGCGCTCGGCTCGTGCGCTCGGCTCAGGCGCGTCCTACCTGTGACAGCAACTTCAGATGATCCGGCTCCACAAACTCACAGCTCACACAGACTCGGCTCACTGCAGACTCGGCTCACTGCAGACTCGGCTCTGGTGAGCGCGCGGTGAAGCGCACATTTTCCCGGAGAGGCTGCGGTCCTGAGCCCGTGCGCCCTGTGTGCTGCTCGTGCTCAGAGTGATGCTCGTGCTCAGAGTGATGCTCGTGCTCGGTCTGACGCGTTCACGGCGCAGTGGCTCGCGCGCGGCCCCTCCCTTCGTTCTCGTTCAGACACAGAGACTCGGGCCCCTCCAAGAAAATCCATAATTTACGAGATGTTTATAATTCATGAGGCGCGCTCCTCTTTGACCTGGTTCAGTTTGAGGCTTAAATAAACACTTCAGTTTGTAACATTCAACATAAATATGATTCTTTTTTATTAAAGTCAAAACCTGAACTGTCCAAAGTGTCCTGGTCTGTGCGTAAAGCTGTGCGTCTGTGCGTAAAGCTCCAGGTCACAGTTATTATCTTTATTATTCAGCCTCTATAAACTGGTCTGTTTGTCAGTGGATCCTCTGCAGACTCTCAAAGCGCACTGCCCGCGTTATAGCGCCATCTAAAGGTCTGATTAGGCCCGTGTTTATTTTATGAAGGAGCCAATTGTTGTAGTACAGTGCCCTCTGCGGGCGGCTTGAGGAAGCACATCCTGGAGAACTTGTGACTTAAATAAACTGGCAAAACTCTATGAAGGCTAAAATAAAGATCCAACAATAACAACATAAATAATAACACAAAAACTTTGTCTCCTGTAAATAAAATAACATAAAATCCATAAAACCCACAGACCCACACAGCAGGTTAAACAACTCAACTCCCCCGTCCTGAAGCTCAGAGACTTTCACTTTGACCTTTGTGTTTCTTCTTTAGACAAATGAAAGTGGGACTGAGAATTTTAAACTGCAACAGCGATAAGGCAAATATTTCCCCTCACAGACGTGATCCGGAGGGACAAGAGGGGTCCTGAGGAGCAGGGTGGGTCCTGAGGGGCAGGAGGGGCCCTGAGGGGCAGGGTGGGTCCTGAGGGGCCCTGAGGAGCAGGGTGGGTCCTGAGGGGCAGGGTGGGTCTTGAGGGGCAGGACGGGGGTGTTTCTTACTCACTTCCTGTGGGAGTCTGGGTGAGTCCCGAAGTCCCGCTCTGCAAAACAGGAATAACATTTGTTTTGTGACCAGCTCCTTCGACGTGTTTGTGACTTTCTGACTGGTTTAAAATCATTTAGACTGAAATAAAAGAACAAAAAAGACTGAATTTGAAACGATGGAGGGAGAAAATTGCACTTGTGATTTTTGCAAAGAACTCAGGACCAAACTGAATCAGAGGTTTTCAGATCTGAAAAGAAAAAAGCTCCAGGTTTTTGAACTTTTTATTTGAACAAGAAATAAAAGAAATAATATAAAAGTTTCTATCTGTGAAATGATTCACTGCAGGACAGTGAGACACTGAGACAAACACAAAGACACTGAGAAAGACACTGAGACAAACACAGAGACAAACACAGAGACACTGAGAAAAACACTGAGACACTTTTGATTGTCCTTTGATGACCACGTCCATGACTATTCTCAGGGTCATGGCCTTTTTCCCCTGAGGAGCTGAAGTTGGAGCCTTTTCCATGTTTTTGAATAGAAAATGTCGACTGTGTTAGGTTCATATTTGGTCACCTGGAAAGTGCAGTGCAATGAGTCAGATTTGTGATACCTGATGTCATATGAGTGACAACAACGGAGCCTTTGAAGACGTGAAGCTGCGAGCGATGGTGTCCCTGTGTGTGGTCCCAGGATCGTCGTCGGGGTCTGTGATCTGCCAAAAGAGTAAACTTCCTTCCATACAAATATTGGTGGAATTGGCTGACTCCAAAGATGATGCTCAGTGCCTCTCGTTCCAGCTGAGCATAGTTAGACTCTGCATGTTCACTGTCCTAGAGGCGAATGCAAATGTTTTTTCCTCAACATTTGGAAACATGTGAGACGACGGCGCCCACTCCACAGGGTGACGTGGAGCAGGCCGGTTGGATTGGAAGTGAGGGCCTGAAGTGTGTGAGAACCTCTGATGTGGGGAGTGCCTTCTTTGCGTTCTGAAAAGCTTTTTGACAGTCACTCGTCCATTTCCATTTCTTCTCATGACATAACAGTTCATGTAACGACTTAAGCAGTGATGCAAGGTTAGGTATGAACCGTCCATAGTTCAGGAGGCTGAAAACCGCTGTCTTTGAAGGAGCAGTGCGGAGACCTTTTTCATCAGTCACGTGTCCTAGGTGCTCCACAGATGGTCTGAAGAAATCACATTTCTCCTAACAAATTCTGAGCCCGTGCTGTCGTAGCCTGTGCAGTGTGGCATCCAGGTTATGAAGATGATCTTTGAAGAATATCATCCACATAACACTGTCCTCCCTGCAATCCACTCAGAATCTGGTCCATGGCCCGCTGAAACTGAGCGGGGCTGATGTGATGCCAAAAGGGAATCTGCAATACCTGAAAAGTCCTTTGTGCATATTAATCGTTAGCAACTTCATCCACATGCATTTGCAGATAAACCTGGTTAAGGTCAATTTTGCTGAACCGTTGACCTCAGACCTGCAAACAAATCAAAATTAAAGGAACTGGATATTTACAGGCTCCAAGACTCCACTTTTAACCAAAAATCTTGTTCCACATATTGCATAAGGCAGTCTTCTGGCCTTCATGAACTCGGGTTTGATGTGATGTTTCACAGTGATTTCTTTCATGCTGCCTCATCATGAAAAACCTCCTCATTTTTGTCTTGCAGTTGTGAAGAACAGTTGGACAGCCGAGGGATTTCCTGCCCGTGGAGACGTTTTCAACCCCTCACGCCCCATAATGGGAGCAAAGTTTCCCTTGGTGAAATACACTTGAGTTTGGCTGTTTGGTTTTTGCACTGGACAATAATGTCAGTCATTCTTTTCATGTGCACCTTGTGCCCTGTGTGAGCCTTGAACAGTGTGTCAGATGTGAATAAGGGAAGGTGACCCATCCACTGCCTGTAAACCTGATATGACACACGATCTACACGTCTTCTCTTTCCACACTGACGACAGCCCGTTTCTCTGCAGCAGGTGGAGGTGACCTGCTTCACCACACCTCAAACATGGGCCCTGAGTGTTGCTTTGGTTGTTCGCAGTTTTGTGCCCTCTACCCATTGTGTTCAGTTGTTGATCTTCCTTAGACGTCATTTCCATTGGCTCACTGATATCAAAAGCCTTTTTATCAAAAGGCTTGATATCAAAAGCCTTTTTAAGTGTTAAATCATTTTCGGTTAGCAACTTTTTCTGTGCTGCCTCATTTCTTAGTCCACACCCCAGTCTGTCTCTGAATGTGTCATTCAACACATCACCAAACTCACAATGTTTGGCCAGTTTCCTCAAAGCTGCTACGAACATGATGACAAACTCAGCTTCCTCCAGATTTCTTTGGTGAAACTGGAACCTCTCCACGATCAACAAGGGGCTCGGGAAAAGTACGTAGTCCACGATCTCTTTGTACGTTTTACTGACACGTTTAACTGGTTGCAGCAGGTTGTGAAGCACGTGTCTTTGTCCCTATTGCACTCAAAAATGTGGGCACTACTTTTTCAGCCTTGATGCCGTTGGCCTCCACAAAATAGCTGAAACGTTCTGTATATGAGCTCCACTGCTCCACGTCCTCGTCAAAGGGGCCGACTGAGCCGATAAAACCGTCTGGTTATACAGCAGCTTATTACGACTGTGTGGCTCTTTCTAGCCTCCACAGGCCGTGGCTTTAAGTCCCTTACACTTTCTTTTTATGCCTCTCCGTCCTTTTTTTTATGCCTCTCGTCGAACCACTGAGTGGAAAAGGAAGATAACACTTTTGTTATATCTTCTTCACATTTCCCAGGCAAAGAGAATGAGAAGAAGGAAAACAAGAACGACAGTATTTATGCCTCGTGTGGAAGGCATCAGTACAACAGCTCGTGTGTAATAAGTGCATTAATACATCCAGTGTGTAGTAGTACGTAACTATGGTAACAAAAGAGGGTCAAAATACTTAGCACCTATGGGCAGAACTTCCACAATTGGTGGCTGACTATAAACACACACACACACACACACACACAAACACACAACACAAACACACACACACACACACACACACACACACACACACACACACACACACACAACACACACACACACACACACACACACACACACACACACACACACACACACACACACACACACAACACACACACACACACACCACACACATACACATCACACACACACACACACATACAATATATACATATGGATATATGAGGGTTATATATATATATATATATATATATATATATATATATATATATATATATATATATAATATATACGGCCTCTCTCACCCTCCACTGTGGGTGGTCTTTATCCCCTCTTTTTCCACGCTCGAGCTTGAGGGTTTCTACAGTATCTTTGCTGTTCCTTTTCTGGACTGAGATGTCTGATGTTTTTCCTGGATCTGACCCACCAGTCTGAGACATTCGCTGAGCATGTCATCCAT
>JAIEZT010001390.1:14357445-14404945 GCA_019594935.1 Periophthalmus modestus | reverse complement strand
TTCCTTGATTCTCTTTATTTCAGAGTTTTCAAAATGGTCGATTGTGGCTGTGGCTTTTCTGATTGTCTCCATGGAGCTGCTGATTTTTTGCCTGGATGTTCCATATTGTGGCATTCAAGTTATACATCTAATCTTTCAGATATGTGAGTTTGAGTTGGTACTTTGTCTTTAACGGGAAAAATGCTGTGACTGTTTATGTTTTATTTGATTTACTCTTTGGCATTTTGTGTTTTATTACGACGAGAGTTTATCTGTACAACACAGTCCACAAAGTCAAAGTGTCAAAGTCAAAGTCAAGGCCCGTCTCACATCTGCAGGGAGAATCCAGGTTTGAGCTGCACAAAACTCACACACTGATTCACCTGGTTTAGTCCTGGTTTAGTCCTGGTTTAGTCCCGGTTTAGTCCTGGTTTAGTCCTGGTTTAGTCCCGGTTTAGTCCCGGTTTAGTCCCGGTTTAGTCCCGGTTTAGTCCTGGTTTAGACCTGGTTTAGTCCTGGTTTAGTCCTGG
The DNA here is from genome assembly GCA_019594935.1 of Periophthalmus modestus. Lineage (NCBI taxonomy): Eukaryota > Metazoa > Chordata > Actinopteri > Gobiiformes > Gobiidae > Periophthalmus > Periophthalmus modestus. The sequence goes on along the minus strand of JAIEZT010001390.1, from coordinate 14,404,436 downwards.
TTTGGTCCCTGTTTAGTCCTGGTTTAGTCCTGGTTTAGTCCTGGTTTTGTCCTGGTTTAGTCCTGGTTTAGTCCTGGTTTAGTCCCGGTTTAGTCCTGGTTTAGTCCTGGTTTAGTCCCGGTTTAGTCCTGGTTTAGTCCTGGTTTAGTCCCGGTTTAGTCCTGATTTAGTCCCGGTTTAGTCCCGGTTTAGTCCTGGTTTAGTCCTGGTTTAGTCCTGGTTTAGTCCTGGTTTAGTCCCGGTTTAGTCCCGGTTTAGTTCTGGTTTAGTCCTAGTTTCGTCCTGGTTTAGTCCCGGTTTACTCCCGGTTTAGTCCCGGTTTAGTCCTGGTTTAGACCTGGTTTAGTCCTGGTTTAGTCCTGGTTTAGACCTGGTTTAGTCCTGGTTTAGTCCTGGTTTAGACCTGGTTTAGTCCCGGTTTAGTCCAGGTTTAGTCCTGGTTTAGTCCTGGTTTAGACCTGGTTTAGTCCCGGTTTAGACCTGGTTTAGTCCCGGTTTAGTCCAGGTTTAGTCCTGGTTTAGTCTCTGAGTCTGGTTTGGACAGTTTACCTTTGAGTTTTGACGTGTTTTTAGATGTAAAAAGCTGCAGATGTTATTGATTTGATGTGACTGTTAAAGTTCAAGTCTGAGTCCATTATTACCTCTAGATTTCAGACTGATTTGAAGGTTTTAGAGAGACACTGGAGGTGACTCTGACACTTGAGTCTTGTCTGAGTTTATCTGGAGAAAGTCGTTGATCTGATGCAGTGTCAGAGTGAATCCAGTCTTATTAAAAGTTCTTAAATTGACTCACATTATATCTGCCTGGATGCTTTTAAACAGTTTCAGAACACATGTTTCTGTTCTGTTCTTATGTCATGCCCCTCAAAAATACTCAAGTACAAAAATAAAATACCACTTCCCCCTTTTGGTTCTGCGTTAAAACCAGAACCCGAGGGCTGGAGGTGGGGCCACGGTGGAAACAAATGCCTCAGTATCACATATGACTCACTGTTATTCTTTAATGTGTTTCCACGGCTACAGATGATTTACAGTTGACCCGGCCCTCAGCCCACAGCGTCTATGCCACGGTTTACGACCCGAGCAGAGAGACGAACACAGACAGATCAATGAAGTGTTTGTGAGAATGAGACGCCAGGACCAAGCATCCGCCCAGTTTATAAATCATCTCATCATCCGTCTGAAGACCACAATGGAACATCGACCGAGCCCACAGTCTGAGCGAGTGTGACGTCACCCGCAGAGTCCAGCTCCAGATGAAGCTCAGCGAGGCCAGAGGAGGTTTAAGGACGATCTGGAGCTGACCACGAGGATCATAGCAACCAAGAGCCAATCAGGAGTGAGGCTGCTGAAGGTCACGCCCCTTCCCGCCTGCACCAACTATTTATATGAACAGTTTGTGATCGGAAACGATATCTGAGCCACTGAAATCGGTGCATCCTCCTCACAACTGTTGGAATTAAATATTATTCCTAAGTTAACGACCACAACACAAGTTTGAATGAAAGACTCAGGACTAAAACAGTGTCTGACTCCATCTCAAAAAGATCTGTACAGGAGCGTCGAGAGACTGGTCTAAACATCATTTTTAAACAGTCTCACACTCACACATCCACACTCACACTGGGGCGAGGGGGCTTAAGTGTCTTGCCCAAGGACACAACAACAGCATTCATCTGTGGGAGCTGGAATCGCACCATAAACCTGTGGGTCAGTGGATCTGACCACTCAATCAATTTAAGGGGCGAAGGGGGCGAAGGGGCGAATGGGGCAAAGGGGGCGAAGGGGGGCGAAGGGGCGAAGCGAATGGGGCGAATGGGGCGAAGGGGCGACTGGGGCGAATGGGGCGAAGGGGCGAATGGGGCGAAGGGGGCGAAGGGGCGAATGGGGCGAAGGGGGCGAATGGGGAGAAGGGGGCGAAGGGCGAAGAAGGGGGCGAAGGGGCGAATGGGGGGGCGAAGGGGCGACTGGGGCGAATGGGGCGAAGGGGCGAATGGGGCGAAGGGGGGCGAAGAATGGGGCGAAGGGGGCGAAGGGGCGAATGGGGCGAAGGGGGCGAATGGGGCGAAGGGGGCGAAGGGGCGAAGGGGGCGAAGGGGGCGAATGGGGCGAAGGGGCGACTGGGGCGAAAGGGAATGGGGCGAATGGGGCGAAGGGGCGAATGGGGCGCGAATGGGGCGAAAGGGGCGAAGGGGGGGCGAATGGGGCGAAGGGGCGCGAAGGGGGCGAATGGGGGGGGAAATGGGGCGAAGGGGGCGAAATGGGGCGAAGGGGGCGAAGGGGGCGAAGGGGGGCGAAAGGGGCGAAGGGGGGCGAAGGGGGCGAAGGGGCGAAGGGGCGAAGGGGCGAATGGGGCGAAGGGGCGAAGGGGCGAAGGCGGCAAAAAAACTGTCTGTGTCTCATTTCAGGCGTCTCATATGACGGTGTAACGTCGGTGTGTCGTTTGCTCGTCTTTGAAACTGGACCCGGGTCTGACTCTGACGATCAGACACTGGCCTCCATTTGAAATGTACCATGTGAGCGCCCCCTACAGGACAGAGGAAGACGCGTTTAAACAGAACAATCAACAGAATTAATAGAAAAATACAGTTTATTTATTGCTCAAGTTGTTCAAACAAATATAAAATAAATACTCTATATTAAAGCGCTTCAACAGAACGTCAAACAAAAACTGCCCCTCGGGTAAGTTGAGTTGAGTTGAGTTCGAAGAATTTTAAAGTAACTTTTGTATTATTTTTCTGTTTTTTTGCCAAATGCTGATCGCTGTGGAATGCTAAGGCACAGTACTTCAAACATGTTTTAAAACGGAGAGAGGCCCTGATGATGCTTTTTCCAGTTACTTCCTCCAGGGGGCGCAGGGCTCCTCCAGGGGGCTTTTTATTCACACTATCACCTAAAACTGGAACTTCTCACAGTTTTTCATTGATTCAGTTTTCTTAAAGGTGCAGGGATATACCTGCCCCTCGCCTCTCCACAGACCTGACGTGTGACCTGCTTGTACATGGATATAGATAAGTTTAATGTGATACAAACTCCAAATATTCCAGGCAAAGCAATAAGATCTCATGCACCTTCCTGTAGAAAAGTTACACAGTGCATCTTTAAATTAGAATGGTGCCAAGCTAGCCATTAAGCTAATCATTAAGCTAGCCATTAAGCTAACCATTAAGCTAACCATTAAGCTAACCATTAAGCTAACCATTAAGCTAGTCCCACAGACTGATTACTCTGTGGCGTCTTAGAACAGACACAACATTAACAAAGAACATTTGACAAACCAATAAATCTAAAACCGAGACAATCTGATCGACTGAGACAAAACATTCATCTGTCGGATGAAAATTACCGCTGGGGGTGTTCTGTATGTACATCTATGGTGGAATGTTCAGCAGTTACCATGGTGACACAGTGCAAACATTAGTAAACACAAAAAAAAGTTTTAAGATCATTTGAAAACTCGAGGAAAAAACCCCCCAAAGTGATTTAAAGAGCAAATGTCCAGGAGCCTGTGGTCAGTCCGAGCTCATGGTCCTGTTTGATTTTACACTAAAAGGTGAAAGTGACTCACTGAAAAACTGTTGGCTAATGCTAATGCTAATGCTAATGCTAGCTAGCTTGTGACTGTTATCTTACTTGAAAGGGCCTTGTTTAACAGCACAAATCAGCTCATCTGTCGGAGATAAATCAGATCTTTCTGCTCAGATTGTGTTAAAATAAAACTTAGATTAAAGTCTAACAGAGCCTCAGACAGAGCAGTGCCTACAGTTAGCATCACACTCCCAGAGAGTGTTGATGACATCAGCTGGAAGAAGGAAAAAAACGTTCTAAACAAAATATAAGTTGGATCTAAAGATGCCAGAGGTGCAGAGCTGTAGAGAGCAGTCCCAGTGTGAGCCGTGCCGCTGACGCCTCCTTCTGTGACACGTCGTTCCGTGACGCGTCGTTCCATGACGCCTCCTTCTGTGACACCTCCTTCCGTGACACCTCCTTCTGCGACGCCTCCTCCTGTGACACTTCGTCCCATGTGGCTTCCATCCTGGGCTCTGGGACGTCCGGGGCTTTGAGCAGATACGCCGTCACCACTTTGGAGTAGCCCTGCTCTCGGGACTCGCACTCGTAGGTGCCGTAATGGTCCTGTCTCATGTTGGGGATGAGGTGAAGACACTGGGGCCCCATCTGCAGACAGGGGCTGTGCTGGGGCCCGTTCTTCCACCTGTACTCTGCGTGGTAAGAGTCTACGGGACAGGACAGGTAAAAGGGCACGCCCAGAGACACGCTGTGAGTGGAGGGAGAGGGCTGTGCCTCCCGCCTGTGGCGCAACTGTGAGTCTGAAAAAGAAAGAAAACATGAACATTAACAGTCCCAAGTCCTCACCCCAAAGTCTGAACTATATCGGAATTTAACCCTGATAAAACAAAGAGCCTCAGTCACAGCGACAAAACAGAGGCCGCCAACGCCCCTCGACAGAAATGTGGGGGCCCGGGACAAGGGGCCTCACACGGGCCCCACCTCTTATACAAATGAAAAGGAAGAAGGTTCAGTTCTGTCGACTCCCGTCTCTGATGACACAGGTCAAGACAACCAGGGCTGAGCCGATACTGCAAAGTACTGCAGTGTGAACTGATAAAGAAACTGCAGTACTGCAGTGTGAACTGATGAAAAAACCGCAGTACTGCAGTTTGAACTGATAAAAAACTGCAGTACTGCAGTTTGAACTGATAAAGAAACTGCAGTACTTTGCTGTGCCAGTGCCTCACTGCCAGATCAGTGCAGCAGTTTCTCTATTGCTCTGATATTGATGAAAAAAGCAGTTTTTACCTTGTGATGGGCAGACGTTGGGGTTTCCGGTCATTACACTCTGAATGTCGCCTCTACAAAACAAACACAGATTGACTCAAAGGCATTAAACATAAAGTGTGTTTTTTCAGAGCAGCACTCACAGAGCGGCGGCGCTGCAGCGGGACGTCTCTGTGGACCAGGAGCAGTAAGGATCCTGAGCCAAAACACAGTCCTGACACGACGAGCCGTAGTCACACCTCTGCAGGTCCATGGTCCCGATGGAGTCTGGAAACCCAACGATCAGCCTCCTCTGCACAGAGCCGTCAAAGAGCCGTCAAAGAGCCGTCAAAGAGCCGTCAAAGGGCCGTCAAAGAGGCGTCAAAGAGGCATCAAAGAGGCGTCAAAGAGCCGTCAAAGAGCCGTCAAAGAGCCGTCAAAGAGCCGTCAAAGAGCCGTCAAAGAGCCGTCAAAGAGGCCGTCAAAGAGCCGTCAAAGAGCCGTCAAAGAGCCGTCAAAGGGCCGTCAAAGAGTTGTCAAAGAGCCGTCAAAGAGCCGTCAAAGAGCCGTCAAAGAGCCGAACACAGCTGCTTTAGTGGCAGTGGGTCAGACAGTTTAGGCTCAAACACAGAGTCTGTGGTGATGGTGATTCACGTGAAACTTTTACTTCTGATCAGTGATAAACAACAAACAGTGAAACAAACATAAAGCTTCATCCTGTTACGTCTTTACTCTTTAAATCCAACTTGAATAAAAGTATCGTGAGTATTTACTCTTTAAATCCAACTTGAATAAAAGTATCGTGAGTATTCAGTCCAGAGTCGGACCATGTGCAGGTGGTGCACAGTATGTCACTTTATGTAACTCATGCTCATGGTTTGATTATGTTTTTTCATGTTTTTAAATGAACTTTTTAACTAAACTAACCTGAGCCTGATCATTATAACCTTTATAAATATATTATAAATGTAAATATAAAAAATACCACCACTTGTGTGTTTTTTCTTTTGGTTCTTGCCTGTGATGATTTGAAATGTTTTAAATGAGACTTATTCTGTTTTTCTTCGTTGGTAAAGATCCATGTACCTTCTGAGAGTCCAGTTTGATTGACAGGATGGTGGAGCGATGTGGGGGCTGAGTTTCCAGGATGACGACTGGCTTTGGCCCCGCCTCCAAGACCTTGTGGATTTTTCCAGAATCTGTAAAAACAGCTCAGCCTTTTACCTCCTGCAAGTATTTTTAGCTTATTGTTCTATTGATAAACACAGCAGGAAGGAGAGCGAACAAACAAGGAAACACTTCACAATCGAGCACAGGCCCTGAGCTCGTACCTGTGGCTAAAAGGAGCACGTTGTACGTCGTGTTGTCTGCTCCTCGAACTTGATCCACCGTGACCTTGGTGTAGTTGTAGCTGCTCACGTAGAACGGGGCGTGACAGTGAACAGAGTGGACCCAGGCCGCCATCTCAGGGTGGTCCTTCACAACGCTCACGGTGGACAGAGGGAGAGTCCGGCTGTTTTTTACACACTGCAGAAAAAAACAGAGGAGGAGGAGTAGGAGGGAGGAGGAGGAGGAGAGAGGAGGAGGAGGAGGAGGAGGAGAGAGGAGAGGAGGAGGAGGAGGAGGAGGAGGAGGAGAGGAGGAGGAGGAGGATGTTACACTTGATTTATCAGAATGCCCGTGGGGGGTTGAGATGCCGGTGCAGGAGTAAACAAAAGTGCAGTTACTGGGCGGATGGCAGAGTCAGTCGTGCTGAACACAAACACATTTACTCTGAGACTGAGCTGCTTCAACATGGTTTTCTGTAATTCAGTGGAATATAAGACACATAATATAATAAAATGATCATTTTCATCAAGCCAAAACAAGATATTTACAGGTGGTGACTCTTTCAGTCGATGTACCTGTTATTATTTACAGATTTGTAGCTTAACGTCACTTAAATGATTTTTAGAAAGGTTGTAGGAGTGAAGACGTTTTGCTGCAGAACTGAAGAAACGGCCAAACGTCTTCACTCCTACAACTTTATATCCACTGACAGATTTAACTTTGGGTTTTACAAAGGATCAGACCTGGACGACTGAGGTACACACAGAGGATTTTTAGATAAAAAAAATCATATACTTAGTTACATTCAGTGATAACTTAAGATGTCTAAGGATGTTTTGGATTTCATTAAAATCTTGCTGCAGTTTTGCCTGACCAGCAGAGGGAGCACACACAAAACAGCATCATCTGCATTTAAATGTATGAGGCTGTGTCTTAAATTGTAACAGAATTAATAAAAAATATAAAAAGTAGGGGTCCCAAAGTTGAGCCCTGGGGCACTCCTTCACTTAAAGTTTAAAAATGTGATTTAAACCCGGCTTCTTCTGCCTGGGTTCTGTTTCTCGTCACTTCAAATTAGCACCATCAACTTCCCTTTGCAGAAAGTGGCACGATGCAAATGCAAACGCACGAGGAACGTTAAAGACAACATGTGACCACAGTAAACACCACCCCAGAGGTCTGCGACAGGAAGGCTGCCCTGTTTACAAGCAACAATCAAAATGAGAAGTTCCACGAGCAGAAGTGACCATAGCATTAGCATAATTCTGTACATTTAAAAACCAGAAGCAGAACTTACATGGCCCGGGCGAGGGCTGGGGATCGTCTTATTAAAGCCTTTAAACGTGGACTTTTCAAAAACGTCTTCAATCATCCCGATCGTGTAGATGCAGACGGCTGTCGAGTTCCTGAAAACAAGAAAATGAAACTCACTGTTCATGTTTTTATTGGGACAGGAGTGAAGTGAAGACAATAAACGACAATATTAAAACCAAACCATAAAACAGAATCATCCACAAAACTATTCAAAATCCACAATATTGTAAAAAATGAAACTCTTAAATAACGAGTTTGTGTCACAGAAGTTCAGTCTACAGCTCAAACCTCAGCGGATTGTAAGAAAATAACAAAAATCATCCACAAAAAGTTCCATCTGTCCCTGAACAAAATGTGCAAAGTAACAAAAACAGAGATAAAAACGCTGAGCGAGGGGGCGTGTCCAGACGGGGCTGGTCACGAACGACAAACGACCTGAAAACGACACATCTGAGTCTCTGGGATCATCTCCATCGCACCAACTCACCCAACGAGCAGCGGGTTTCTGTTTAAATGATTTTATTTTTAAATGTTAGCGTAATATTTTTGGCCTTCAGTGAGTTCAGAGCAGTGGGCGGGGCTATGAGGCGCGGCTCGGAAGCAGAACATTGGAGGATGACTCAAAATATAACTGAGCTAATGAAGGAAAACCACCACAACATGGCACAAAGCGGCTTTAACATCGGGCTTCTCACGTCTGAAATGGACCTGCAGTTATTTGATTTTCTTTTGTTCTGTGTTTCAGCCTCAGTCGGTGTAAAGACGAGGCCTGAGCGACGTCACCACGAAGTTCAGCTGCTGGAGGCTGGAGCCAAGTTACATATTTATAATTCCAAGTATCACAGCAACGAAAGATCTGGAGCGAAACTGTGGAAGGGAGCGACATCGGGGAGAGAAGGACCCGATGTGTCTGTGATTAATGTTCATGTGTTACACAGACGTGAAATAAAAAGGATCATGTCGAGGGTTAATACGAACATTTAAGACCAAAATAAATGATTATGAAATGAAATAAAATAAAAGCCTCACCAGTTACTTGTAAAAATGCCATAGACTCTCGTGTTGTTCCAGTTGCTATCCTGAAGCACATAAATGTCTTGGAGGCGATTGAAGTAAAGTGACTCCTCTGGAAAACCACACACGAGTCTGGCTTTGATGAACGTGGTCCACATGTTCTGAAAGAACCGCTTAGATCCTCCTTCATCCACCTGGACACACAAGACGAGAAACTCACATCAAATCATCTATATTTTTGGAGTAGATGCTTTTGTTTATAGTCAAAACATTCAGACCCAACCAGAGTCCTGCGGCGGAGCTCTCAGAGCAGCCGAAAGGGCAAGATCTCACAAAATACAATTCTAAAGGATTTATATACAATACACTTCAAAAGTAAAAGATTCGATTTTTAGATTAGATTCAACTCAAACTTTACAGTTAAACTTTAAGATGGAGCTAAAACCCTCCAGACTCACAGAGTGAGGAGGTTTGTGCAGGACTGAGTTTTACTGATGATTTTACTGAGATGTTTTCAGTCGTCTGCACAGACTGTGATGGTTTAGTCATTATGTGAATAATGTGACAGAAACTCGAAAGAGCTCAGCTCTGTCCCCGGAACGTTTGGTCTGACTCAGCATGTGAGTGAGCACCCCCCCCCCGGGACAGGGCACAGCCTGGACCCCCCCCTCCCCCCTCGGGACAGGGCACAGCCTGGACCCCCCTCGGGACAGGGCACAAACTCCTTTGATGACTGGGCGTGTCCAGACTTTTATCTGGTTGTGTTGATGTTTTCCAGTCCACAGACTGAGATGCTCTGATCAAGGCGACACATCCTCCTGACACTGATGAAGTCTCAGTGTTGATCCTGTTAGATCTGAGTCTTTGACTCTGTGGATCATGATCCTCTTACAGAGACTAGAGGACTGGGAGGGCATCTGAGCTACTGCACTAAACTGGTTCAAGTCCATCTAGAAAACAGGGAGTTCTTTGTTGAAAATGGAAAATGTGTCTCAGATAAAATGTCCCTGAGCTGTGGGGTGCCCCAGGGGTCAATCCTGGGACCCCTGTTGTTCAGTCTCTACATGCTGCCCCCTACAGGCCAGTTAATACACAGCAATAATGTGCATGGAGGTGGCAGACAGAGCGTGTAGTGCAGCGTGTGCATTTACTCTCCTCGTCAGCAGCACAAACAGCCTTGTTCTGAATGAGCCGGTTCAGTGTCTCAGTGGATGAGGTGATGTTCTGTGGGAGTGGTGTTATGTCATTGTGTGGCGTTGTTCTGAGGCGCTCTGTCGTCATGTGACCCACCTTACACACCCGCGCCACCCTCGAGATCCAGTGGTCAGCTTCAGGGTTGGTGTCGGAATTCTTCTCCCGAAAAAACACATAGATCTTCTCATTGTCGGGATCGTTCTCCCGTTTCACCCACGAAGACCCGATAAACGTGGGCTCTGTGACGGGACAAAAACATCTTCATGTGTGAGAAGATTAAAGACGTTCAGATAATGTCTCTTTTCTACTGTTTCCTCATCTCAAACTGACCTGGAGCTGAGTTTGTTTCATTCTCACATGTGACACACAAACCTGCAGATTTAGGCTGAGTTCTTCTCTCAAACTGAAAACACTCTGTTCCACCTTGTGATGTCATCATGTGGTAATACAGGAAGTGCTCCACTGTGTTTTTAAACTCCACCTTCACTAGAATCATTTGGATCATTTCAGTCCTGGAGTTGCTAATCTACACAGAACTAAAGGTAAAAGGAGCTGTTCACTTGAAAACTACCACTTGATGACATCACAAGGTGGAACAGAGCATTTTGAGCTTTGTAGATGTTACAGACTAATAATAAAGTGTGACTCAAACATGTGAATGAAACAAACACGACTCCAGGTTTGTGTTTTTGAGGAGGGAGCAGCTTTATAAGATGGATTAGAGCTTAAAGAGTCAGTTTAGAGGAATATCGGACTTTTAACGTGGCACAAATCATCGTCTCGAGCTGCTAAATTTATCCCAATAAAAATCAATATTTGCTGTTTGAACAGTGACGTCTGCAGGGAGGTTATTAGATTTCTGTTTGTTTAGTGTAATTTCGTGTACCTTTTGTCTCTGGTTTATTGTGTGGGTCTGGGGACGACAGGAGGCCTGATCATGTGACCTGATCATGTGTCTTGTTGTTCTTCTGCATAAACCACATCCCCAGGGGCCAAAGTCTTACATTTTCTCAGTTTAGTTTGTGCGTTTTCATTCACAAAGTCACCACAGATATCTGAAGTGTACCTGAGACCCAGGCGTTGTACATGGAGACACGAGTTCTCCGTCCAGCCGTCCTTCTGAACTGCAGGGACCTGCCGTCTCTGTCGGACGGAGCGGCGGAGTAAAGGTCCCCCTCTGAGACATGTAACAGAGTGTGCATTATTGAACACTCCACATGTGACTCTCATGATGTAACTGTCTCATTTTCACTCCTGTTTTTGTGATGATGAAGTTGCTGATGTAGAAAACTCACCCACAGCGAGAGACAGGGAATTCTGGGAGTATGAGACCGGAGAACTTTCAGAGGACGAGACATGTCTCTGTGGAGAGGCGTCTGGAGAAGAAGGCTGCGAGAAGACAGAGACAGAGACAGAGAGAGAGACAGAGGACAGAGGACAGAGACAGAGAGAGAGACAGAGGACAGAGACAGAGAGAGAGACAGAGGATGGAGACAGAGGACAGAGGGCAGAGACAGAGAGAGAGACAGAGGACAGAGACAGAGGAAAGAGACAGAGACAGAGGACGGAGAGAGAGGACAGAGAAAGAGACAGAGGAAAGAGACAGAGAGAGAGACAGAGGACAGAGACAGAGGACAGAGGACAGAGGCAGAGGACAGAGAGAGAGACAGAGGACAGAGACAGAGGACAGAGACAGAGGACAGAGACAGAGACAGAGACAGAGGACAGAGACAGTTGTTATTCACAGATGACCTACACTCTGTCTGACCAGTGAATGAGTCAAAGCCACAGCGTCCCGCCCCTCACCAGTGTCCAGCACTGTGGTCTGTGTCCATTTGTCCCACACACAAAGACAGTGTCCTCCAGCTCCTCGATGACGGTGACGACGGTTTGACATGAATCCTACAGAGAAGAACACGCTCAAATATCACAGAGAAGAACACGCTCAAATATCACAGAGAAGAACACGCTCAAATATCACATCACAGAGAAGAACACGCTCAAATATCACATCACAGAGAAGAACACGCTCAAATATCACAGAGAAGAACACGCTCAAATATCACAGAGAAGAACACGCTCAAATATCACAGAGAAGAACACGCTCAAATATCTCAGAGAAGAACACGCTCAAATATCACAGAGAAGAACACGCTCAAATATCACAGAGAAGAACACGCTCAAATATCTCAGAGAAGAACACGCTCAAATATCACAGAGAAGAACACGCTCAAATATCACAGAGAAGAACACGCTCAAATATCACAGAGAAGAACACGCTCAAATATCTCAGAGAAGAACACGCTCAAATATCACAGAGAAGAACACGCTCAAATATCACAGAGAAGAACACGCTCAAATATCTCAGAGAAGAACACGCTCAAATATCACAGAGAAGAACACGCTCAAATATCACAGAGAAGAACACGCTCAAATATCACAGAGAAGAACACGCTCAAATGTCACAGAGAAGAACACGATCAAATATCACATCACGGAGAAGAACACGCTCAAATATCACATCACAGAGAAGAACACGCTCAAATGTCACATCTTTGTGTTACGATTATTGTGAGAAGCATAAATACGATTTCACCATTATCTCAAACAACTGTGAGAGCTGAGACAAAAAAACACCTCGTCTAACACTAGACCCGCCTCTCCTCCTGGTATTTAACACTAGCCCCGCCTCTCCTCCTGGTATTTAACACTAGCCCCGCCTCTCCTCCTGGTATTTAACACTAGCCCCGCCTCTCCTCCTGGTATTTAACACTAGCCCCGCCTCTTCTCCCTGGTATTTAACACTAGCCCCGCCTCTCCTCCTGGTATTTAACACTAGCCCCTCCTCTTCTCCTGGTATTTAACACTAGCCCCGCCTCCTCCCTGGTATTTAACACTAGCCACGCCTCCTCCCTGGTATTTAACACTAGCCACGCCTCTTCTCCTGGTATTTAACACTAGCCCCGCCTCTTCTCCTGGTATTTAACACTAGCCCCGCCTCCTCCCTGGTATTTAACAGTTGCTCGACAGGATGCTGTTGTATTGTTCTTTGATGTTCTCTGTACATTTGTTTTGTGACTTTTCTGTGAAGCTTTTTGGTGCAGCTCATGTTGTTTTAAATGTTTTGTGGAGATAAAGGTGAATTTGAAGTGATTAGCTCAGAGTGAATGTGACGTTAATGTGACCTACACAGTCACAGTTCAGATGACCTGACATGACTTCATTTTGCTTTACTGTTGAACTGTTGTTATTTTGGGAGTATTTTTAGACCAGATAACGATGACACAGACACAAATAGTGCACACATCGACACATTTGTAAGAAACGGTTGTGCTGCTCGAGTCTGTGCAGCTCTGTGTTTCTGCTGACGTCAAATCGATACAATACTGATCCTTATAAAACATCACCTGATGTCCTGACTCACGTTATGACAGACTCACCTCTCTGCACTCCGAGGATCCAGTCGGGTTCAAGTCATGTTTCTATAAGAAGAAAAGAATCACAAACATGAACAAAAATATCTGTGGTGTGGAAAAAGGAGCATAAAAATATATAACAACAACAGAATGTTTCCAGCAACATGTTGTTTCCAAGAGCCACTTTTTGTCCTCCTGACTCCCCCGACTGAGCCACAAACTCACCACAAACTGACCAGCCCCAAGGCCCGAGCTCCACCATGTGACCTCAGGTCAGAGGTCACGTGATGTACCAACAAACTGCGGTTTGGCCTCTTAAAAACATACACTGTTTGTGTAAATGGACATAGCTAAACCGCTAACTGCTGATCATGGTGCACTTCAGCTCCATCGACTCTGGCTCCAGTTCACTTTCTATTGAAAAACTGTGTCTCTGTCTCTGCTGCTTCAGACTCATGTTGGTCTTAAATGTTCGTATTAACCCTCTACATGATCCTGGGGTTTTTATTTCACGTCTGTGTCTGTAAATCAACATATGAACATTAATAACAGACACATCAGGTCCTTCTGTCCCCGACGTCGCTCCTGTTAGCGTTAGCAACAGGTTTGATTGAAAAGGCTGAAAGTTTATTTTTAACATGTTTGAGCAAAACAAAAATACTGTTGTCCCTCACTGTTTCGCGGATTATTTTTTTGTGCAATTTTGCCTTTTTTTTTTTTTTTTTTTTTTTTTTTACAGTGTATGAACGTGCATTGTGTTCTGCGTCCTGATTGGCTGAGGGACTGTAGACCATTGTGTTCTGCGTCCTGATTGGCTGAGGGACTGTAGACCATTGTGTTCTGCGTCCTGATTGGCTGAGGGACTGTAGACCATTGTGTTCTGCGTCCTGATTGGCTGAGGGACTGTAGACCATTGTGTTCTGCGTCCTGATTGGCTGAGGGACTGTAGACCATTGTGTTCTGCGTCCTGATGGCTGAGGGACTGTAGACCATTGTGTTCTGCGTCCTGATTGGCTGAGGGACTGTAGACCATTGTCCATCAGTCTCCTCCGTGTCTCCTGTACAGTACAGAATGTGTCAGACAAATTTACATAAATGTTGGATCAGTGTGACTCTGAAGTGCTGTATGTTTGCAAGTTTTCTCCCCGACAAAACCCACAATGTCGATGAAACGTTCTGCACCGACAAAGGCACCGACGAAGGTTTGAACTTTGTGTTTAAACAAGAGAGAAATGTGAGAAAATGTTACTGCCTCTGTGAGAAAAGTGTATAAAGTGTGTGGTGAGGGTTTATAAAGTGTATAAAGTGTGTGGTGAGGGGTTTATAAAGTGTACTGGGTTATTTTTAGAACGTGACCCCGAGATAAACCCGGGACCAGTGTTAACAGTAAAAATAAAAACAGAAACGATCGATTCAGTTGTTTCTGTTGAACAAAATTCAGTTCAAATCTTTATCAAAATCACCACATTTGAAGCATTTGAAGTACATTTTTACACAGGTACTTTAATACTTTTACTTCAGTAGATTTTTTCATGAGATACTTTTCCTTAAGTATTTTTTGCTGCAGTGTACTTTTACTTCAGTAACAGGCCTGAGCCGTTCCATTTGTTTTGCTGTTGAAGTTTAAATGTAGTTCGCTCCTGTGGTCAAACATAAAACCTAAAATGGAGTTTTTATTGTTTTTATTATAGTCTCGTCTAAACTCTCTGTGTTTGTCTTTTAACATTTATTTGTCCAAAGTCGGGTAAAAGTCTTAAGTGATTAGTGTCACAGACCCCACCCACATGACTAAGTCCACTGAGGACCACCCAGATTCATCAGACTAAACAAATCATACATACGTAAATGAATAAATGAATAAATGAATAAATAAATAAATAAATAAATAAATGGATAAATTGATAAATGAATGAATAAATAAATAAATGAATAAATGGATAAATAATAAATAAATAAATAAATAAATAAATAAATAAATAAATAAATAAATAAATAAATAAATAAATAAATAAATAAATAAACAAACAAACAAACAAATAAATAAATAATAGTTCTTCCATGTAGTAAACACGAGGAGTTCACACATAAATTGGATACATAAGTTGGATCGCAGTGTGACTCTGAAGTGCTGTATATTTGTTGTAAGTTTTCTCCACGACACTGGCTACAGTGATGAAGATTCTGATGTTTTAATATGAACCTCACAGAATGTTTCCCTCTGGTGCCATGTTTCCACAGACAGAGCCTCATTTAGCCCATGTCAGGTGTTTGTGACGGGGCTGTGAGCAGGTCCCTCTGTCAGCGGGTCTCACACTGCTGCAGTCGGGACTTTGGTGTGGACTCAGCTGCTCTTTTCCTCCCTCAGGACCCTGCACATTTAACCCTCTGACTGCACAGTGTAATGTGGAGTCTGCTGTAAACTCACAGTCTAAATAAAAGTGTCCTTCAGATGTGTCTTACCTCTATGATCTCAAAGCTGCTGGTGTTTAGTCTTAAAACAAAACTGTTTCCTCCAGCGTACATTTCTCCATCGTCCTGTTTGTACAGAAACACCGTGTGGTTCTGTGTTTCTTCATAATTAAACACCGTCTTCAGAGTATCTGGGGATTATGGGACAGACCTCAGCACGTGCACGAGCGCCTCTTTCATTTGGACAGTCCATCACAAAGGTTTGGACTTCTTAAAGGTTCAAGTCATAAATATCTCTGTACTTACTGTGATGTAATAATCTTGGCGCCTTGTTTGATCCGAGGGGGGGATAGTCCTCTGGGAAAAGGCTCCGGGCCAAATTAAACTCCACAGACAGATAAATGTACAGAAGTATAACCAGCTCCATGGTCAGCAGCGTTTAGAGCTCAGGCTCTGCAATCACCACCTCCACCCAGCACACATCCTCCACCCAGAACACATCCTCCACCCAGAACACATCCTCCTGCGAGAGAGAGAAGTGTAGGCGACATCAACTGTGGCACAAAACACGAGAGACACGCACAGAGACACGCACGAGAGAGACACGCACGAGAGAGACACGCACGAGAGAGACACACGAGAGAGACACGAGAGACACGCACGAGAGAGAAAGAGCAGAGCAGGCGACAGAACTATAGCACACACACACACACACGAGTCAGAGCGATCCGTTCACCTCATTCTGTCCTCTCCCTGTGAGAAAAGAGTCATGTCTCTCCCCGGGGCAGGAGCACACACACACACACACACACACACACACACACACACACACACACACACACTCTCTCTCTCTCTCTCTCTCTCTCTCTCTCTCTCTCTCTCTCTCTCTCTCTCTCTCTCTCTCTCTCTCTCTCTCCAGGGCTTTGGTCCAGGGCTTTGGTCCAGGGCTTTAGTTAAGACCTTAGTCCTCCTCCTGTCCTGCTGTGTGTGTCTCACCTGCGCCGCGGTGAGAAATACAATCTGGAAAAAAAAAAGCACATAAATAAATAAATAAGCCTATTCATGTGTAATAATATCAAAAAGCATTAGGAACTATAATATGTTGATTGTTTTCATTTTCCTGTCATATGCAGCATTTTGACTTTTCCCACATTCATTATTTCGTTGGTCGCTATGGCAACAGTCCTAATATTTTTAAGTCACGGACAGGATTTTATTTTATTATTTTTTTGTCATTGCACACTCTCAAATACAAAAAATCATACAGTATTATTTTCATTGGATCATTATATTATTATGATTTTGGAAAAGTCACGTGGTTAAACGAGTGACGCAGGCGTACGTTGATCTTTTCACCAATCACAGGCGAGTCCACGTGACTGGACTTCCGGGTTGGGCGTTTCATGTTAGTCAAATCTAAAAACTGCTCCTCCAGGGCCATGGTAAAACATTTAACCATCAAAATGTGCATGTTCTGTTAGATCAGGCCTGTACGCGACATGTGTATTTATCCAAGCCTCATGGAGTCAGCTAAACGTGGCTCTTTACAACGTCGTCTGTCTGTATAAAACAGGCTGGCTAACAAGCTAAGCTAAAGATGCTACTGCGCTACTCTCTTCTGTGGCTCTTCTGTGACTCTTCTGTGACTCTTCTGTGGCTCTTCTGTGGCTCTTCTGTGGCTCTTCTCTGACTCTGTTGTTTGACTCTGCTCTCTGTTTATAGAGGTTCAGATTCTGTGGAGATTTGGATTGCCCAGACTGGGTTCTTGCAGAAATGAGCACACTGGCTAAACTGGTAAGAAACAGAACATTCATGTTGCCTCTTGATGCTTCTATAGAATCAGGTGAATGTTTCTTTTCTCATATTTGTGGTGATGAGATTGTTTATAGGTCTAGTGTCAAGATGAAACTACTTTGTGCACAAGTCTTAAAAGATTTACTTGGAGAAGGCATTGATGTAAGTCTGTTTCCTTCTTTTATTCGTTTTTAGTCTATTATCATGTTTTTCACCTTCATGTTTCTCTCCTCAGTATGATAAAGTCACAAAACTTACAGCAGACGCAAAGTTTGGTAAATTGAATATTTTTAAATGCACTTAAACACTGAGCCATATGACCACAGTCCCACAGTTTGAAGTTTGTATTTGTTCTTTCAGAAAGTGGAGACATTAAAGGCGAGCGTGGCAGTGCTCAGCTTCATCCTGTCCAACGCAGCGAAGCACGACGTGGACTGTGAGTCTCTGTCCAGTGAACTGCAGCAGCTCGGTTTACCTAAAGGTGACACCTGCCAGTGGCCGTGTTTCAAGAGGTTTAGGCCAAACTCAGACTTTGTTAACCCTGAAAAAGAGCTCAGAGTTTTCTGTTTCACAGACATTTGACCTAAACCCTGAGTCAGTTACCACGGTAACTCACCCTGTGACCCTCACCGAGTTTAACCAGAGCAGCTCCTGAAGGAGAGCTCCGACTGGACGGCCACAGATGGACCAGGTGCACTAATAATTAGCAAATTTAATTTAAAATCTGAACTCAAATATTAAAATTGGCATTTTAAACTTTTTAATGAGAGTTTAATATTTTTATTTAAGTGTGATGCAGCAAAATTGTAGCGGCCTTTTGACTAATATTATGTGACTCTTCAAACTAAAAAAAAGGATAAACTGATTAAACACGTTTATTTTATATTAACCCTGATGCACAGTCACATGACTTCCTGACGCTCTAAGATGGCTGCCTCCTGTGGTTTACTGTTGCCATGGTGAATCCTATTATCTGGGATCCATTGATAACATCTTGTGTCTTCTGCTAAATTCAGGGTTTATAATGGCTCAATCCAAACTCTGTTAAAAATCCCTCCTTCCTTCTCCTCCCTTCTCTTCCTTCTCCTTCCTTCTCCTTCCTTCTCCATCCTTCTCCATCCTTCTCCTCCCTTTTCCTCCCTTCTCCTTCCTTCTCCTCCCTTTTCCTCCCTTTTCCTCCCTTCTCCATCCTTCTCCTTCCTTCTCCTTCCTTCTCCATCCTTCTCCTTCCTTCTCCTTCGCCTTGACCTTTGAGAGCTGCATTATGGGTCTACAATAAGGATGAAGGAGGAGCAGTGAAGAGGAGGAGCTGCTTGTGGTGGATTCAGACTCTCACCTGTGAGTTTTCTATCTGCCCCAAACTCGTTTAGTGAAGCAGAAAACTCTGAGTTGTTTGTCCCAGAGATTATTCCTTAAACCCAGAGTTAATTTAAGTTTTTTTGTGAAACTGAAAGGTCATAACACACAATCCACAACAGTCTCTGTACAACATGAAACATGCTCTTTTATGTTTATTTTTCAGTTTTTAAAAAATATAGTTTATCATGTTGGAAGTTGTCTAACATGAATCTACCAACTTGTGTTTGTCGTCTCAGAGCACACAACAGGCCTGTGCAAATCATATGAAGACAAACACTCAGCCCTGCGGGACAGACTGAAGGAGATGAGCCTGAGATGTAAGTGTTTGTCAAAGAAAACGCTGTGTGAAAACGCTGTGTGAAAACGCTGTGGTCAGAGTCAGTGTGAGGTGTCTGTCTGCAGTGGGACGTCTTGAGTCTGTGTCGTGGCGCGTCGATTACACTTTAAGCTCCAGTGAAATGAAGGACGTGAATGAGCCCAGTGTTCAGCTCAAACTGCAGGTGAAAGGAGCAGAGTCAGGAGCCTCTGAGACCACAGTGGTGTCAGTGTCTGCTGACAAGTTCAGAGTCCTGCTTTGTGGTCAGTGTTTTATTCCACTTTTATTCTTGTTATTTGACTAAACCCAGTGGAGTGACGGGTCGTGGCCGTTTTCTCTTTTGTTTTTCAGAGCTTAAACAGGCTCAGAGTCTGATGAATTCTCTGCAGTGAAGGATGAAAAAAGCTGAAGTGAACTACACCCAGAGGCCAAAGTACTCCACACTGTACTCTTTGTGTTCATGTAAATAATTCTGCTGTAACACTGTTTTTGCACAAACATTTTAGCTGATTTATATAAATGAATTTATTACATTTAATAAATGTGTCTGTGTCTTTTTATCACGTCTGTTGCACTGAGAAATGGTTGAATCTGATTTGGATTTGCTCCTGTGCTGCTGCAGCGCGGTAAAGCCACTGATTAAAAAAACAGTAAAAATAAAACTACAAACAAGATGGACGACGAAATCTCGCGAGACTTCTGAAATCACGCTCTCATGTTGTACAACTCCTGTTTGGTAACAGCAGCGTGGGTCGTGTTTGCGCGGAGTTTCTAAACTGTTTCCTTGGGTGAGTTCAGCGCTGAAGCGTTTTGTTTTAGGCAGAGTTCAGTCAAATATTTATCATAGTTTGTGTTACTCGCCCTGAGAACGAGCATCAGCGGAGCCGCCGTGACTCTGACTCTGTCTCTGTCTGTGACTCTGTCTGTGTCTCTGTGACTGTCTGTGAGCATGTGTTGCTCCTGTTTGGCTCCTGTCTGGCTCATATTTGGCTCATGTTTGGCTCCTGGTTGGCTGCTGTTCGGCTCCTGTGTGGCTCCTGAGTGGCTCCTGAGTGGCTCCTGTGTGGCTCCTGTGATCATGGTCTCTCTTCATAAACAGGAGTTTTGCTGTGACTCTGGGGGTGGATCATTGTGCAGTAAATCTGCAGGTTCAGTTTGCAGATTGTCCCCCACAGCCTGTTTTTAGGATGTTTAAAGTGTTTTTCACAGTATAACTCGGACTGATCGTTCCCCACAGCCTGTTTTTAGGATGTTTAAAGTGTTTTTCACAGTATAACTCAGACAGATCGTTCCCCACAGCCTGTTTTTAGGATGTTTAAAGTGTTTTTAATGTGTTGTTTCAGGTGAGCTGACATCATGCCCGAGGGACCTGAGCTGCACCTGGCGAGTCTCTACATAAACCGAGAGTGTGAGGGCGTGCTGTTCACCGGGGCCGTGCGGAAGTCTGAGGTCAGTAAGAACCCGGATGTGTCCTTCAGCTGTGAGGCCTACACCATCAGCGCCACCTCCAGAGGGAAGGAGGTGAAGCTGACCCTGACGCCCGCGGGTGCGGAGGGCGGAGGGCGGAGCGCAGACGCACCCGGACCCATGGACATCGTGTTCCGCTTCGGCATGTCGGGGTTGTTCAAGATGACCCCAGAGGATGAGCTGCCCAAACACGCTCACTTAAGCTTCTACACCAAAGAGCCGCGCGGCGCCGAGTGCTGAGCTTTGTGGACACGCGGCGCTTTGGGACCTGGCACCCGGACGGAACCTGGCAACAAGACCGGGGCCCGTGTGTCATGTTTGAGTATAAGAGCTTTAGGTCAGCAGCACTGAGCGCACACGTGCTGACAAACAACATGCAAACAACATGCAAACAACATGCAAACATATAAACAACATGCAAACAACATGCAAACAACATACAAACATGCAAACAACAAATAAACAACATATAAACATGCAAACAACATATAAACAAACAAACAACATATAAACATACAAACAACATGCAAACAACATGCAAACATGCAAACAACATGCAAACATGCAAACAACATACAAACAACATATAAACAACATGCAAACAACATGCAAACAACATATAAACAACATATAAACAACATACAAACATGCAAACAACATGCAAACAACATGCAAACAACATGCAAACAACATACAAACATGCAAACAACATGCAAACAACATATAAACATACAAACAACATGCAAACAACAAACAACATGCAAACAACATATAAACAACATACAAACATGCAAACAACATATAAACAACATGCAAACAACATGCAAACAACATATAAACAACATGCAAACAACATGCAAACAAACAACATATAAACAACATGCAAACATACAAACAACATACAAACAACATACAAACAACATATAAACAACATGCAAACATAAACAACATATAAACAACATACAACCAACATGCAAACAACATACAAACATGCAAACATACAAACAACATACAAACATGCAAACAACATACATACAAACATATAAACAACATACAAACAACATATAAACAACATACAACCAACATACAAACATGCAAACAACATATAAACAACATGCAAACAACATGCAAACAACATATAAACAACATGCAAACATACAACCAACATGCAAACAACATACAAACATGCAAACATACAAACAACATACAAACATGCAAACAACATACATACAACAGACAAACAACATATAAACAACATACAAACAACATGCAAACAACATACAAACATGCAAACATACAAACAACATACAAACATGCAAACAACATACATACAAACATATAAACAACATACAAACAACATGCAAACAACATACAAACAACATACAAACATGCAAACAAACATATAAACAACATACAAATAACATACAAACAACAACATACAAACTACATACATGAGCATGTTCCACAGCATGACATTAAATCTCAAGTTACAAGTCAGATCTGTGTAGCGGTGAGAATGTTTTTCAATCAAGCTACTTCCTAGTAAATGAATAAATGCGAGAGCGGTACGTTAATGCCATACTGTGGGACATCTAATTGATACTTTGCAGTTACATCACACTGGGTGTGTTCTACATGTATGTGAATGGCAGAATGTTCAGCAGTTACCATGGTGACACAATGCACACATTAGCAAACAATGACACAAAAGTTTTAATATAGTCTGAAAAATCCAACTTGAGCTCATGGTCCTGTTTAGGAGTTGGCTAATGCTAATGCTAATGCTAATGCCAATGCTAATGCTAGCTTGTTACTGTTATTTCTGCAGGGAGCGTGTTCTGTCGCGGCTGTCGGACTCGGCCTTTGACCGACCCGTCTGTGAAGTGCTGCTCAACCAGAAATATTTCAACGGCATCGGCAACTACCTGAGAGCCGAGATACTGCACAGGTAAGACACCCGAGTCACCACGACGACCACCCGGGTCACCACGACGACCACCCGAGTCACCACGACGACCACCCGGGTCACCACGACGACCACCCGGGTCACCACGACGACCACCCGAGTCACCACGACGACCACCCGAGTCACCACGACAACCACCGACACTGCAGCACACTGTCACTCATCTGAAGGTTGCCGGTTTGAGTCCCGCTCTCTTGAGTTGTACATGTGGTTTCAAAGTCTCAGCCTGAGCTCAGGGACGTTTCCTTCACTTTCCCCAGAGTTTGAACAAAAATCTATTAAATAATAATCAGCTAATCATCTCTGTGGTGTCTCACGGCCACAAGAACATCATTTAATCTCACATTTGTTTATGAATTTTAAGTTTTAATTGTGTTTTTTTTGGACTGAAAACTGTTTTGGACGAGATTCTACTTCAACCATCGCAGCTCACAACAGGGTTTTCTATTCACCGTACACCAGGTCAGGACCAGAGCTACGACCCGAGTCAGGACCAGGACTGGGGTCAGGACCAGAGCCAGGACCAGAGCCAGGACCAGGACCGGGGTCAGGACCAGAGTCAGGACCAGAGCTACAACCCGAGTCAGGACCAGAGTCAGGACCAGAGCTACGACCCGAGTCAGGACCAGAGTCAGGACCAGAGCTACAACCCGAGTCAGGACCAGAGTCAGGACCAGAGCTACGACCCGAGTCAGGACCAGGACCGGGGTCAGGACCCGAGTCAGGACCAGAGCCAGGACCAGGGTCAGGACCAGGGTCAGGACCAGGGTCAGGACCAGAGCTACGACCAGAGTCAGGACCAGAGTCAGGACCAGAGTCAGGACCAGAGTCAGGACCAGAGTCAGGACCAGAGTCAGGACCAGAGCCAGTACCAGAACCAGGACCAGAACCAGGGTCAGGACCAGAGCTACGACCCGAGTCAGGACCAGAGCCAGAGTCAGGACCCGAGTCAGGACCCGAGTCAGGACCAGAGCCAGGACCAGAGTCAGGACCAGAGCTACGACCCAGAGTCAGGACCAGAGCTACAACCCGAGTCAGGACCAGGACCGGGGTCAGGACCAGAGCTACGACCCGAGTCAGGACCAGAGCCAGAGTCAGGACCCGAGTCAGGACCCGAGTCAGGACCCGAGTCAGGACCCGAGTCAGGACCCGAGTCAGGACCAGAGTCAGGACCAGAGCCAGAGTCAGGACCCCAGTCAGGACCAGAGCCAGAGCTAGGACCAGAGTCAGGACCAGAGTCAGGACCAGAGTCAGGACCAGAGTCAGGACCAGAGTCAGGACCTGAGTCAGGTTCGGGGTCAGGTTTATGAACAGGTAGTTTTAGGGTTTTTGGTTAAATTTGAGTCTTGACAAAACTGAGCCTGAATTTTTGGTCAAAAGAAAGTTTTAAGTTTTAAGTATTAATTTTAAGTAAAGTTAAAGTTAAAGTTTTGAACAGATCACAAAAATCCTGTTAATGAGGCTCAACTTTAATATTTGCTGTTTTATATCTGCTGATTATGAAATGAATTCTCCAGTGAGAACAGCAGCTGTGATGGACGTGGAACATTCTGCAAATGCCAAGAATTTAGGGAGTTGTGGACGTTGGTATCGCTCGGCCGGTTTTCGCTCGGCCGGTTTTCGCTCGGCCGGTTTTCGCTCGGCCGGTTTTCGCTCGGCCCGTTTTCGCTCGGGCCCATTTCGCCCGGCCCCGTTAGTCTCCGTCGCTCCTTCAAACACGGCCCTGCTGAGAGCGGAGAGAGCACCCTGCCTCTGAACAGTCGTCCTTGAGTTGTGTTTTTTGTCAGATTCTCAGTGTGGCCTTTGTTTGGTCTAAAGGAGTTTCCTGTGTGAAGGACACAGAGAGAATAGTTTGTTACTGGCTCCATAACCTTGTTCTGGCGCCTCGTGGGCAGCTGATGACTGATACGACCATGTGAAAAGAGCATTGTTTTTGTTCCATAGAAGTGATCACGTCGCACTTCCTACTCCATCGACTCTGGCTCCAGTTCACTTTCTATTGTAAAACTGTGTCTCTCTCTGTCCCTGCTGCTGTCAGACTCATGTTGGTCTTAAATGTTCGTATTAACCCTCTACATGATCCTGGGGTTTTTATTTCACGTCTGTGTCTGTAAATCAACATATGAACATTAATAACAGACACATCAGGTCCTTCTTTCCCCGACGTCGCTCCTGTTAGCGTTAGCAACAGGTTTGATTGACAGCGGTGTGGGCGGGAACAGCCTCTCTCCTGATTGGCTCTTTGGTTGCTATGACACTCGTGGTCTCTGCTCCTGCTCCGGCCTCGAGGAGCTTCATGTGGAGCTGACTCTGTGGTGACGTCTCAGTCTGTGTTTGTTCTCAGGCTGAACATCGCCCCGTTTGAATGTGCCAGGACAGTCCTCAGCGGGCTGGACGTGGAGGATGTGTGCGACGCCCAACAACTGGTGAGCAACACACATACACACGAGCAACACACACACGAGCAACACACACGAGCAACACACACACGAGCAACACACACACGACCAACACACACGACCAACACACACGACCAACACACACGACTAACACACACGAGCAACACACACACGAGCAACACACATGAGCAACACACATGAGCAACACACATGAGCAACACACACACACACATGAGCAACACACACACATGAGCAACACACACGAGCAACACACACACGAGCACACACACACACACACACACGAGCAACACACACACGAGCAACACACACCAACACACACGAGCACACACACACAAGCAAGCAACACACACACGAGCAACACACACACGAGCAACACACACACACGAGCAACACACACGAGCAACACACACACGAGCAACACACACACGAGCAACACACACCTGAGCAACACACACATGAGCAACACACACGAGCAACACACACATGAGCAACACACACGAGCAACACACACACACACACACACGAGCAACACACACACACACACGAGCAACACACACACACACACACGAGCAACACACACACGAGCAACACACACATGAGCAACACACACACACACACACACATGAGCAACACACACGAGCAACACACACATGAGCAACACACACACACATGAGCAACACACACGAGCAACACACACATGAGCAACACACACACACATGAGCAACACACACACGAGCAACACACACATGAGCAACAAACACGAGCAACACACACGAGCAACACACACATGACCAACACACACACTCTACATTAGACTCTGTGTTAGACTCTACATTAGACTCTACATTAGAGTCTACATTAGAGTCTACATTAGACTCTGTGTTAGACTCTACATTAGACTCTGTGTTAGACTCTACATTAGACTCTACATTAGACTCTGTGTTAGACTCTGTGTTAGACTCTACATTAGACTCTACATTAGACTCTACATTAGACTCTACATTAGACTCTGTGTTAGACTCTACATTAGACTCTGTGTTAGACTCTACATTAGACTCTACATTAGACTCTGTGTTAGACTCTACATTAGACTCTACATTAGACTCTACATTAGACTCTGTGTTAGACTCTACATTAGACTCTGTGTTAGACTCTACATTAGACTCTGTGTTAGACTCTACATTAGACTCTGTGTTAGACTCTACATTAGACTCTGTGTTAGACTCTACATTAGACTCTACATTAGACTCTGTGTTAGACTCTACATTTAGACTACATTAGACTCTACATTAGACTCTGTGTTAGACTCTACATTAGACTCTACATTAGACTCTACATTAGACTCTGTGTTAGACTCTACATTAGACTCTGTGTTAGACTCTACATTAGACTCTGTGTTAGACTCTACATTAGACTCTACATTAGACTCTGTGTTAGACTCTACATTAGACTCTACATTAGACTCTACATTAGACTCTGTGTTAGACTCTACATTAGACTCTGTGTTAGACTCTACATTAGACTCTGTGTTAGACTCTACATTAGACTCTACATTAGACTCTACATTAGACTCTGTGTTAGACTCTACATTAGACTCTGTGTTAGACTCTACATTAGACTCTACATTAGACTCTACATTAGACTCTGTGTTAGACTCTACATTAGACTCTACATTAGACTCTACATTAGACTCTGTGTTAGACTCTACATTAGACTCTGTGTTAGACTCTACATTAGACTCTGTTTTTAGACTCTACATTAGACTCTACATTAGACTCTACATTAGACTCTGTGTTAGACTCTACATTAGACTCTACATTAGACTCTACATTAGACTCTGTGTTAGACTCTACATTAGACTCTACATTAGACTCTACATTAGACTCTGTGTTAGACTCTACATTAGACTCTACATTAGACTCTGTGTTAGACTCTGTGTTAGACTCTAGATTAGACTCTACATTAGACTCTGTGTTAGACTCTACATTAGACTCTACATTAGACTCTACATTAGACTCTACATTAGACTCTACATTAGACTCTACATGAATAAAGTGACGTGTGTAGGTGTGTGTTTTTGTGCGTTATCAGGTGTCGTGTGTTTTCTGATCCTCTCGTGTCCTGGTTTGTAAATGACTCACTTCTTACATAATGTGTAACTTTTTTAAAGATGTCCGACTCAAAGCGACGTGTGAAACAGGAGAAACCAGATCTGCTGCGGCTCTGTCACACCGTCCCCCTGGAGGTGGTGAGTCTGGGTGAGTCTGGGTGAGTCTGGGTGAGTCCGGGTGAGTCTGGATGAGTCTGGGTGAGTCTGGGTGAGTCTGGGTGAGTCTGGGTGAGTCTGAATGAGTCTGAATGAGTCTGAGTGAGTCTGGGTGAGTCTGGGTGAGTCTGGGTGAGTCTGGATGAGTCTGGATGAGTCTGGATGAGTCTGGATGAGTCTGAGTGAGTCTGGGTGAGTCTGGGTGAGTCTGAGTGAGTCTGAGTGAGTCTGAGTGAGTCTGGGTGAGTCTGGGTGAGTCTGGGTGAGTCTGGATGAGTCTGGATGAGTCTGGATGAGTCTGGATGAGTCTGGATGAGTCTGGGTGAGTCTGGGTGAGTCTGGGTGAGTCTGGGTGAGTCTGAGTGAGTCTGGGTGAGTCTGGGTGAGTCTGGGTGAGTCTGGGTGAGTCTGAATGAGTCTGAATGAGTCTGAGTGAGTCTGGGTGAGTCTGGGTGAGTCTGGGTGAGTCTGGATGAGTCTGGATGAGTCTGGATGAGTCTGAGTGAGTCTGAGTGAGTCTGGGTGAGTCTGAGTGAGTCTGAGTGAGTCTGAGTGAGTCTGGGTGAGTCTGGATGAGTCTGGATGAGTCTGGATGAGTCTGGATGAGTCTGGATGAGTCTGGGTGAGTCTGGGTGAGTCTGGGTGAGTCTGGGTGAGTCTGGGTGAGTCTGGGTGAGTCTGGGTGAGTCTGGGTGAGTCTGAGTGAGTCTGAGTGAGTCTGGGTGAGTCTGGGTGAGTCCGGGTGAGTCCGGGTGACTCCGGGTGACTCCGGGTGACTCCGGGTGAGTCCGGGTGAGTCCGGGTGAGTCCGGGTGAGTCCGGGTGAGTCCGGGTGAGTCCGGGTGAGTCCGGGTGAGTCCGGGTGAGTCCGGGTGAGTCCGGGTGAGTCCGAGTGAGTCTGGGTGAGTCTGAGTGAGTCTGGGTGAGTCTGAGTGAGTCTGGGTGAGTCTGGGTGAGTCTGGGTGAGTCTGAGTGAGTCTGAGTGAGTCTGAGTGAGTCTGGGTGAGTCTGAGTGAGTCTGAGTGAGTCTGAGTGAGTCTGAATGAGTCTGAATGAGTCTGGGTGAGTCTTTTATGATCATTTAATCTTGTCTGTCTGATGAAATCTTGTTAAACTCATATTTTCATCTCGAAGGTGGAAAAGGCTACGATCCAGAAAAGGCGGATTACTCTGCGTTTGAGGCGTGGCTGCAGTGTTACTATGTGGACGGGATGAAGAGTCTGAGGGACGGAAACGGACGAACCATCTGGTTCAGTGTAAGTTTGACATGTCCAACATCATCAGAACAAACTTTAACTCCTGTGTTTTCACCTTTCAGGGAGATGCAGGTCCTATGGCGCCTAAAGGTTTGTGATCAGAGCAGCACCGTCTCACATGTCTCTCTGTCTCTCTGTTTCACTGTCTCTCTGTCTCTGTCCCTCTGCCCCTCTGCCCCTCTATCTCTCTGTCTCTCTGTCTCTCTGTCCCTCTCTCTCTGTCCCTCTGTCCTCTGTCTTAGCCCTAACCGGGCCCAGACCTGCTCAGTTTTTGCACATTCTCAGGCTGGTTTGGTGAATTCAGTGAAAATCTGTATTATTTTTATCATCAGGGGCTAAATCACCAAAGGTGAAAAAAAGAGTGAAGAAAGAAGAAAACGACCACGAGTCGACAGTGAAGAAGGTAACGCAGAAAAAGACAGGACTAATGTTTCCTCGTCTCACACAGACCTTCACATCATTCACATGTTCAACACAAACCTGCAGATTCAGGCTGAGCTCTTCTGTCAAACTGAAAACACTCTGTTCCACCTTGTGATGTCATCATGTGGTGATACAGGAAGTGCTCCACTGTGTTTTTAAACTCTACCTTCACTAGAATCATTTGAAGAGCTTTATAACCTGTTCATTTCGTGTGGCTCTGGCTCTTAAATGTGTAATGTTTGGTTTGGCATGTGGTTTTGTTTTTAGCCTGCACGACGTCCTGCTGGAAACACAACTGAGAAAAAGGAAATCAAAAAGGAAACAGTGAACAAACAAAAGATCAAAAAGGAAACAGTGAACAAACAAAAGATCAAAAAGGAAACAGTGAACAAACAAGCAGTAAAGAAAGAGAACGGGTCAGGATCTGGGAAGAGGGCGGGAAAGGCCCGGGAAACCAGTCCACTTCCGAACAGAAAGAGCAAGTCTGGACCCAACAAGAGGAGCAGCAGAGCGGCCCCCGCAGCAGGTGCACACAGCCACACACTAACTATTCACACAACTGTGCTTTATTTTAACTGACACAACCTGGATTTCAGATTCACAGACGGAGAACAGACGAGTAACAAGACGGAGCAGCAGATGATTACAGGGAATTTTTGTATCTTTTGAAAATATTTTTAATAAAAGAACTAAAAACAAAATGTGGCCTTTGTTTTGATCAGAATCATATCGGCTGTATCCACAGACTTTATATAAATGAACAGAGCTAAACTGTTAGCCTCCATGCTACGAACAGGAAGTGATCGTGGTGCATCAGCTCCATCGACTTACATAGAGAGAGGACAGTTTTTACACAGAAAGTGAACAGGAGCCAGACTCATGTTGGTCTTAAATGTTCGTATTAACCGTCTACATGATCCTGGGGGTTTTATTTCACTGTTGTGTCTGTAAATCAACATATGAACATTAATAAACAGCGGTGCAGATGGGAAGAGGCGTTACTTTCAACAGCCTCGCTCCTGATTGGCTCTTTGGTTGCTATGATACTTGTGGTCAGAATTCCACACAGGACGTCCAATTCACCCCTGTCCCTGCTCCAGCCTCGAGCCTCATCTGGAGCTGAAGCTGTGGTGGCGTCTGTCTCTCGGCCGGTTCAGTCTGTGGTTCTGTCGGTGCCTCATTTGAAGTTTGTCCATCACATAATCAAGAGCCTGGAGTCTGCGGAGCGTAATCATCCTTCAACAACAGAAATGTGCCGGTTTTACAGTGATGAAGGTAAGAATTAGACTGTCAGTGACTGTGTAATGGGTTTTATTTGGACAATGATCACAACACCAGAAGAAGTGAAATAATTTGAAAAGGTTTGAAGTGGAGGATGATTCCCTGAGGCGTGAGTGACGCCGCTCGACTCGGCTCCCGTCGCTCCAGGAGGTCACAGCTGCAGAGGAAACAGGGTTTGAGTCACATGAACGTCACTGTGCAGAAAATGTCAGTGTGGATCACTCACTGCCACGCCTCTCTGACAGGAAGTGATGTGCTGAGAGCAGCCGTCACAGCGCCCCCATGTGACTCATACAGGCGCAACACCAGAGCGCGGGTCTGCTCCTCGGACTGGGACAGAGGGACAGGAGGACGGAGGGACAGGAGGACAGAGGGACAGGAGGACAAGAGGACAGAGACAGAGGGACAGGAGGACGGAGGGATAGGAGGACAAGGGACAGAGACAGAGGGACAGGAGGACGGAGGGACAGAGACAGAGGGACAGGAGGACGGAGGGACAGGAGGACAAGGGACAGAGACAGAGGGACAGGAGGACGGAGGGACAGAGACAGAGGGACAGGAGGACGGAGAGACAGGAGGACAAGAGGACAGAGACAGAGGGACAGGAGGACAAGGGACAGAGACAGAAGGACAGGAGGACGGAGGGACAGGAGGACAAGGGGACAGAGACAGAGGGACAGGAGGACAAGGGGGACAGAGACAGAGGGACAGGAGGACGGAGGGATAGGAGGACAAGGGGACAGAGACAGAGGGACAGGAGGACGGAGGGACAGAGACAGAGGGACAGGAGGACGGAGGGACAGGAGGACAAGGGGACAGAGACAGAGGGAGAGGAGGACGGAGGGACAGGAGGACAAGAGGACAGAGACAGAGGGACAGGAGGACAAGGGGACAGAGACAGAGGGACAGGAGGACAAGAGGACAGAGACAGAGGGACAGGAGGACAAGGGGACAGAGACAGAAGGACAGGAGGACGGAGGGACAGGAGGACAAGAGGACAGAGACAGAGGGACAGGAGGACAAGGGGACAGAGACAGAGGGACAGGAGGACAAGAGGACAGAGACAGAGGGACAGGAGGACAAGGGGACAAGAGACAGAAGGACAGGAGGACGGAGGGACAGGAGGACAAGAGGACAGAGACAGAGGGGACAGGAGGACAAGGGGACAGAGACAGAGGGACAGGAGGACAAGAGGACAGAGACAGAGGGACAGGAGGACAAGGGGACAGAGACAGGGGGACAGAGACAGAGGGACAGGAGGACAAGGGGACAGAGACAGAGGGACAGGAGGACAGAGGGACAGGAAGACGGAGGGACAGAGACAGAGGGACAGGAGGACGGAGGGACAGAGAGACACAGTAACTTATGAGATAATAATAATTCATTGTATTTAGCCTTTCAGACTCCAGGGTCGACATTCCTCTTTTCTGATCTGTCCTGACGTCGTTTCTCAAACCTGGAGCTGTGTTTTGTTTCATTCTCACATTTATATTTTTAGCAGCAGTAGATTTAAACCATTTGACATCATTAGTTTAATTTATTTCTAGAGG
Organism: Periophthalmus modestus; assembly: GCA_019594935.1. Taxonomy (NCBI): domain Eukaryota; kingdom Metazoa; phylum Chordata; class Actinopteri; order Gobiiformes; family Gobiidae; genus Periophthalmus; species Periophthalmus modestus. The sequence continues at coordinate 14,372,886 of JAIEZT010001390.1, read as the reverse complement.
GAAACAACACGCACTTCTGTTCGTCAGTTCTCTTTTCAGTTCTTCAGTATTTTTTGTGTCTGGATTAAAGCCGAGGCCACGTCATGTTTCCAGTTGTATCTGTTTATCGATAATGAAGAGATAGTCCTAAAGTCCTCCTCCTCTCCTCACATACTTTTTGTCTTCACTTGTTTCTTTAGTCTGTGTTTATGGGCGCTAGCGTGAGGCGTTTTCACAGTCGGTGTCTGTGCTTCTCCTGTGATCAAACTCAGCTGCTGAACTTCACTCTGCCTCAAACACCTCCAAACTCAAACTCACCTTCATCACCCAAACTTTCATGATTGTAGATGGTGTTTCTGGACTCGTACCTGTTTGATGGTCTCGAGGACGACCGCTGGGCTGCTGACTGAGAACGCACTCCAGGGAGCAGCCTGTAGGGGGCACTGCACCAGCCTCAGAGGATAGTTGAGGTTATAAGAGCATCGTATCACCGCCGAGTCCTGGAAACTCCCTGGAATCACACGTTTGATCAGACTAAAGCCTCCAGTGACAAGACTTTGAAGCTCCTGTATCACACAAAACCGACTAATCCACGTTCTAATGTTTCCTCCTCAAAAAAACAGACCTGGAGTCATTTTGTATCATGTTTGTGTCTCTATGGTTCTCATCTCTGTGGATCATTCTGGTATAATTTACACATTTTAAACCACAATATTCATCTAAAACCACTTCAGTAAAGAAACAAATCCACTGACGTCCTCGTTACAAAACTGTGGTGTCCAGTGGAGCTGATGTCGCCATAAACATCATTACAACAAAGACATGCTGTAGCGCCCCCTATGGACAGAGCACGTCACAGCAGCACATTTTTTACATTTGGACCAAAATGACGACGCGACGCTGCAGAATCCTACGAGTATCAACGATTAAGAAAATAAAACTGGAGAAGGAAGTGCGGACGTCACAGGGGGCGTGTCACAGTGGGAGTGTCTGTGTTTAGTCCTGGTTTAGTCCTGGTTTAGTCCTGGTTTAGTCCTGGTTTAGTCCTGGCTTGGACCTGATTTAGTCCTGGTTTAGTCCTGGTTTAGTCCTGGTTTAGTCCTGGTTTAGTCCTGGTTTAGACCTGGTTTAGTCCTGGTTTAGTCCTGGTTTAGACCTGGTTTAGTCCTGGTTTAGTCCTGGTTTTGTCCTGGTTTAGACCTGGTTTAGACCTGGTTTAGTCCTAGTTTTGTCCTGGTTTAGACCTGGTTTAGTCCCAGCTCGGGGCAGGTTCTGTACCTCAAACCTGGCCCAGTCCCAAGACGTGTTGAGTGTCACAGGGGGCGTGTCACAGTGGAGGGTCAGTGGGCGTGTACGTCACAAAATGTCTTTAAAATAGTGGATTAAAGGTTAAACTCAAACATGAATCTCTCCAAACACAACTTCAGAGGAAAACGAGAAGAAACAACGAGAACCTGGAGAAACATCTGAAGTTTGAAGAACAGGGAGGATTTAACATAAAACACATCCTCTGTCAAAGTTTGAACATTTAAATCTCTGTCTTTAGAAGTGTAAAAAGTCCTCAAAATGTCTCCTATCACAGTGAAACTGAATCAGGCTGACCTGAGTGTGGCAGGACGGCGTAGGTGAAGTGGTGTGAGCCCATGTCGGCGTGGGCGTCGGGGGCTTTGGGCGCTCTCAGCCTGACCACACAAACATTTATATAAACACATATTTTCTTCAGTGAATGTTTGGAGCTGATGTAAACGGGTCCGGGCGACTCACAGTGACAGGGTCATGACGTTCTTGTGCACAGAGTATCCATATTTACAGTCGTTCAGAAGAGCCACTCCAAAGTTGTGCTCGGACAGATCGGCCCATTTATGACCCCACACCTGGAAAAAGAGACGTCCATGTACACAGAAAAACACTCCATTTATACCATGGTCAGGGAGACTCTGACCTCTGACCTCTGACCAGAGTCCAGAGTTTAGTCCTGCCCTGTTCTGGTTTAGTCCTGGTTTACACCTGGTTTAGACCTGGTTTAGTCCTGGTTTAGACCTGGTTTAGACCTGGTTTAGACATGGTTTAGTCCTGGTTTAGTCCTGGTTTAGTCCTGGTTCAGTCCTGGTTTAGTCCTGGTTTAGACCTGGTTTAGTCCTGGTTTAGTCCTGGTTCAGTCCTGGTTTAGTCCTGGTTTAGTCCTGGTTTAGACCTGGTTTAGTCCTGGTTTAGTCCTGGTTTAGTCCCGGTTCAGTCCTGGTTTAGTCCTGGTTTAGTCCCGGTTCAGTCCTGGTTTAGTCCTGGTTTAGTCCTGGTTTAGTCCTGGTTTAGTCCCGGTTCAGTCCTGGTTTAGTCCTGGTTTAGTCCTGGTTCAGTCCTGGTTCAGTCCCAGCTCGGGGCAGGTCCTGTACCTCAAACCTGGCCCAGTCCCAGGACGTGTTGCGGTGGGTCGGACGCTGGACGTGTCCAAACTGAATCTCATATGTGGCATTGGGGCTGTGCACCTGGACGGGGAATTCAACCTTCAGAAACCTGTGGGACTCGTGCCACTCCACCTGAAACGAGGACGAGACCAGAGCTTCACACGGAGGATCAGAGCTTCACACAAAGGATCAGAGCTTCACACAGAGGATCAGAGCTTCACACAGAGGGTCAGAGCTTCACACAGAGGGTCAGAGCTTCACACAGAGGATCAGAGCTTCACACAGAGGATCAGAGGTTCACACTGAGGATCAGAGCTTCACACAGAGGATCAGAGCTTCACACAGAGGATCAGAGCTTCACACAGAGGATCAGAGGTTCACACTGAGGATCAGAGGTTCACACTGAGGATCAGAGCTTCACACAGAGGATCAGAGCTTCACACAGAGGATCAGAGGTTCACAGAGGCAGGATCATTTGTACAGCACAAATAGTACAAAGTAATTCAAAGTGCTGGATTTAAACAATGTCGAAGTCAAGACTGAAACACTGATTCTGATGTTCTGCCCTGGTTTAAGACTAAGCCCTGTGTGACCAGAGCTGTGTGACTGGGGCCGTACCTGTGTGACCAGAGCTGTGTGACTGGGGCCGTACCTGTGTGACCAGGGCCATACCTGTGTGATCAGGGTTGTACTGGTGTGACCAGGGCCGTACCTGTGTGACCGGGGTGGTACCTGTGTGACCGGGGTCGTACCTGTGTGACCGGGGTGGTACCTGTGTGACCGGGGTCGTACCTGTGTGACCGGGGTCGTACCTGTGTGACCGGAGTCGTACCTGTGTGACGGGGGTCGTACCTGTGTGACCGGGGTGGTACCTGTGTGACCGGGGCCGTACCTGTGTAACCGGAGTCGTACCTGTGTGACTGGGGTCGTACCTGTGTGACTGGGGTCGTACCTGTGTGACTGGGGTCGTACCTGTGTGACGGGGGTCGTACCTGTGTGACCGGGGTGGTACCTGTGTGACCGGGGCCGTACCTGTGTGACCGGAGTCGTACCTGCGTGACGGGGGTCGTACCTGTGTGACCGGGGTCGTACCTGCGTGACCGGGGTCGTACCTGTGTGACGGGGGTCGTACCTGTGTGACCGGGGTCGTACCTGTGTGACGGGGGTCGTACCTGTGTGACCGGAGTCGTACCTGTGTGACCGGGGTCGTACCTGTGTGACCGGGGTCGTACCTGTGTGACCGGGGTCGTACCTGCGTGACCGGGGTGTTACCTGTGTGACCGGGGTCGTACCTGTGTGACCGGGGTGGTGCCTGTGTGACCGGGGTGGTGCCTGTGTGACCGGAGTCGTACCTGTGTGACCGGGGTCGTACCTGTGTGACCGGGGTCATACCTGTGTAACCGGAGTCGTACCTGTGTGACGGGGGTCGTACCTGTGTAACCGGAGTCGTACCTGTGTGACCGGGGCGGTACCTGTGTGACCGGGGTCGTACCTGTGTGACGGGGGTCGTACCTGTGTAACCGGAGTCGTACCTGTGTGACCGGGGGCGGTACCTGTGTGACGGGGGTCGTACCTGTGTGACCGGGGTCGTACCTGTGTGACCGGGGTCATACCTGTGTAACCGGAGTCGTACCTGTGTGACCGGGGTCGTACCTGTGTGACCAGAGTCGTACCTGTGTGACCGGAGTCGTACCTGTGTGACCGGGGTGGTACCTGTGTAACCGGAGTCGTACTTGTGTGACGGGGGTCGTACCTGTGTGACCGGGGTGGTACCTGTGTGACCGGGGCCGTACCTGTGTAACCGGAGTCATACCTGTGTGACTGGAGTCGTACCTGTGTGTGGAACTTGAGGTAGGGGCACATGGCGTCCATCACGATGTCCTGGGTGATGGTGCTCTTGTTGCTGACCCTCAGGCTGAAGCGGACCGTGGCCCTGAGCCGCTCTGAGCTCAGCACACGAGCCGCCTCCAGCACCTCCACCACCGGCCTCCTGGGGCAGTAATGAGTCGTTTAACACAGAGGGGAGGGAAACAAAAGACGGGCACTGGAATAATGTCCAGAAATCACTAAAGTCAATAAGACGTCAATGACCAACCAAAGCTTTAATCAGGCTCGACCTGCAGTAAACCTGAGTCTGCTCTGAGGAACACGGTGATTAAAATGTGACTTTAAAAGGAGCAACGCAGGAAGAACAGCTGATATAATGGAGATCCTCACATCTGAAAATAAAATTCATTTATAGACTTGGTTTAGTCCTGGTCTAGCTCTAGTTTAGTGCTGGTTTAGTCTCAGTTTAGTCCTGGTTTAGTCCTGGTTTAGTCTCAGTTTAGTCCTGGTTTAGTCCCGGTTTAGTCTCAGTTTAGTCCCGGTTTAGTCCTGGTTTAGACCTGGTTTAGACCTGGTTTAGTCTCAGTTTAGTCCTGGTTTAGTCCTGGTTTAGTCTCAGTTTAGTCCTGGTTTAGTCCTGGTTTAGTCCTGGTTTAGTCCCGGTTTAGTCTCAGTTTAGTCCCGGTTTAGTCTCAGTTTAGTCTCAGTTTAGTCCCGGTTTAGTCTCAGTTTAGTCCCGGTTTAGTCTCAGTTTAGTCCTGGTTTAGTCCTGGTTTAGTCTTATAATAGTTTAAGTCCTGAACCACTGAACCGTTTTATTGAAGTGAGATTATATTTGATGATTTTGAACCTTACGTCAGTACTTCACTGTTATGCTGGAGAGTAGTTGTATGTTTTATTTTGCAGTATATCAGTGTCTGGGGGAGACCTGGTCTGCAGGTGGTAGTCCATGACGTCCCAGGCGTCCCAGTACAGAGGCACATCATCAAACAGGACAAACTGGTTTCCATTAGAGCCGTCCAGAAGAGCCTCTCTGCACCAGAGAAACACTTTAAATCATTTATGATGAAACCAGGTCCAGGTCGACAGACAAAACATGTAAAAACTGTGTCTCTCTCTGTCCTGCTGCTTCAGACTCATGTTGGTCTTAAATGTTCGTATTAACCCTCGACATGATCCTGGGGTTTTTATTTCACGTCTGTGTCTGTAAATCAACATATGAACATTAATAACAGACACATCAGGTCCTTCTGTCCCCGACGTCGCTCCTGTTAGCGTTAGCAACAGGTTTGATTGACAGCGTTACTAAGCGCCCGCTCTCTGTTAAACCAGCAGTGAAGGAGCGTGACCTTCAACAGCCTCGCTCCTGATTGACTCTTTGGTTGCTATGATACTCGTCTGCTCTAAGTCGTCTCTGCACCTGCTCCAGCCTCGATGAGCTTCGTCTGGAGCTGAAGCTGTGGTGAGGTCTCACTCAGTCACTTCTTTACAGTCTGTGCTCACAGCCTGATTTAAACTGTTTCTCTTCACTCTGAGCCTCGTTTGAAGCTGGTAAAATAATCAGACTTAATAGGACTGTGTTTGCTCTCTTTGAAACCCTCGGTCTGGACCTGGGCCTGGATGAAACTCAAACACTACCTGCCGGACGTGACCAGACGCAGCGACGCCAACGTGCCATCTCTGTTTACAACAGCTCTCAACATCCCATTGTCCAGGAGGAGGCTGCCACCGTCCTGAGGAGGGAGGGCACAGAGTCAACCTGAGCACAGGACGAGACGCTGGACACAACATGAGCTCTGAGGCTCTGAGGCACATTATAGTTATTATCTCTGAGTCTGAGAAACAACTCACCCAAATGTTTATGCAGAAAAACAGGAAATATGAAAAGTGGGTCAAATGAAGCTTTTGAATAATGTGGAAACAAGTTTAGTCCCAGTTTAGACCTTGGTCCTGGTTTAGTCCTGGTTTAGTCCTGGTTCAGTTCTGGGTTAGACCTGGTTTAGTCCCGCTTTAGTCCCGCTTTAGTCCCGCTTTAGTCCCTCTTTAGTCCCGCTTTAGTCCCGCTTTAGTCCCGCTTTAGTCCCGCTTTAGTCCCTCTTTAGTCCCGCTTTAGTCCCTCTTTAGTCCCTCTTTAGTCCCTCTTTAGTCCCGCTTTAGTCCCTCTTTAGTCCCTCTTTAGTCCCTCTTTAGTCCCTCTTTAGTCCCTCTTTAGTCCCGCTTTAGTCCCTCTTTAGTCCCTCTTTAGTCCCTCTTTAGTCCCGCTTTAGTCCCGCTTTAGTCCCGCTTTAGTCCCACTTTAGTCCCGCTTTAGTCCCGCTTTAGTCCCTCTTTAGTCCCGGTTTAGTCCCGGTTTAGTCCTGCTTTAGTCCTGCTTTAGTCCTGCTTTAGTCCTGCTTTAGTCCCGCTTTAGTCCCGCTTTAGTCCCGCTTTAGTCCCGCTTTAGTCCCGCTTTAGTCCCGCTTTAGTCCCTCTTTAGTCCCGGTTTAGTCCCGGTTTAGTCCTGCTTTAGTCCTGCTTTAGTCCTGCTTTAGTCCTGCTTTAGTCCCGCTTTAGTCCCGCTTTAGTCCCGCTTTAGTCCCGCTTTAGTCCTGGTTTAGTCCCTCTTTAGTCCCGGTTTAGTCCTGCTTTAGTCCTGCTTTAGTCCCGCTTTAGTCCCGCTTTAGTCCCGCTTTAGTCCCGCTTTAGTCCTGGTTTAGTCCCACTTTAGTCTCTCAGTTCTGAGCCGCTGTGTCTCATCTCAGTTAAAAACAGATCATATCTTCGTGATGGTTCGATGTGTCACTACAGAGAATTATCGAGATAAATGATCTTGAAACGGTTTTACGTCACTGACAGAAACAGAATCTCAGTAAATCCTTTTGAAAGAGTCAGTCTCATAGATGTGATTTATTCAAACCCGACCATATTAAATAAAATCTCTCACTTTCACAATGAAAATGTTCACATGATAAATACTGAGCCCCTTCATTTCGCTCTGTGACGTGGAGCGAGGTCGTACCTGAACTCTGACCCACACTGGAGTCTGAGGATCTGCTGATTTCACCGGAGACAAACCCACACTCGGGACCTGAACCAGAGCTGAACAAACAAATTCAGAACATTCACCACATCAGCCCACACTTTGATTAGAGCTTTACCAAAAGATCATGACACGTAAACATCCACATGACTCTGACCTCTGACCTTTGACCTTTGACCTCTGCTCTAATGTTTCCTCCTCACACAGACCTGGAGCTGAGTTTTGTTTCATTCACATGTTTAACACACAAACCTGCAGATTTAGGCTGAGTTCTTCTCTCAGACTGAAAACACTCTGTTCCACCTTGTGATGTCATCATGTGGTGATACAGGAAGTGCTCCACTGTGTTTTTAAACTCCACCTTCACTAGAATCATCTGGATCATTTCAGTCCAGTCTGCACTGAACTAAAGGTAAAAGGAGCTGTTCACTTGAAAACTACCACTTTGTGCCTCTGAGTTATAATATGGTTAAATATCGTCTAATTTGGGGCAAATTGTCCAAATCAGCCTCAAGATCAGCAGAGAGTATCGGCTCCTCTACATTAAAAAACACTGATACTGCACTCGGCCTCGACAAACTCCACATCGTCTGAGCTGGAGCCGTGTTTCAAACCCTGAAGGACTCTACAGCGGTCAGCACAAATATTTATACTCACCTAAACCCGAGCCGCCCGTGTCGTCGTGAACTTCTATAACCTCCTGACGCTCCCAGGACAGAGAGTTGAACACGGCCAACGAGCCGCCGCCCGAGCCTCCGCCCGAGCCTCCGCCAAAGCCTCCGCCCGAGCCGCCGCCCGAGCCTCCGCCCGAGCACAGAGCCGTCAAAGCAGTTTTCAGCAGCTGGGAGCCAGAGTGACGGATGTCTGAGGGGAAATGAAACACCACCATGTTGGACCCTTACAGTTTACATTATTATTTATTTATTTTATTTATCTTTATGTTCCAGGGAGAGCCCGATGAGACCAGACTCATGAGGCCTGTTCAAATACAAAAATATAAACCAACACAGGTCCATTTAAAACACTAAACTGGAGCAGGTTCATGATAAATGTTTATCTGTCATAAATGTGGTTGGGTCTAAATGTGGAACTCGTCCCTGTACCTGCTCCAGCCTCGATGAGCCTCGTGTGGAGCCGGATGCTATGACCTGACGTCACACTCAGTCACTTCTTGGACTAAGTGGACTCTGTGCCATCGACTGAGGTGAGGACTGTACCTTCATAATATCTGAGAGCATCCTCTACCACCAGCTCAATGCAGCTCCCTGGGATCACGTCATGAAACTGGTTCAGAAGCAACAACCTACAAAAACAAAACTTGTGTAGTTTTTTTAAACACATTCAGATTTCATGTCAGCTCCAGTCTGTGTGCAGACCTCCACAGCTCCCGCAGTCTCTCCACAGGATACTGGAAGCTCTGGTCTCGGCTCAGGGCCAAACAGCTGGACACCTCCACATCGTGCAGCAGAGTCTCACACTGACGGTTTCCACGTTTGATCTGCACAAGAGCCACAAGGTAAAAGGTCAGATTTTATACAGAACTTTTCAACCTTCACAGGCTCAAAGCTCTTTACCTCAAGGAACCACTCACACATTCACACATTCACACAGTCACACACTCACACACACACACTCACTCACACACACACACACACTCACACACTCACACATTCACACACTCACACATTCACACACACAGACACAGACACTGGGGCGAGGGGGGTTAAGTGTCCTGCCCAAGGACACAACAACAGTATTCATCTGTGGATCTGGAATCACATCAGCATCTGTGGATCTGACCGAACAATGAGGTTTATGTCGAGACCCATCCAGACCAGTGAGCCACTGCATCAGAACAGCTGTGGGCCAGTAGGTGGTGGGTCACTGGGCCAGTAGGTGATGGGTCATTGGGCCAGTAGGTGATGGGTCACTGGGCCAGTAGGTGATGGGTCATTGGGCCAGTAGGTGATGGGTCACTGGGCCAGTAGGTGATGGGTCATTGGGCCAGTAGGTGATGGGTCACTGGGTCAGTAGGTGATGGGTCATTGGGCCAGTAGGTGATGGGTCAGTGGGTCAGTAGGTGATGGGTCACTGGGTCAGTAGGTGATGGGTCACTGGGCCAGTAGGTGATGGGTCATTGGGCCAGTAGGTGATGGGTCACTGGGCCAGTAGGTGATGGGTCATTGGGCCAGTAGGTGATGGGTCACTGGGTCAGTAGGTGATGGGTCACTGGGCCAGTCTAAATCTGATCATCGTCACATGTTTTGAGTTATAAGTTTATTAAAATGGTCTCGATCCGTGTGACTCTCATCAGACTTTGTGGTGTTACATCATTTTAAAGCTCCATATTCCTCTGTTCTTTGATCTGTTCTAATGTTTCCTGGAGTTGTGTTTTGTTTCATTCACACTTTTAACACTCGGTTCTTCTTCTTTTACCTGGGCCTGTGTGGTGTAGGTGCCATTGTGCAGCTCCAGGAACAGTTCTCCGCTCCAGGTGCAGAGCAGCTCAGACTGTGACCACAGCTCAGAGAAGAGGGAGTCTGGAGAGGACATCCGCACCCTGTGGTCCAGTCACAAAAACACAACTCACATCCTGTCTGTCAACATCCTCCCTGCGCTGACGAGTGAACGCACAACACCCCGCGAGGCCAGATATGAGACCAGACTCACGAAAACATCAGGCTAATGATTCAGAATGACGTCGCTCGTGGTTTCTTAACGGCAGGATGAGGTTCAGTCACAGGGTTTGGTGTCTGTGAGTTTCCCTTTGGACAAGTCTCAAGGGAATATCACATGTAACTGTTAGAAATACAGGAATAATTGGTCCTTTTCCCCCAATGTAAAAACTGATCTTTATCCATTTTAAAGCGAGTTTTTAATCTAGGGACTGATCTGATACTAAATATCGGTTCAGTCGATATCCTGGTTGAACATTTAAACCGAACGTCTCAGAATCATAGATTGTTTATATAAACAGACAGAGCTAACCTGCTCGCTGCCACGCTCCAAACAGGAAGTGACAAACAGGTCCCCGGCCTGGTACCGGGCCGTTACACATTTGCTACTGGGCCGCACAAAAACAGTAAATAATTATCAGTGACGCATCTTCTCTGTAGATATATGTATATATATATATTATATATATATATATATATATATATATATATATAAAAACATGAACAAGAAAGAAACAAGCGCAGGGCTCCCCCTGACTCAGCGGGACAGAGTTGTGTTTTTATGTGCTTAACTTATTTGTTGCCATATTTATCTGCCGCGTGTAGAAGGTCCGTGAAAATAAAACCGACATTATTTCGGTCCGTGGTGCAAAAAAGGTTGGGGACCCCTGCTCTACATGATCCTGGGGTTTTTATTTCATTATTGTGACCTTCAACAGCCTCGCTCCTGATTGGCTCTTTGGTTGCTATGATACTCGCGGTTCCTAATATGAAACTCGGCTCCAGTTCAGCCCCTAGAGCTGCTTCCAGCCTCGAGCTTCATGTGGAGCTGAAGCTGTGGCGACGTCACGTCTTTACAGAGTTTATGATCAGGACTGAAAAAGTTGGATCGATGCAGCTCGAACTGAAGGAAAGACTCATTTGCGCAGATTTTGATATTATAAAAAAATAAAACAAAAACACAAAGGGCAGAGTTTTACTGAACAGTTTTAGAGCTGGATCTGGATCAGAACAGATATAAGACGACATGGTGAGGAAAGTCCCATCAGATATGTTAGAGATATTATATTGTATTGTATTAAAAAGAATGTTAAAAATGTATTTTTCTTAGAATCAAAACTGATTTAAACTTTTGTGTTGTGAAAACACCAACCAGAAAAGCTCAGGACAGCGTTTATCTGGTAAATGTGGCAGAAAAATGGACCTGAACTTTAATTAAAACGTTGGTATAAATAAAAATGTTCTATCAGGAGGCACTGCTGCGTCTAAAACAACAGAGTGAAACCTCAGCATTTCGTCAGGTTTTTGAAGTCACATCCAACAGCGTTCCATAGCAGACGGATTATAGTGATATGAACTGACCTGGGAAGTCCATCTGTATCCTGGACGCGCCGCAGCCGGTCCAACATGAGCTGAGTGGGGCCGCCGCCGCCGTCGCCGAAGCCAAAGAGCACCGCGCTGTGATTGGCTCGACCTTTGTCCTTGTTGTTTCGCACAGTTTTTGTTAGCTAAGCAGAAAAAGGACCGTGAGGACATACACTCAGATCTAAACACTAAAAGAACTTTTTTTTCATGTGTGGATGCTCGCGCCGAACTGCTGAACATTCAGTTAAAATCGAGAAACGACAGAATTAAAATATTCATGGACGAGGCCTTGGAGGGTCATATTTTGAGCTGATATTTTTGGACAGATTTTAATTATTTTCCCCAAGTTCTAAGACTTAAATGTCCCACAGACTCACCCCCAGGCCTCCGCTGACACAGAGCTGTGGGTCATGTTTCATCTCTTTGCTCTGAAAGGTTCAAATAAATCTTTATGTGGAATCTTTAAGCAGCAACAAAATATCGCCCTGTGCTGGAGATTTAAGGCCGATATCCCATGTGCTTCAAAGTGAAAATATCAGCCCAATATATCGGTCTATCTCAAATTAACAGTATTTTATTATATTTATATTATTAATCACAAGAGGAGTTCCACGTGTAGACCTGTCACGATAACACGTTTGAGGTTCGATATATCGCAGGAGTAAATATAGACCATAAACGATAATCCTGAAACCCCAGAGCAGATTTACACCACAAAAAACTATTATAAATCTACAATATTGTAAAAAATCAAATAACATGAGAATGAAACACTTTAGTCGACAGTTTGAGTCTGTGATGAGTTATTAATTCAGACTTTTACGCCTTAGATCTGATCATATAGACACAAAATAACCAAAAAATCCTCGCCAGTAAAGCAAAGAAATTGTACTAATGATAAATACTGACCCCCATCTTTCATTTTTCATAAACTGAACAACGAGTCAATGTAGAGATGATGGAGACCGGCCTGTGTGAGTGATCAGCTTTATTTAAACTCACTGTTCTGTGTCAATAATTGTAAATAATAGTAATATAAAGCTCTGTAAAACTCTGTAAAACTCTATAAAACTCTATAAAACTCTATAAAACTCTATAAAACTGCAAAACTCTGTAAAACTCTATAAAACTCTGTAAAACTCTATAAAACTCTGTAAAACTCTATAAAACTCTATAAAACTGCAAAACTCTGTAAAACTCTGTAAGACTCTGTAAAACTCTGTAAAACTCTATAAAACTCTGTAAAACTCTGTAAAACTCTATAAAACTCTGTAAAACTCTATAAAACTCTATAAAACTGCAAAACTCTGTAAAACTCTGTAAGACTCTGTAAAACTCTGTAAAACTCTATAAAACTCTATAAAACGCTATAAAACTCTATAATATTGTGACTTTCCAAATCCTAAACTAGAATCTGAAACTCACATCTTCGACTTTTCCTTTCATTTCATAGGAGTTTCCAGGTGGGAAGTGAGTGAGGACCTTGGAACCATCCAAACCTTCCCAGAAAAACGTGTTGTGCTGGAAATAAACACATTTAATATAATGATGTAATAATCAGTGATGGGCTTTAGCAGGTACGAGATGTCTCACAGGGAACGTGTTGACCAGGTTCCAGCTCAGTTTCTGCGTCAGAAGTTAGAAATGCCACTGCCCTGCATGATCTGAGGAAGCTGAGCCGAGTACCCGAACGTGTCCGGAAGCCAAAACTGTGGAGAAGAGGACAGAGCTGTCATCGAGCGGGTCATGTGTGTGAACCTGAAACCTGGGCTCACGGCTCTTATGACCAAAGAAATTATGATTAACGATTATATCATGATAACGATTAAAGAGGACAGTTTGAAAAGGTTCTGGATATGAATAATTATAATTTTAATATTATGAACTGGATCCATATTTTAACAACTGTGAAAATGAAAACAACAATGAACCACCAGAGGTCACCAGGAGAAGTTTGTTCTGAACATTCTGGACATGAAGACGATTCTCACAATTATATGAAATGTCCCACATACGACCTTTTTATCAGGATAAATGATATTACTGTTTCTGTCACATCCATAGTCACCTTGACAAATCTAGGGTCACATAGATGGATCTAGGGTCACCTGGAGGGATCTAGGGTCACCTGGAGGGATCTAGGGTCACCTGGAGGGATCTAGGGTCCCCTGGAGGGATCTAGGGTCACCTGGAGGGATCTAGAGTCACATAGATGGATCTAGGGTCCCCTGGATGGATCTAGGGTCACCTGGAGGGATCTAGGGTCACCTGGAGGGATCTAGAGTCACATAGATGGATCTAGGGTCACCTGGATGGTTCTAGGGTCACATAGATGGTTCTAGGGTCACCTGGATGGTTTTAGGGTCACATAGATGGATCTAGGGTCCCCTGGATGGATCTAGGGTCCCCTGGATGGATCTAGGGTCACCTGGAGGGATCTAGGGTCACCTGGAGGGATCTAGGGTCCCCTGGATGGATCTAGGGTCACCTGGAGGGATCTAGGGTCACCTGGATGGATCTAGGGTCACCTGGAGGGATCTAGGGTCCCCTGGATGGTTCTAGGGTCACATAGATGGATCTAGATAGATACATCTGCTCATGATCGCGGTGGGAGTGTGTGGAGTCTGGAGTTCTGTGGAAGGCCTGAGTAAACTGAGGTATTTTGTAATGAGCAGGTCAGATAACATATTGATATTTTATAAACACAGTGTGAGTTTCCTTCGCCGGGTGGCTGGGCGTTTCCTAACAGACAGGGCGAGGAGAATTACAGTTGGTTTGGTTGTGTAATAATTATCAGTTTAACATCCAGATCCAGATAATTTAACCTGGATGTCCAAACCAAACATGTATAGAGGCAATGTGATTTAAACTGATTTTCTACAGACACATATTTGCATGAGCTGAATACGAAGGGGCAGGTGTGAAATGTAAATGTCTTTAATGTGAGGCCAAACTGACTGTGAAATTATGGGAACTGCCCTTTTGTGACCCCAGCCCTTTGGGACAATGGTTGGAAACTACTCTCTGGTTATAATCCACTGTGTTTACGTTCATGTTGTCTCATTTGTCTGGAGCCCTTGAACATCTTCATGTGTTGTATAATCTGATAAAACAAACCTCTTTGCAGTACGTCCCAAACTCCTGGCTGAAGAAGCGCTGTCCCTCTAAGAACTGTCGGACCATGGACTCCCCTGAAGGCAGGTTACCGTCCTGAGACACAGAAGGTCCATCGTCACATGCAATAAAACACAGCCTTTATATGAACGTTTCAGGTTTATGGGCGCCATTTTGGGACTTCAGATGAATAGCATCAAATCAAGAACAACATCAAAAGCCCAGACGTTACCATTTCCACCCAGGTTCCTCCCACAGGTATAAACTGCCCCTTCTTCACAAAATGTTGGATCTGGGAGAACAGACCCCCGGGTACCAGCTCTTCACCCCACTGGAACTGCTGAGCCTGGACATAAGACCACAAGGGCCCCAAAGTCTCATTAGACCCCGTGATCTAGAACATCCAGACCCGTGATCCAGAACATCCAGACCCGTGATCCAGAACATCCAGACCCGTGATCTAGAAACACCCAGACCCGAGATCTAGAACATCCAGACCCGTGATCTAGAACATCCAGACCCTGGATCCCGAACTCCAGACACCCCCCTGATCCAGAACACGTCCAGACCCGTGATCTAGAACACCCAGACCCGAGATCTAGAAACATCCAGACCCCGTGATCTAGAACATCCAGACCTGTGATCTAGAACATCCGACCCATGATCTAGAACAGGGGTCTCAGACTCGCGGCCCGCGCTCGCCATTGCGGCCCTCGGGGCCTGTAGTTTTGTTGCAGCCCCCGCCTCAATATGAACGGTTTAAATGTTAATGCGGGACCCGCGAGTTGACATGTGGCACTTTACAGTGTTTGTGCGGAGCTGAACGAATCTAAAACCAATCACGGTGGGGTATATGGCTCTGGGGGCGGGACATCGGTTTGATGCAGAGAAACATTTCTCCTTGGTGAAGTACAGCAGCGCTGCCAGTAGGTTATATCTTTGCCCGTTCCTCGTTTCTATGGAGCACACGCCACTTCGTCCGACATAAATATATCATATATTTACACACGCCGTCAGGCCCTTAGATAGTCGTATTAGGTCCTCTCCTCTGACCAAT
>JAIEZT010001390.1:14295451-14357345 GCA_019594935.1 Periophthalmus modestus | reverse complement strand
ATCAACACGTCCAGAATGAGAAGAACATCAACACGTCCAGAATGATCAGAACATCAACACGTCCAGAATGATCAGAACATCAACACGTCCAGAAATGAAACAGAACATCAACACGTCCAGAATGAGAAGAACATCAACACGTCCAGAAATGAGAAGAACATCAACACGTCCAGAATGATCAGAACATCAACACGTCCAGAATGATCAGAACATCAACACGTCCAGAATGATCAGAAGAACATCAACACGTCCAGAATGATCAGAACATCAACACGTCCAGAATGATCAGAACATCAACACGTCCAGATGAGAAGAACATCAACACGTCCAGAATGATCAGAACATCAACACGTCCAGAATGAGAAGAACATCAACACGTCCAGAATGATCAGAACATCAACACGTCCAGAATGATCAGAACATCAACACGTCCAGAATGATCAGAACATCAACACGTCCAGAATGATCAGAACATCAACACGTCCAGAATGATCAGAACATCAACACGTCCAGAATGATCAGAACATCAACACGTCCAGAATGAGAAGAACATCAACACCGTCAACACGTCCAGAATGAGCAGAACATCAACACGTCCAGAATGATCAGAACATCAACACGTCCAGAATGATCAGAACATCAACACGTCCAGAATGAGAAGAACATCAACACGTCCAGAATGAGAAGAAACATCAACACGTCCAGAATGATCAGAACATCAACACGTCCAGAATGATCAGAACATCAACACGTCCAGAATGATCAGAAACATCAACACGTCCAGAATGATCAGAACATCAACACGTCCAGAATGAGAAGAACATCTACACGTCCAGAATGAGAAGAACATCAACACGTCCAGAATGATCAGAACATCAACACGTCCAGAAATGATCAGAACATCAACACGTCCAGAATGATCAGAACATCAACACGTCCAGAATGATCAGAACATCAACACGTCCAGAATGAACATCAAGAATGATCAAACATCAACACGTCCAGAATGATCAGAACATCAACACGTCCAGGATGATCAGAACATCAACACGTCCAGAATGATCAGAACATCATCACACGTCCAGAATGATCAGAACATCAACACACGTCCAGAATGAGAAGAACATCACACGTCCAGAATGATCAGAACATCAACACGTCCAGAATGAGCAGAACATCAACACGTCCAGAATGATCAGAACATCAACACGTCCAAAATGAACAGAACATCAACACGTCCAGAATGAGAAGAACATCAACACGTCCAGAATGATCAGAACATCAACACGTCCAGAATGATCAGAACATCAACACGTCCAGAATGATCAGAACATCAACACGTCCAGAATGAGAAGAACATCAACAACACGTCCAGAATGATCAGAACATCAACACGTCCAGAATGATCAGAACAATCAACACGTCCAGAATGATCAGAACATCAACACGTCCAGAATGATCAGAACATCAACACGTCCAGAACGATCAGAACATCAACACGTCCAGAATGATCAGAACATCAACACGTCCAAAATGACCAGAACATCAACACGTCCAGAATGATCAGAACATCAACACGTCCAGAATGATCAGAACATCAAC
The DNA here is from genome assembly GCA_019594935.1 of Periophthalmus modestus. Taxonomy (NCBI): domain Eukaryota; kingdom Metazoa; phylum Chordata; class Actinopteri; order Gobiiformes; family Gobiidae; genus Periophthalmus; species Periophthalmus modestus. Next base: position 14,355,743 of record JAIEZT010001390.1, on the reverse strand, counting down.
ACGTCCAGAATGAGAAGAACATCAACACGTCCAGAATGAGATCAGAACATCAACACGTCCAGATGATCAGAACATCAACACGTCCAGAATGATCAGAACATCAACACGTCCAGAACGATCAGAACATCAACACGTCCAGAATGACCAGAACATCAACACGTCCAAAATGATCAGAACATCAACACGTCCAGAATGACCAGAACATCAACACGTCCAGAATGATCAGAACATCAACACGTCCAGAATGATCAGAACATCAACACGTCCAGAATGATCAGAACATCAACACGTCCAGAATGATCAGAACATCAACACGTCCAGAATGAGAAGAACATCAACACGTCCAGAACGAGCCTCAGACGGCTCTTCAGCTCGGAGCTTGTTTGCTTCATTGTTCCTTAATTCTCTTTATTTCAGAGTTTTCAAAATGGTCGATTGTGGCTGTGGCTTTTCTGATTGTCTCCATGGAGCTGCTGATTTTTTGCCTGGATGTTCCATATTGTGGCATTCAAGTTACGCATCTAATCTTTCAGATATGTGAGTTTGAGTTGGTACTTTGTCTTTAACGGGAAAAATGCTGTGACTGTTTATGTTTTATTTGATTTACTCTTTGGCATTTTGTGTTTTATTACGACGAGACAAGTTTATCTGTAGAACACAGTCCACAAAGTCAAAGTGTCAAAGTCAAAGTCAAGGCCTGACTCACATCTGCAGGGAGAATCCAGGTTTGAGCTGCACAAAACTCACACACTGATTCACCAGGTTTAGTCCTGGTTTAGTCCTGGTTTAGTCCTGGTTTAGTCCTGGTTTAGTCCTGGTTTAGACCTGGTTTAGTCCTTGTTTAGTCCCGGTTTAGTCCCGGTTTAGTCCCGGTTTAGTCCTAGTTTAGTCCTGGTTTAGTCCTGGTTTAGTCCTAGTTTAGTCCTGGTTTAGTCCTGGTTTAGTCCTGGTTTAGTCCGGGTTTAGTCCCGGTTTAGTCCCGGTTTAGTCCCGGTTTAGTCCCGGTTTAGTCCGGGTTTAGTCCCGGTTTAGTCCCGGTTTAGTCCCGGTTTAGTCCCGGTTTAGTCCTAGTTTAGTCCTGGTTTAGTCCTAGTTTAGTCCTGGTTTAGTCCTGGTTTAGTCCTGGTTTAGTCCTGGTTAGTCCCGGTTTAGTCCCCGGTTTAGTTCTGGTTTAGTCCTAGTTTCGTCCTGGTTTAGTCCCGGTTTAGTCCCGGTTTAGTCCCGGTTTAGACCTGGTTTAGTCCGGGTTTAGTCCCGGTTTAGTCCCGGTTTAGTCCTGGTTTAGTCCTGGTTTAGTCCGGGTTTAGTCCCGGTTTAGTCCCGGTTTAGTCCCGGTTTAGTCCCGGTTTAGTCCTGGTTTAGTCCTGGTTTAGTCCTAGTTTAGTCCTGGTTTAGTCCTAGTTTAGTCCTGGTTTAGTCCTGGTTTAGTCCTGGTTTAGTCCTGGTTTAGTCCCGGTTTAGTCCCGGTTTAGTTCTGGTTTAGTCCTAGTTTCGTCCTGGTTTAGTCCCGGTTTAGTCCCGGTTTAGTCCTGGTTTAGTCGTGGTTTAGTCCCGGTTTAGTCCCGGTTTAGTCCCGGTTTAGTCCCGGTTTAGTCCTGGTTTAGACCTGGTTTAGTCCTGGTTTAGTCCTGGTTTAGACCTGGTTTAGACCTGGTTTAGTCCCGGTTTAGACCTGGTTTAGTCCAGGTTTAGTCCCGGTTTAGTCCTGGTTTAGTCTCTGAGTCTGGTTTGGACAGTTTACCTTTGATTTTTGACGTGTTTTTAGATGTAAAAAGCTGCAGATGTTCTTGATTTGATGTGACTGTTAAAGTTCAAGTCTGAGTCCATTTTTACCTCTAGATTTCAGACTGATCTGAAGGTTTTAGAGACACTGGAGGTGACTCTGACACTTGAGTCTTGTCTGAGTTTATCTGGAGAAAGTGTGTTGATCTGATGCAGTGTCAGAGTGAATCAGAAGTTCTTAAATTGACTCACATTATATTCTGCTCGGATGCTTTAAACAGTTTCAGAACACATGTTTCTGTTCTGTTCTTATGTCATGCCCTCAAAAATACTCAAGTACAAAAATAAAATACCACTTCCCCCTTTTGGTTCTGCGTTAAAACCAGAACCCGAGGGCTGGAGGTGGGGCCACGGTGGAACAAATGCCTCAGTATCACATATGACTCACTGTTATTCTTTAATGTGTTTCCACGGCTACAGATGATTTACAGTTGACCCGGCCCTCAGCCCACAGCGTCTATGCCACGGTTTACGACCCGAGCAGAGAGACAAACACAGACAGATCAATGAAGTGTTTGTGAGAATGAGACGCCAGGACCAAGCATCCGCCCAGTTTATAAATCATCTCATCATCCGTCTGAAGACCACAATGGAACATCGACCGAGCCCACAGTCTGAGCGAGTGTGACGTCACCCGCAGAGTCCAGCTCCAGATGAAGCTCAGCGAGGCCAGAGGAGGTTTAGGGACGATCTGGAGCTGACCACGAGGATCACAGCAACCAAAGAGCCAATCAGGAGTGAGGCTGCTGAAGGTCACGCCCCTTCCCGCCTGCACCAACTATTTATATGAACAGTTTGTGATCGGAACCGATATCTGATCCACTGAAATCGGTGCATCCTCCTCACAACTGTTGGAATTAAATATTATTCCTAAGTTAACGACCACAGCACAAGTTTGAATGAAAGACTCAGGACTAAACAGTGTCTGACTCGATCTCAAAAAGATCTGTACAAGAGCGTCGAGAGACTGGTCTAAACGTCATTTAAACAGTCTCACACTCACACATCCACACTCACACTGGGGCGAGGGGGCTTAAGTGTCTTGCCAAGGACACAACAACAGCATCATCTGTGGGAGCTGGAATCGCACCACAAACCTGTGGGTCAGTGGGATCTGACCACTCAATCAATTTAAGGGGCGAATGGGGCGAAGAGGCGAATGGGGCAAAGGGGGCGAAGGGGGCGAAGGGGCGAATGGGGCGAAGGGGCGAATGGGGCGAATGGGGCGAAGGGGGCGAAGGGGGCGAATGGGGCGAAGGGGCGAATGGGGCGAAGGGGCGACTGGGGCGAATGGGGCGAAGGGGGCGAATGGGGCGAAGGGGCGAAGGGGGCGAAGGGGGCGAAGGGGGCGAATGGGGCGAAGGGGCGCGAAGGGGGGCGAATGGGGCGAAGGGGGCGAATGGGGCGAAGGGGGCGAAGGGGCGAAGGGGAGGGGGCGAAGGGGGCGAAAGGGGCGAAGGGGCGAAGGGGCGAAGGGGCGAATGGGGGCGAAGGGGCGACTGGGGCGAAGGGGGCGAAGGGGGAAGGGGGGGGGCGAAGGGGGCGAAAGGGGGCGAAGGGGGGCGAAGGGGCGAAGGGGCGAAGGGGCGAAGGGGCGAATGGGGCGAAGGGGCGAATGGGGTGAATGGGGCGATGGGGCGAAGGGGGCGAATGGGGCGAAGGGGCGAAGGGGGCGAAGGGGCGAAGGGGGCGAAGGGGGCGAAGGGGCGAAGGGGGGCGAAGGGGCGAAGGGGGCGAAGGCGGCAAAAAAACTGTCTGTGTCTCATTTCAGGCGTCTCATATGACGGTGTAACGTCGGTGTGTCGTTTGCTCGTCTTTGAAACTGGACCCGGGTCTGACTCTGACGATCAGACACTGGCCTCCATTTGAAATGTACCATGTGAGCGCCCCCTACAGGACAGAGGAAGACGCGTTTAAACAGAACAATCAACAGAATTAATAGAAAAATACAGTTTATTTATTGCTCAAGTTGTTCAAACAAATATAAAATAAATACTCTATATTAAAGCGCTTCAACAGAACGTCAAACAAAAACTGCCCCTCGGGTAAGTTGAGTTGAGTTGAGTTCGAAGAATTTTAAAGTAACTTTTGTATTATTTTTCTGTTTTTTTGCCAAATGCTGATTGCTGTGGAAGGCTAAGGCACAGTACTTCAAACATGTTTTAAAACGGAGAGAGGCCCTGATGATGCTTTTTCCAGTTACTTCCTCCAGGGGGCGCAGGGCTCCTCCAGGGGGCTTTTTATTCACACTATCACCTAAAACTGGAACTTCTCACAGTTTTTCATTGATTCAGTTTTCTTAAAGGTGCAGGGATATACCTGCCCCTCGCCTCTCCACAGACCTGACGTGTGACCTGCTTCTACATGGATATAGATAAGTTTAATGTGATACAAACTCCAAATATTCCAGGCAAAGCAATAAGATCTCATGCACCTTCCTGTAGAAAAGTTACACAGTGCATCTTTAAATTAGAATGGTGCCAAGCTAGCCATTAAGCTAATCATTAAGCTAGCCATTAAGCTAACCATTAAGCTAACCATTAAGCTAACCATTAAGCTAACCATTAAGCTAGTCCCACAGACTGATTACTCTGTGGCGTCTCAGAACAGACACAACATTAACAAAGAACATTTGACAAACCAATAAATCTAAAACCGAGACAATCTGATCGACTGAGACAAAACATTCAACTGTCGGATGAAAATTACCGCTGGGGGTGTGTTCTGTATGTACATCTATGGTGGAATGTTCAGCAGTTACCATGGTGACACAGTGCAAACATCAGTAAACACAAAAAAAAAGTTTTAAGATCATTTGAAAACTCGAGGAAAAAAAATCCCAAAGTGATTTAAAGAGCAAATGTCCAGGAGCCTGTGGTCAGTCCGAGCTCATGGTCCTGTTTGATTTTACACTAAAAGGTGAAAGTGACTCACTGAAAAACTGTTGGCTAATGCTAATGCTAATGCTAATGCTAGCTAGCTTGTGACTGTTATCTTACTTGAAAGGGCCTTGTTTAACAGCACAAATCAGCTCATCTGTCGGAGATAAATCAGATCTTTCTGCTCAGATTGTGTTAAAATAAAACTTAGATTAAAGTCTAACAGAGCCTCAGACAGAGCAGTGCCTACAGTTAGCATCACACCCCCAGAGAGTGTTGATGACATCAGCTGGAAGAAGGAAAAAAACGTTCTAAACAAAATATAAGTTGGATCTAAAGATGCCAGAGGTGCAGAGCTGCAGAGAGCAGTCCCAGTGTGAGCCGTGCCGCTGACGCCTCGTTCTGCGACGCCTCGTTCCGTGACGCCTCCTTCTGTGACGCCTCGTTCCGTGACGCGTCGTTCCATGACACCTCCTGCTGTGACACCTCCTCCTGTGACGCCTCCTCCTGTGACACCTCGTCCCATGTGGCTTCCATCCTGGGCTCTGGGACGTCCGGGGCTTTGAGCAGATACGCCGTCACCACTTTGGAGTAGCCCTGCTCTCGGGACTCGCACTCGTAGGTGCCGTAATGGTCCTGTTTCATGTTGGGGATGAGGTGAAGACACTGGGGCCCCATCTGCAGACAGGGGCTGTGCTGGGGCCCGTTCTTCCACCTGTACTCTGCGTGGTAAGAGTCTACGGGACAGGACAGGTAAAAGGGCACACCCAGAGACACGCTGTGAGCGGAGGGAGAGGGCTGTGCCTCCCGCCTGTGGCGCAACTGTGAGTCTGAAAAAGAAAGAAAACATGAACATTAACAGTCCCAAGTCCTCACCCCAAAGTCTGAACTATATCGGAATTTAACCCTGATAAAACAAAGAGCCTCAGTCACAGCGACAAAACAGAGGCCGCCAACGCCCCTCGACAGAAATGTGGGGGCCCGGGACAAGGGGCCTCACACAGGCCCCACCTCTTATACAAATGAAAAGGAAGAAGGTTCAGTTCTGTCGACTCCCGTCTCTGATGACACAGGTCAAGACAACCAGGGCTGAGCCGATACTGCAAAGTACTGCAGTGTGAACTGATAAAAAAACTGCAGTACTGCAGTGTGAACTGATAAAAAAACTGCAGTACTGCAGTTTGAACTGATAAAAAACTGCAGTACTGCAGTTTGAGCTGATAAAAAACTGCAGTACTGCAGTTTGAACTGATAAAAAACTGCAGTATTGCAGTTTGAACTGATAAAAAACTGCAGTACTGCAGTTTGAACTGATAAAGAAACTGCAGTACTGTGCTGTGCCAGTGCCTCACTGCCAGATCAGTGCAGCAGTTTCTCTATTGCTCTGATATTGATGAAAAAAAGCAGTTTTTACCTTGTGATGGGCAGACGTTGGGGTTTCCGGTCATTACACTCTGAATGTCGCCTCTGCAAAACAAACACAGATTGACTCAAAGTCATTAAACATAAAGTGTGTTTTTTCAGAGCAGCACTCACAGAGCGGCGGCGCTGCAGCGGGACGTCTCTGTGGACCAGGAGCAGTAAGGATCCTGAGCCAAAACACAGTCCTGACACGACGAGCCGTAGTCACACCTCTGCAAGTCCATGGTCCCGATGGAGTCTGGAAACCCAACGATCAGCCTCCTCTGCACAGAGCCGTCAAAGAGCCGTCAAAGAGCCGTCAAAGAGCCGTTAAAGAGCCGTCAAAGAGCCGTCAAAGAGTCGTCAAAGAGCCGTCAAAGAGCCGTCAAAAGAGCCGTCAAAGAGTCGTCAAAGGGCCGTCAAAGAGCCGTCAAAGAGCCGTCAAAGAGCCGTCAAAGAGCTGTCAAAGAGCCGTCAAAGAGCCGTCAAAGAGCCGTCAAAGAGCCGTCAAAGAGCCGTCAAAGGGCCGTCAAAGGGCCGTCAAAGAGCCGTCAAAGAGTCGACAAAGAGCCGTCAAAGAGCCGTCAAAGAGCCGTCAAAGAGCCGTCAAAGGGCCCTCAAAGAGCCGTCAAAGGGCCCTCAAAGAGCCGTCAAAGAGGCGTCAAAGAGCCGTCAAAGAGGCGTCAGAGCCGTCAAAGAGCCGTCAAAGGGCCGTCAAAAGGTCGTCAAAGAGCCGTCAAAGAGCCGTCAAAGAGCCGTCAAAGAGCCGTCAAAGTGCCGTCAAAGAGCCGTCAAAGAGCCGTCAAAGAGCCGTCAAAGAGCCGTCAAAGAGCCGTCAAAGAGTCGTCAAAGAGCCGTCAAAAAGCCACTCAAAGAGGCGTCAAAGAGGCGTCAAAGAGCCGTCAAAGAGCCGTCAAAGAGCCGTCAAAGAGCCGTCAAAGAGCCCTCAAAGAGCCCTCAAAGAGCCCTCAAAGAGCCGTCAAAGAGCCGTCAAAGAGCCGTCAAAGAGCCGTCAAAGAGCCCTCAAAGACCCGTCAAAGAGCCGAACACAGCTGCTTTAGTGGCACTGTGTCAGACAGTTTAGGCTCAAACACAGAGTCTGTGGTGATGGTGATTCACGTGAAACTTTTACTTCTGATCAGTGACAAACAACAAACAGTGAAACAAACATAAAGCTTCATCCTGTTACGTCTTTACTCTTTAAATCCAACTTGAATAAAAGTATCGTGAGTATTTACTCTTTAAATCCAACTTGAATAAAAGTATCGTGAGTATTCAGTCCAGAGTCGGACCATGTGCAGGTGGTGCACAGTATGTCACTTTATGTAACTCATGCTCATGGTTTGATTATGTTTTTTCATGTTTTTAAATGAACTTTTTAACTAAACTAACCTGAGCCTGATCATTATAACCTTTATAAATATATTATAAATGTAAAAAAATACCACCACTTGCGTGTTTTTCTTTTGGTTCTTGCCTGTGATGATTTGAAATGTTTTACATGAGACTTATTCTGTTTTTCTTCGTTGGTAAAGATCCATGTACCTTCTGAGAGTCCAGTTTGATTGACAGGATGGTGGAGCGATGTGGGGGCTGAGTTTCCAGGATGACGACTGGCTTTGGCCCCGCCTCCAAGACCTTGTGGATTTTTCCAGAATCTGTAAAAACAGCTCAGCCTTTTACCTCCTGCAAGTATTTTTAGCTTATTGTTCTATTGATAAACACAGCAGGAAGGAGAGCGAACAAACAAGGAAACACTTCACAATCGAGCACAGGCCCTGAGCTCGTACCTGTGGCTAAAAGGAGCACGTTGTACGTCGTGTTGTCTGCTCCTCGAACTTGATCCACCGTGACCTTGGTGTAGTTGTAGCTGCTCACGTAGAACGGGGCGTGACAGTGAACAGAGTGGACCCAGGCCGCCATCTCAGGGTGGTCCTTCACAACGCTCACGGTGGACAGAGGGAGAGTCCGGCTGTTTTTTACACACTGCAGAAAAACAGAGGAGGAGGAGTAGGAGGAGAGGAGGAGGAGAGGAGGAGAGGAGGAGGAGAGGAGGAGGAGGACATTACACTTGATTTATCAGAATGCCCGTGGGGGGTTGAGATGCCGGTGCAGGAGTAAACAAAAGTGCAGTTACTGGGCGGATGGCAGAGTCAGTCGTGCTGAACACAAACACATTTACTCTGAGACTGAGCTGCTTCAACATGGTTTTCTGTAATTCAGTGGAATATAAGACACATAATATAATAAAATGATCATTTTCATCAAGCCAAAACAAGATATTTACAGGTGGTGACTCTTTCAATCGATGTACCTGTTATTATTTACAGATTTGTAGCTTAACGTCACTTAAATGTTTTTTAGAAAAGTTGTAGGAGTGAAGACGTTTTGCTGCAGAACTGAAGAAACGGCCAAACATCTTCACTCCTACAACTTTATATCCACTGACAGATTTAACTTTGGGTTTTACAAAGGACAGACCTGGACGACTGAGGTACACACAGAGGATTTTTATACTTATACTTAGTTACATTCAGTGATAACTTAAGATGTTTAAGGGTGTTTTGGATTTCATTAAAATCTTTCTGCAGTTTTGCCTGACCAGCAGAGGGAGCACACACAAAACAGCATCATCTGCATTTAAATGTATGAGGCTGTGTCTTAAATTGTAACAGAATTAATAAAAAATATAAAAAGTAGGGGTCCCAAAGTTGAGCCCTGGGGCACTCCTTCACTTAAAGTTTAAAAATGTGATTTAAACCCGGCTTCTTCTGCCTGGGTTCTGTTTCTCGTCACTTCAAATTAGCACCATCGACTTCCCTTTGCAGAAAGTGGCACGATGCAAATGCAAACACACGAGGAACAACATGTGACCACAGTAAACATCACCCCAGAGGTCTGCGACAGGAAGGATGCCCTGTTTACCAGCAACAATCTGAATGAGTCAAAATGAGAAGTTCCACGAGCAGAAGTGACTATAGCATTAGCATAATTCTGTACATTTAAAAACCAGAAGCAGAACTTACATGGCCCGGGCGAGGGCTGGGGATCGTCTTATTAAAGCCTTTAAACGTGGACTTTTCAAAAACGTCTTCAATCATCCCGATCGTGAAGATGCAGACGGCTGTCGAGTTCCTGAAAAACAAGAAAATGAAACTCACTGTTCATGTTTTTATTGGGACAGGAGTGAAGTGAAGACAATAAACGACAATATTAAAACCAAACCATAAAACAGAGTCATCCACAAAACTATTCAAATCCACAATATTGTAAAAACCAAAAAACATGAGCTGCAGTAAATAAAAGGCAGAATGAAACTCTTAAATAACGAGTTTGTGTCACAGAAGTTCAGTCTACAGCTCAAACCTCAGCGGATTGTAAGAAGAATAACAAAAATCATCCACAAAAAGTTCCATTTGTCCCTGAACAAAATGTACAAAGTGACAAAAACAGAGATAAAAACGCTAAGCGAGGGGGCGTGTCCAGACGGGGGGGGGCGTGTCCAGACGGGGCTGGTCACGAACGACAAACGACCTGAAAACGACACATCTGAGTCTCTGGGATCATCTCCATCGCACCAACTCACCCAACGAGCAGCGGGTTTCTGTTTAAATGATTTTATTTTTAAATGTTAGCGTAATATTTTTGGCCTTCAGTGAGTTCAGAGCAGTGGGCGGGGCTATGAGGCGCGGCTCGGAAGCAGGACAATGGAGGATGACTCAAAATATAACTGAGCTAATGAAGGAAAACCACCACAACATGGCACAAAGCGGCTTTAACGTCGGGCTTCTCATGTTTGAAATGGACCTGCAGTTATTTGATTTTGTTTTGTTCTGTGTTTCGGCCTCAGTCGGTGTAAAGACGAGGCCTGAGCGACGTCACCACAAAGTTCAGCTGCTGGAGGCTGGAGCCAAGTTACATATTTATAATTCCAAGTATCACAGCAACTAAAGATCTGGAGTGAAACTGTGGAAGGGAGCGACATCGGGGAGAGAAGGACCCGATGTGTCTGTGATTAATGTTCATGTGTTACACAGACGTCAAATAAAAAGGATCATGTCGAGGGTTAATACGAACATTTAAGACCAAAATAAATGATTATGAAATGAAATAAAATAAAAGCCTCACCAGTTACTTGTAAAAATGCCATAGACTCTGGTGTTGTTCCAGTTGCTATCCTGAAGCACATAAATGTCTTGGAGGCGATTGAAGTAAAGTGACTCCTCTGGAAAACCACACACGAGTCTGGCTTTGATGAACGTGGTCCACATGTTCTGAAAGAACCGCTTAGATCCTCCTTCATCCACCTGGACACACAAGGCGAAAAACACACATCAAATAATCTATATTTTTGGAGTAGATGTTTTTGTTTATAGTCAAAACATTCAGACCCAACCAGAGTCCTGCGGCGGAGCTCTCAGAGCAGCCAAAAGGGCAAGATCTCACAAAATACAATTCTAAAGGATTTATATACAATACACTTCAAAAGTAAAAGATTCGATTTTTAGATTCGATTCAATTCAAACTTTACAGTTAAACTTTAAGATGGAGCTAAAACCCTCCAGACTCACAGAGTGAGGAGGTTTGTGCAGGACTGAGTTTTACTGATGATTTTACTGAGATGTTTTCAGTCGTCTGCACAGACTGTGATGGTTTAGTCGTTACAGGTGAATAATGTGACAGAAACTCGAAAGAGCTCATCTCTGTCCCCGAAACGTTTGGTCTGACTCAGCATGTGAGTGAGCCCCCCCCCCCCCCCCCCCGGAACAGGGCACAGCCTGGACCCCCCTCGGGACAGGGCACAAACTCCTTTGATGACTGGGCGTGTCCAGACTTTTATCTGGTTGTGTTGATGTTTTCCAGTCCACAGACTGAGATGCTCTGATCAAGGCGACACATCCTCCTTGATCCTGTTAGATCTGAGTCTTTGACTCTGTGGATCATGATCCTCTTACAGAGACTAGAGGACTGGGAGGGCATCTGAGCTACTGCACTAAACTGGTTCAAGTCCTATCTAGAAAACAGGGAGTACTTTGTTGAAACTGGAAAATGTGTCTCAGATAAAATGTACCTGAGCTGTGGGGTGCCCCAGGGGTCAATCCTGGGACCCCTGTTGTTCAGTCTCTACATGCTGCCCCCTACAGGCCAGTTAATCCGCAGCAATAATGTGCATGGAGGTGGCAGACAGAGTGTGTAGTGCAGCGTGTTACTCTCCTCGTCAGCAGCACAAACAGCCTCGTTCTGAATGAGCCGGTTCAGTCTCAGTGGATGAGGTGATGTCTCGTTCTGTGGGAGTGGTGTTATTTCATTGTGTGGCGTTATTCTGAGGAGCTCTGTCGTCATGTGACCCACCTTACACACCCCGCCCACCCTCGAGATCCAGTGGTCAGCTTCAGGGTTGGTGTCGGAATTCTTCTCCCGAAAAAACACATAGATCTTCTCATTGTCGGGATCGTTCTCCCGTTTCACCCACGAAGACCCGATAAACGTGGGCTCTGTGACGGGACAAAAACATCTTCATGTGTGAGAAGATTAAAGACGTTCAGATCATGTCTCTTTTCTACTGTTTCCTCATCTCAAACTGACCTGGAGCTGAGTTTGTTTCATTCTCACATGTGACACACAAACCTGCAGATTTAGGCTGAGTTCTTCTCTCAAACTGAAAACACTCTGTTCCACCTTGTGATGTCATCATGTGGTAATACAGGAAGTGCTCCACTGTGTTTTTAAACTCCACCTTCACTAGAATCATTTGGATCATTTCAGTCCTGGAGTTGCTAATCTACACAGAACTAAAGGTAAAAGGAGCTGTTCACTTGAAAACTACCACTTGATGACATCACAAGGTGGAACAGAGCATTTTGAGCTTTGTAGATGTTACAGACGAATAATAAAGTGTGACTCAAACATGTGAATGAAACAAACATAACTCCAGGTTTGTGTTTTTGAGGAGGGAGCAGCTTTATAAGATGGATTAGAGCTTAAAGAGTCAGTTTAGAGGAATATCGGACTTTTAACGTGGCACAAATCATCGTCTCGAGCTGCTTAATTTATCCCAATAAAAAATCAATATTTGCTGTTTGAACAGTGACGTCTGCAGGGAGGTTATTAGATTTCTGTTTGTTTAGTGTCATTTCGTGTACCTTTTGTCTCTGGTTTATTGTGTGGGTCTGGGGACGACAGGAGGCCTGATCATGTGACCTGATCATGTGACCTGATCATGTGACCTGATCATGTGACCTGATCATGTGACCTGATCATGTGACCTGATCATGTGACCTGATCATGTGACCTGATGTGACCTGATCATGTGTCTTGTTTTTCTGCATAAACCACATCCCCAGGGGCCAAAGTCTTACATTTTCTCAGTTTAGTTTGTGCGTTTTCATTCACAAAGTCACCACAGATATCTGAAGTGTACCTGAGACCCAGGCGTTGTACATGGAGACACGAGTTCTCCGTCCAGCCGTCCTTCTGAACTGCAGGGACCTGCCGTCTCTGTCGGACGGAGCGGCGGAGTAAAGGTCCCCCTCTGTGACATAAGTGTGCATTATTGAACAGAGCAGATGGTCCACTCCACATGTGACTCTCATGATGTAACTGTCTCATTTTCACTCCTGTTTTTGTGATGATGAAGTTGCTGATGTAGAAAACTCACCCACAGCGAGAGACAGGGAATTCTGGGAGTATGAGACCGGAGAACTTTCAGAGGACGAGACATGTCTCTGTGGAGAGGCGTCTGGAGAAGAAGGCTGCGAGAGGACAGAGACAGAGAGAGAGACAGAGGACAGAGGACAGAGGACAGAGACAGAGAGAGAGACAGAGGATGGAGACAGAGGACAGAGGGCAGAGACAGAGAGAGAGACAGAGGACAGAGACAGAGGAAAGAGACAGAGACAGAGGACAGAGACAGAGGACAGAGGACAGAGACAGAGAGAGAGGAAAAGGACAGAGACAGAGGAAAGAGACAGAGACAGAGAGAGAGGACAGAGGACGGAGACAGAGGACAGAGGGCAGAGACAGAGAGAGAGACAGAGGACAGAGACAGAGGACAGAGACAGAGGACAGAGGACAGAGGACAGAGACAGAGAGAGAGGAAAAGGACAGAGACAGAGGAAAGAGACAGAGACAGAGACAGAGGACAGAGACAGAGGACAGAGACAGAGAGAGAGACAGAGAGAGAGACAGAGGACAGAGACAGAGAGAGAGACAGAGGACAGAAGACAGAGAGAGAGGACAGAGGACAGAGACAGAGGACAGAGAAAGAGACAGAGGAAAGAGACAGAGACAGAGACAGTTGTTATTCACAGATGACCTGCACTCTGTCTGACCAGTGAATGAGTCAAAGCCACAGCGTCCCGCCCCTCACCAGTGTCCAGCACTGTGGTCTGTGTCCATTTGTCCCACACACAAAGACAGTGTCCTCCAGCTCCTCGATGACGGTGACGACGGTTTGACATGAATCCTACAGAGAAGAACACGCTCAAATATCACAGAGAAGAACACGCTCAAATATCACATCACGGAGAAGAACACGCTCAAATATCACAAAGAAGAACACGCTCAAATATCACAGAGAAGAACACGCTCAAATATCACATCACAAAGAAGAACACGCTCAAATATCACATCACAAAGAAGAACACGCTCAAATATCACATCACAGAGAAGAACACACGCTCAAATATCACATCACAAAGAGAAGACACGCTCAAATATCACATCACAGAGAAGAACACGCTCAAATATCACAGAGAAGAACACGCTCAAATGTCACAGAGAAGAACACGCTCAAATATCACATCACAAAGAAGAACACGCTCAAATATCACATCACAAAGAAGAACACGCTCAAATATCACAGAGAAGAAACACGCTCAAATGTCACAGAGAAGAACACGCTCAAAAATATCACATCACAAAGAAGAACACGCTCAAATATCACACAGAGAAGAACACGCTCAAATATCACATCACAAAGAAGAACACGCTCAAATATCACAGAGAAGAACACGCTCAAATATCACATCACAAAGAAGAACACGCTCAAATATCACAGAGAGAAGAACACGCTCAAATATCACATCACAAAGAGAACACGCTCAAATATCACAGAGAAGAACACGCTCAAATATCACATCACAAAGAAGAACACGCTCAAATATCACATCACAGAGAAGAACACGCTCAAATATCACATCACAGAGAAGAACACGCTCAAATATCACAGAGAAGAACACGCTCAAATATCACAGAGAAGAACACGCTCAAATATCACAAAGAAGAACACGCTCAAATATCACAGAGAAGAACACGCTCAAATATCACATCACAAAGAAGAACACGCTCAAATATCACATCACAGAGAAGAACACGCTCAAAATATCACATCACAGAGAAGAAGAACACGCTCAAATATCACAGAGAAGAACACGCTCAAATATCACAGAGAAGAACACGCTCAAATATCACATCACAAAGAAGAACACGCTCAAATATCACATCACAGAGAGAAGAACACGCTCAAATATCACATCACAGAGAAGAACACGCTCAAATATCACAGAGAAGAACACGCTCAAATATCACATCACAAAGAAGAACACGCTCAAATATCACATCACAAAGAAGAACACGCTCAAATATCACATCACAAAGAAGAACACGCTCAAATATCACAGAGAAGAACACGCTCAAATATCACAGAGAAGAACACGCTCAAATATCACATCACAAAGAAGAACACGCTCAAATATCACAGAGAAGAACACGCTCAAATATCACATCACAAAGAAGAACACGCTCAAATATCACAGAGAAGAACACGCTCAAATGTCACATCACAGAGAAGAACACGCTCAAATATCACATCACAAAGAAGAACACGCTCAAATATCACATCACAAAGAAGAACACGCTCAAATATCACATCACAAAGAAGAACACGCTCAAATATCACATCACAAAGAAGAACACGCTCAAATATCACATCACAGAGAAGAACACGCTCAAATATCACATCATCACAAAGAAGAACACGCTCAAATATCACATCACAAAGAAGAACACGCTCAAATATCACAGAGAAGAACACGCTCAAATGTCACAGAGAAGAACACGCTCAAATATCACATCACAGAGAAGAACACGCTCAAATATCACAGAGAAGAACACGCTCAAATATCACATCACAAAGAAGAACACGCTCAAATATCACATCACAAAGAAGAACACGCTCAAATATCACATCACAAAGAAGAACACGCTCAAATATCACAGAGAAGAACACGCTCAAATATCACAGAGAAGAACACGCTCAAATATCACATCACAAAGAAGAACACGCTCAAATATCACAGAGAAGAACACGCTCAAATATCACATCACAAAGAAGAACACGCTCAAATATCACAGAGAAAGAACACGCTCAAATGTCACATCACAGAGAAGAACACGCTCAAATATCACATCACAAAGAAGAACACGCTCAAATATCACATCACAAAGAGAAACACGCTCAAATATCACAGAGAAGAACACGCTCAAATATCACATCACAAAGAAGAACACGCTCAAATATCACAGAGAAGAACACGCTCAAATGTCACATCACAGAGAAGAACACGCTCAAATATCACAGAGAAGAACACGCTCAAATATCACATCACAGAGAAGAACACGCTCAAATATCACATCACAAAGAAGAACACGCTCAAATATCACATCACAAAGAAGAACACGCTCAAATATCACATCACAGAGAAGAACACGCTCAAATATCACATCACAAAGAAGAACACGCTCAAATATCACATCACAAAGAAGAACACGCTCAAATATCACAGAGAAGAACACGCTCAAATGTCACAGAGAAGAACACGCTCAATATATCACATCACAAAGAAGAACACGCTCAAATATCACAGAGAAGAACACGCTCAAATATCACATCACAAAGAAGAACACGCTCAAATATCACAGAGAAGAACACGCTCAAATATCACATCTTTGTGTTACGATTATTGTGAGAAGCATAAATACGATTTCACCATTATCTCAAACAACTGTGAGAGCTGAGACAAAAAAACACCTCGTCTAACACTAGCCCCGCCTCTCCTCCTGGTATTTAACACTAGCCCCGCCTCTCCTCCTGGTATTTAACACTAGCCCCGCCTCTCCTCCTGGTATTTAACACTAGCCCCGCCTCTTCTCCCTGGTATTTAACACTAGCCCCGCCTCTCCTCCTGGTATTTAACACTAGCCCCTCCTCTTCTCCTGGTATTTAACACTAGCCCCGCCTCCTCCCTGGTATTTAACACTAGCCACGCCTCCTCCCTGGTATTTAACACTAGCCACGCCTCTTCTCCTGGTATTTAACACTAGCCACGCCTCTTCTCCTGGTATTTAACACTAGCCACGCCTCTTCTCCTGGTATTTAACACTAGCCCCGCCTCTTCTCCTGGTATTTAACACTAGCCCCGCCTCCTCCCTGGTATTTAACAGTTGCTCGACAGGATGCTGTTGTATTGTTCTTTGATGTTCTCTGTACATTTGTTTTGTGTTTTGTGATGTTTCTGTGAAGCTCTTTGGTGCAGCTCATGTTGTTTTAAATGTTTTGTGGAGATAAAGGTGAATTTGAAGTGATTAGCTCAGAGTGAATGTGACGTTAATGTGACCTACACAGTCACAGTTCAGAGTTCAGATGACCTGACATGACTTCATTTTGCTTTACGGTTGAACTGTTGTTATTTTGGGAGTATTTTTAGACCAGATAACGATGACACAGACACAAATAGTGCACACATCGACTGTTTCCACATTTGTAAGAAACGTTTGTGCTGCTCGAGTCTGTGCAGCTCTGTGTTTCTGCTGACGTCAAATCGATACAATACTGATCCTTATAAAACATCACCTGATGTCCTGACTCACGTTATGACAGACTCACCTCTCTGCACTCCGAGGATCCAGTCGTGTTCAAGTCATGTTTCTATAAGAAGAAAAGAATCACAAACATGAACAAAAATATCTGTGGTGTGGAAAAAGGAGCATAAAAATATATAACAACAGCAGAATGTTTCCAGCCACATGTTGTTTCCAAGAGCCACTTTTTGTCCTCCTGACTCCCCCGACTGAGCCACAAACTCACCAC
Organism: Periophthalmus modestus; assembly: GCA_019594935.1. Classification (NCBI taxonomy): domain Eukaryota; kingdom Metazoa; phylum Chordata; class Actinopteri; order Gobiiformes; family Gobiidae; genus Periophthalmus; species Periophthalmus modestus. The sequence goes on along the minus strand of JAIEZT010001390.1, from coordinate 14,338,532 downwards.
AAACTGACCAGCCCCAAGGCCCGAGCTCCACCATGTGACCTCAGGTCAGAGGTCACGTGATGTACCAACAAACTGCGGTTTGGCCTCTTAAAAACATACACTGTTTGTGTAAATGGACATAGCTAAACCGCTAACTGCTGATCACGGTGCACTTCAGCTCCATCGACTCTGGCTCCAGTTCACTTTCTATTGTAAAACTGTGTCTCTGTCCCTGCTGCTTCAGACTCATGTTGGTCTTAAATGTTCGTATTAACCCTCTACATGATCCTGGGGTTTTTATTTCACGTCTGTGTCTGTAAATCAACATATGAACATTAATAACAGACACATCAGGTCCTTCTGTCCCCGACGTCGCTCCTGTTAGCGTTAGCAACAGGTTTGATTGAAAAGGCTGAAAGTTTATTTTAACATGTTTGAGCAAAACAAAAATACTGTTGTCCCTCACTGTTTCGCGGATTATTTTTTTGTGCAATTTTGCCTTTTTTTCTTTTTTTTTTTTTTTTTCAGCATCTGAACGTGCATTGTGTTCTGCATCCTGATTGGCTGAGGGACTATAGACCATTGTGTTCTGCGCCCTGATTGGCCGAGGGACTGTAGACCATTGTGTTCTGTGTCCTGATTGGCTTAGGGACTGTAGACCATTGTGTTCTGCGTCCTGATTGGCTGAGGGACTGTAGACCATTGTGTTCTGCGTCCTGATTGGCTGAGGGACTGTAGACCATTGTCCATCAGTCTCCTCCGTGTCTCCTGTACAGTACAGAATGTGTCAGACAAATTTACATAAATGTTGGATCAGTGTGACTCTGAAGTGCTGTATGTTTGCGAGTTTTCTCCCCGACAAAACCCACAATGTCGATGAAACGTTCTGCACCGACAAAGGCACCGACGAAGGTTTGAACTTTGTGTTTAAACAAGAGAGAAATGTGAGAAAATGTTAATGTGTGAGAAAAGTGTATAAAGTGTGTGGTGAGGGTGTATAAAGTGTATAAAGTGTGTGATGAGGGTTATAAAGTGTATAAAGTGTGTGGTGAGGGTGTATAAAGTGTATAAAGTGTGTGGTGAGGGTGTATAAAGTGTATAAAGTGTGTGGTGAGGGTGTATATAAAGTGTATAAAGTGTGTGGGTGAGGGTGTATAAAGTGTATAAAGTGTGTGGTGAGGGTGTATAAAGTGTATAAAGTGTGTGGTGAGGGTGTATAAAGTGTATAAAGTGTGTGGTGAGGGTGTATAAAGTGTATAAAGTGTGTGATGAGGGTGTATAAAGTGTATAAAGTGTGTGGTGAGGGTGTATAAAGTGTATAAAGTGTGTGATGAGGGTGTATAAAGTGTATAAAGTGTGTGGTGAGGGTGTATAAAGTGTATAAATAGTGTGTGTGTGAGGGGTTTATAAAGTGTATAAAGTGTGTGGTGAGGGTGTATAAAGTGTATAAAGTGTGTGGTGAGGGTGTGTATAAAGTGTATAAAGTGTGTGGTGAGGGGTTTATAAAGTGTACTGGGTTATTTTTAGAACGTGACCCCGAGATAAACCCGGGACCAGTGTTAACAGTAAAAATAAAAACAGAAACGATCGATTCAGTTGTTTCTGTTGAACAAAATTCAGTTCAAATCTTTATCAAAATCACCACATTTGAAGCATTTGAAGTACATTTTTACACAGGTACTTTAATACTTTTACTTCAGTAGATTTTTTCATGAGATACTTTTCCTTGAGTATTTTTTGCTGCAGTGTACTTTTACTTCAGTAACAGGCCTGAGCCGTTCCATTTGTTTTGCTGTTGAAGTTTAAATGTAGTTCGCTCCTGTGGTCAAACATAAAACCTAAAATGGAGTTTTTATTGTTTTTATTATAGTCTCGTCTAAACTCTGTGTTTGTCTTTTAACATTTATTTGTCCAAAGTCGGGTAAAAGTCTTAAGTGATTAGTGTCACAGACCCCACCCACATGACTAAGTCCACTGAGGACCACCCAGATTCATCAGACTAAACAAATCATACATACGTAAATGAATAAATGAATAAATAAATAAATAAATAAATAAATAAATAAATAAATAAATAAATAAATAAATAAATAAATAAATAAATAAATAAATAAATAAATAAATAAATAAATAAATAAATAAATAAATAAATAAATAAATAAATAAATAAATAATAGTTCTTCCATGTAGTAAACACGAGGAGTTCACACATAAATTGGAAACATAAGTTGGGTCGCAGTGTGACTCTGAAGTGCTGTATATTTGTAAGTTTTCTCCACGACACTGGCTACAGTGATGAAGATTCTGATGTTTTAATATGAACCTCACACAGAATGTTTCCCTCTGGTGCCATGTTTCCACAGACAGAGCCTCATTTAGCCCATGTCAGGTGTTTGTGACGGGGCTGTGAGCAGGTCCCTCTGTCAGCGGGTCTCACACTGCTGCAGTCGGGACTTTGGTGTGGACTCAGCTGCTCTTTTCCTCCCCCAGGACCCCGCACATTTAACCCTCTGACTGCACAGTGTAATGTGGAGTCTGCTGTAAACTCACAGTCTAAATAAAAGTGTCCTTCAGATGTGTCTTACCTCTATGATCTCAAAGCTGCTGGTGTTTAGTCTTAAAACAAAACTGGTTCCTCCAGCGTACATTTCTCCATCGTCCTGTTTGTACAGAAACACCGTGTGGTTCTGTGTTTCTTCATAATTAAACACCGTCTTCAGAGTATCTGGGGATTATGGGACAGACTTCAGCACGTGCACGAGCGCCTCTTTCATTTGGACAGTCCATCACAAAGGTTTGGACTTCTTAAAGGTTCAAGTCATAAATATCTCTGTACTTACTGTGATGTAATAATCTTGGCGCCTTGTTTGATCCGAGGGGGGGATAGTCCTCTGGGAAAAGGCTCCGGGCCAAATTAAACTCCACAGACAGATAAATGTACAGAAGTATAACCAGCTCCATGGTCAGCAGCGTTTAGAGCTCAGGCTCTGCAATCACAACCTCCACCCAGCACACATCCTCCACCCAGCACACATCCTCCACCCAGAACACATCCTCCTGCGAGAGAGTGTAGGCGACATCAACTGTGGCACAAAACACGAGAGACACGCACAGAGACACGCACGAGAGACACACGAGAGACACACGAGAGACACACACGAGAGACACGCACGAGAGAGACACACGAGAGACACGCACGAGAGAGAAAGAGCAGAGCAGGCGACAGAACTATAGCAACACACACACACACACACGAGTCAGAGCGATCCGTTCACCTCATTCTGTCCTCCCCCTGTGAGAAAAGAGTCATGTCTCTCCCCGGGGCAGGAGCACACACACACACACACACACACACACACACACACACACACACACACACACACACACACACTCTCTCTCTCTCTCTCTCTCTCTCTCTCTCTCTCTCTCTCTCTCTCTCTCTCTCTCTGTGTGAGTCCTGCGCGGTCCAGGGCTTTGGTCCAGGGCTTTGGTCCAGGGCTTTAGTTAAGACCTTACTCCTCCTGTCCTGCTGTGTGTGTCTCACCTGCGCCGCGGTGAGAAATACAATCTGGAAAAAAAAAAGCACATAAATAAATAAATAAGCCTATTCATGTGTAATAATATCAAAAAGCATTAGGAACTATAATATGTTGATTGTTTTCATTTTCCTGTCATATGCAGCATTTTGACTTTTCCCACATTCATTATTTCGTTGGTCGCTATGGCAACAGTCCTAATATTTTTAAGTCACGGACAGGACTTTATTTTATTATTTTTTTCATTGCACACTCTCAAATACAAAAAATCATACAGTATTATTTTCATTGGATCATTATTATATTATTATGATTTTGGAAAAGTCACGTGGTTAAACGAGTGACGCAGGCGTACGTTGATCTTTTCACCAATCACAGGCGAGTCCACGTGACTGGACTTCCGGGTTGGGCGTTTCATGTTAGTCAAATCTAAAACTGCTCCTCCAGGGCCATGGTAAACATTTAACCATCAAAATGTGCATGTTCTGTTAGATCAGGCCTGTACGCGACATGTGTATTTATCCAAGCCTCATGTAGTCAGCTAAACGTGGCTCTTTACAACGTCTGTCTGTGTATAAAACAGGCTGGCTAACAAGCTAAGCTAAAGATGCTACTGCGCTACCCTCTTCTGTGACTCTTCTGTGACTCTTCTGTGGCTCTTCTGTGACTCTTCTGTGACTCTTCTGTGGCTCTTCTGTGGCTCTTCTCTGACTCTGTTGTTTGACTCTGCTCTCTGTTTATAGAGGTTCAGATTCTGTGGAGATTTGGATTGCCCAGACTGGGTTCTTGCAGAAATGAGCACACTGGCTAAACTGGTAAGAAACAGAACATTCATGTTGCCTCTTGATGCTTCTATAGAATCAGGTGAATGTTTCTTTTCTCATATTTGTGGTGATTGTTTATAGTCTAGTGTCAAGATGAAACTACTTTGTGCACAAGTCTTAAAAGATTTACTTGGAGAAGGCATTGATGTAAGTCTGTTTCCTTCTTTTATTCGTCTTTAGTCTATTATCATGTTTTTCACCTTCATGTTTCTCTCCTCAGTATGATAAAGTCACAAAACTTACAGCAGACGCAAAGTTTGGTAAATTGAATATTTTTAAATGCACTTAAACACTGAGCCATATGACCACAGTCCCACAGTTTGAAGTTTGTATTTGTTCTTTCAGAAAGTGGAGACATTAAGGCGAGCGTGGCAGTGCTCAGCTTCATCCTGTCCAACGCAGCGAAGCACGACGTGGACTGTGAGTCTCTGTCCAGTGAACTGCAGCAGCTCGGTTTACCTAAAGGTGACACCTGCCAGTGGCCGTGTTTCAAGAGGTTTAGGCCAAACTCAGACTTTGTTAACCCTGAAAAAGAGCTCAGAGTTTTCTGTTTCACAGACATTTGACCTAAACCCTGAGTCAGTTACCACGGTAACTCACCCTGTGACCCTCACCGAGTTTAACCAGAGCAGCTCCTGAAGGAGAGCTCCGACTGGACGGCCACAGATGGACCAGGTGCACTAATAATTAGCAAATTTAATTTAAAATCTGAACTCAAATATTAAAATTGGCATTTTAAACTTTTTAATGAGAGTTTAATATTTTTTATTTAAGTGTGATGCAGCAAAATTGTATCGGCCTTTTGACTAATATTATGTGACTCTTCAAACTAAAAAAGGATAAACTGATTAAACACGTTTATTTTATATTAACCCTGATGCACAGTCACATGACTTCCTGACGCTCTAAGATGGCTGCCTCCTGTGGTTTACCGTTGCCATGGTGAATCCTATTATCTGGGATCCATTGATAACATCTTGTGTCTTCTGCTAAATTCAGGGTTTATAATGGCTCAATCCAAACTCTGTTAAAAATCTCTCCTTCCTTCTCCTCCCTTCTCCATCCTTCTCCTCCCTTCTCCTTCCTTCTCCTCCCTTCTCCTTCCTTCTCCTTCCTTCTCCATCCTTCTCCATCCTTCTCCATCCTTCTCCTTCCTTCTCCTTCCTTCTCCTTCCTTCTCCATCCTTCTCCTCCCTTCTCCTTCCTTCTCCTCCCTTCTCCTTCCTTCTCCTTCCTTCTCCTTCCTTCTCCATCCTTCTCCTCCCTTCTCCTTCCTTCTCCTCCCTTCTCCTTCCTTCTCCTTCCTTCTCCATCCTTCTCCATCCTTCTCCATCCTTCTCCTTCCTTCTCCTCCCTTCTCCTTCCTTCTCCTTCCTTCTCCTTCCTTCTCCATCCTTCTCCTTCCTTCTCCTTCCTTCTCCATCCTTCTCCTTCCTTCTCCTTCCTTCTCCATCCTTCTCCTTCCTTCTCCTTCCTTCTCCATCCTTCTCCTTCCTTCTCCTTCCTTCTCCTTCCTTCTCCTTCCTTCTCCTTCGCCTTGACCTTTGAGAGCTGCATTATGGGTCTACAATAAGGATGAAGGAGGAGCAGTGAAGAGGAGGAGCTGCTTGTGGTGGATTCAGACTCTCACCTGTGAGTTTTCTATCTGCCCCAAACTCGTTTAGTGAAGCAGAAAACTCTGAGTTGTTTGTCCCAGAGTTAATTTAAGTTTTTTTGTGAAACTGAAAGGTCATAACACACAATCCACAACAGTCTCTGTACAACATGAAACATGCTCTTTTATGTTTATTTTTCAGTTTTTAAAAAATATAGTTTATCATGTTGGAAGTTGTCTAACATGAATCTACCAACTTGTGTTTGTCGTCTCAGAGCACACAACAGGCCTGTGCAAATCATATGAAGACAAACACTCAGCCCTGCGGGACAGACTGAAGGAGATGAGCCTGAGATGTAAGTGTTTGTCAAAGAAAACGCTGTGTGAAAACGCTGTGTGAAAACGCTGTGTGAAAACGCTGTGTGAAAACGCTGTGTGAAAACGCTGTGGTCAGAGTCAGTGTGAGGTGTCTGTCTGCAGTGGGACGTCTTGAGTCTGTGTCGTGGCGCGTCGATTACACTTTAAGCTCCAGTGAAATGAAGGACGTGAATGAGCCCAGTGTTCAGCTCAAACTGCAGGTGAAAGGAGCAGAGTCAGGAGCCTCTGAGACCACAGTGGTGTCAGTGTCTGCTGACAAGTTCAGAGTCCTGCTTTGTGGTCAGTGTTTTATTCCACTTTTATTCTTGTTATTTGACTAAACCCAGTGGAGTGACGGGTCGTGGCTGTTTTCTCTTTTGTTTTTCAGAGCTTAAACAGGCTCAGAGTCTGATGAATTCTCTGCAGTGAAGGATGAAAAAAGCTGAAGTGAACTACACCCAGAGGCCAAAGTACTCCACACTGTACTCTTTGTGTTCATGTAAATAATTCTGCTGTAACACTGTTTTTGCACAAACATTTTAGCTGATTTATATAAATGAATTTATTACATTTAATAAATGTGTCTGTGTCTTTTTTATCACGTCTGTTGCACTGAGAAATAGTTGAATCTGATTTGGATTTGCTCCTGTGCTGCTGCAGCGCGGTAAAGCCACTGATTAAAAAAACAGTAAAAATAAAACTACAAACAAGATGGACGACGAAATCTCGCGAGACTTCTGAAATCACGCTCTCATGTTGTACAACTCCTGTTTGGTAACAGCAGCGTGGGTCGTGTTTGCGCGGAGTTTCTAAACTGTTTCGTTGGGTGAGTTCAGCGCTGAAGCGTTTTGTTTTACGCAGAGTTCAGTCAAATAAATATTTATCATAGTTTGTGTTACTCGCCCTGAGAACGAGCATCAGCGGAGCCGCCGTGACTCTGTGACTCTGTCTGTGTCTCTGTCTGTGACTCTGTCTGTGTCTCTGTCTGTGTCTCTGTGACTCTGTCTGTGTCTCTGTCTGTGACTCTGTGACTCTGTCTGTGACTCTGTCTGTGTCTCTGTCTGTGTCTCTGTCTGTGTCTCTGTGACTCTGTCTGTGTCTCTGTCTGTGACTCTGTGACTCTGTCTGTGACTCTGTCTGTGTCTCTGTCTGTGTCTCTGTCTGTGTCTCTGTGACTCTGTCTGTGTCTCTGTCTGTGACTCTGTGACTCTGTCTGTGTCTCTGTCTCTGTCTGTGACTCTGTCTGTGACTCTGTCTGTGACTCTGTGTCTCTGTCTGTGTCTCTGTCTGTGACTCTGTCTGTGACTCTGTCTGTGACTCTGTCTGTGACTCTGTCTGTGAGCATGTGTGGCTCCTGTTTGGCTCCTGTGTGGCTCGTATTTGGCTCATGTTTGGCTCCTGGTTGGCTGCTGTTCGGCTCCTGTGTGGCTCTTGTGTGGCTCCTGAGTGGCTCCTGCATGGCTCCTGCGTGGCTCCTGTGTGGCTCATATTTGGCTCATGTTTGGCTCCTGGTTGGCTGCTGTTCGGCTCCTGTGTGGCTCCTGAGTGGCTCCTGTGTGGCTCCTGCGTGGCTCCTGTGTGGCTCATATTTGGCTCATATTTGGCTCCTGGTTGGCTTCTGTTCGCCTCCTGTGTGGCACCTGCATGGCTCCTGCGTGGCTCCTGTGTGGCTCCTGTGATCATGGTCTCTCTTCATAAACAGGAGTTTTGCTGTGACTCTGGGGGTGGATCATTGTGCAGTGAATCTGCAGGTTCAGTTTGCAGATTGTCCCCCACAGCCTGTTTTTAGGATGTTTGAAGTGTTTTTAACAGTATAACTCAGACAGATCGTCCCTCACAGCCTGTTTTTTAGGATGTTTAAAAGTGTTTTTAACAGTATAACTCAGACAGATCGTCCCCCACAGCCTGTTTTTTAGGATTTTAAGTTTTTAACAGTATAACTCAGACAGATCATTCCCCACAGCCTGTTTTTAGGATGTTTAAAGTGTTTTTAACAGTATAACTCAGACAGATCGTCCCCCACAGCCTGTTTTTAGGATGTTTGAAGTGTTTTTAACAGTATAACTCAGACAGATCGTCCCCCACAGCCTGTTTTTAGGATGTTTAAAGTGTTTTTAACAGTATAACTCAGACAGATCGTCCCCCACAGCCTGTTTTTTTATGTTTTTAAAGTGTTTTTAACAGTATAACTCAGACAGATCATTCCCCACAGCCTGTTTTTTTAGGATGTTTGAAGTGTTTTTAACAGTATAACTCAGACAGATCGTCCCCCACAGCCTGTTTTTTAGGATGTTTTAAGTGTGTTTTTAACAGTATAACTCAGACAGATCGTCCCTCACAGCCTGTTTTTTAGGATGTTTAAAAGTGTTTTTAACAGTATAACTCAGACAGATCGTCCCCCGCAGCCTGTTTTTAGGGATGTTTAAAGTGTTTTTTTAACAGTATAACTCAGACAGATCGTCCCCGCAGCCTGTTTTTAGGATGTTTAAAGTGTTTTTAACAGTATAACTCAGACAGATCGTCCCCCGCAGCCTGTTTTTAGGATGTTTAAAGTGTTTTTAACAGTATAACTCAGACAGATCATTCCCCACAGCCTGTTTTTAGGATGTTTAAAGTGTTTTTAACAGTATATCTCAGATTGTTCCCCACAGCCTGTTTTTAGGATGTTTAAAGTGTTTTTAACAGTATAACTCAGACAGATCGTCCCCCGCAGCCTGTTTTTAGGATGTTTAAAGTGTTTTTAACAGTATAACTCAGACAGATCATTCCCCACAGCCTGTTTTTAGGATGTTTAAAGTGTTTTTAACAGTATAACTCAGACAGATCGTTCCCCGCAGCCTGTTTTTAGGATGTTTAAAGTGTTTTTAACAGTATAACTCAGACAGATCGTCCCCCGCAGCAGCCTGTTTTTAGGATGTTTAAAGTGTTTTTAACAGTATAACTCAGACAGATCGTCCCCCGCAGCCTGTTTTTAGGATGTTTTAAAGTGTTTTTAACAGTATAACTCAGACAGATCATTCCCCACAGCCTGTTTTTTAGGATGTTTAAAGTGTTTTTAACAGTATATCTCAGATTGTCGTCCCCACAGCCTGTTTTTAGGATGTTTAAAAGTGTTTTTAACAGTATAACTCAGACAGATCGTCCCCCCAGCCTGTTTTTTTAGGATGTTTAAAGTTTTTTTAACAGTATAACTCAGACAGATCATTCCCCACAGCCTGTTTTTAGGATGTTTAAAGTGTTTTTAAACAGTATAACTCAGACAGATGTTTTTAACAGTATAACTCCCAGACAGATCGTTCCCCGCAGCCTGTTTTTAGGATGTTTAAAGTGTTTTTAACAGTATAACTCAGACAGATCGTCCCCCACAGCCTGTTTTTAGGATGTTTAAAGTGTTTTTAACAGTATAACTCAGACAGATCATTCCCCACAGCCTGTTTTTAGGATGTTTAAAGTGTTTTTAATGTGTTGTTTCAGGTGAGCTGACATCATGCCAGAGGGGCCTGAGCTGCACCTGGCGAGTCTCTACATAAACCGAGAGTGTGAGGGCGTGCTGTTCACCGGGGCCGTGCGGAAGTCTGAGGTCAGTAAGAACCCGGATGTGTCCTTCAGCTGTGAGGCCTACACCATCAGCGCCACCTCCAGAGGGAAGGAGGTGAAGCTGACCCTGACGCCCGCGGGTGCGGAGGGCGGAGGGCGGAGCGCAGACGCACCCGGACCCATGGACATCGTGTTCCGCTTCGGCATGTCGGGGTTGTTCAAGATGACCCCAGAGGATGAGCTGCCCAAACACGCTCACTTAAGCTTCTACACCAAAGAGCCGCGGCGCCGAGTGCTGAGCTTTGTGGACACGCGGCGCTTTGGGACCTGGCACCCGGACGGAACCTGGCAACAAGACCGGGGCCCGTGTGTCATGTTTGAGTATAAGAGCTTTAGGTCAGCAGCACTGAGCGCACACGTGCTGACAAACAACATGCAAACATACAACATACATACAAACATATAAATAACATGCAAACAACATACAAACAACATACAAACATATAAACAACATACAAACAACATGCAAACAACATACAAACATATAAACAACATACAAACAACATACATACAAACAACATACATACAACATACAAACAACATGCAAACATATAAACTACATACAAACAACATACAAACCACATGCAAACAACATGCAAACAACATACAAACATGCAACATACATACAAACATATAAATAACATGCAAACAACATACAAACAACACACAAACATGCAAACAACATGCAAACAACATGCAAACAACATACAAACAACATGCAAACAACATGCAAACAACATACAAACATATAAACAACATACAAACATATAAACAACATGCAAACAACATGCAAACAACATGCAAACAACATACAAACAACATACAAACATATAAACAACATGCAAACAACATACAAACAACATGCAAACAACATGCAAACATATAAACAACATGCAAACAACATACAAACAACATGCAAACAACATGCAAACATATAAACAACATGCAAACAACATACAAACATGCAAACAACATATAAAATGTTGGAAATGTTGATGACATCAGCTGTGAGGTGAGACAAACTCCTCCCTCCGTTCTGCAGGGAGCGTGTTCTGTCGCGGCTGTCGGACTCGGCCTTTGACCGACCCGTCTGTGAAGTGCTGCTCAACCAGAAATACTTCAACGGCATCGGCAACTACCTGAGAGCCGAGATACTGCACAGGTAAGACACCCGAGTCACCACGACGACCACCCGAGTCACCACGACAACCACCCGAGTCACCACGACGACCACCCGGGTCACCACGACGACCACCCGGGTCACCACAACGACCACCCGGGTCACCACGACGACCACCCGAGTCACCACGACAACCACCGACACTGCAGCACACACTCACTCATCTGAAGGTTGCCGGTTTGAGTCCCGCTCTCTTGAGTTGTACATGTGGTTTCAAAGTCTCAGCCTGAGCTCAGGGACGTTTCCTTCACTTTCCCCAGAGTTTGAAAAAAAATCTATAAAATAATAATCAGCTAATCATCTCTGTGGTGTCTCACGGCCACAAGAACATCATTTAATCTCACATTTGTTTATGAATTTTAAGTTTTAATTGTGTTTTTTTTGGACTGAAAACTGTTTTGGACGAGATTCTACTTCAACCATCGCAGCTCACAACAGGGTTTTCTATTCACCGTACACCAGGTCAGGACCAGAGCTACGACCCGAGTCAGGACCAGGACTGGGGTCAGGACCAGAGCCAGGACCAGAGCCAGGACCAGGACCGGGGTCAGGACCAGAGTCAGGACCCGAGTCAGGACCAGAGCTACGACCCGAGTCAGGACCAGTGCTACAACCCGAGTCAGGACCCGAGTCAGGACCCGAGTCAGGACCCGAGTCAGGACCAGAGTCAGGACCAGAGCCAGGACCAGAGCCAGGACCAGAACCAGGACCAGAGTCAGGACCAGAGCTACGACCCGAGTCAGGACCAGAGCCAGGACCAGAGCCAGGACCAGAGCCAGGACCAGAACCAGGACCAGAGTCAGGACCAGGACCAGGGTCAGGACCCAAGGCAGGACCAGAGTCAGGACCAGAGCCAGGACCAGGGTCAGGACCAGAGCTACGACCCGAGTCAGGACCAGGACCGGGGTCAGGACTAAAGCCAGGACTAGGGTCAGGACTAAAGCCAGGACCAGGGTCAGGACCAGAGTCAGGACCAGGGTCAGGACCAGGACCAGAGTCAGGACCAGAGCCAGAGTCAGGACCAGAGCCAGAGTCAGGACCAGAGCCAGTACCAGGACCAGAACCAGGGTCAGGACCAGAGCTACGACCCGAGTCAGGACCAGAGCCAGAGTCAGGACCCGAGTCAGGACCCGAGTCAGGACCAGAGCCAGGACCAGAGCCAGGACCAGAGCCAGGACCAGAGCCAGAGTCAGGACCCCAGTCAGGACCAGAGCCAGAGTCAGGACCAGAGTCAGGACCAGAGTCAGGACCAGAGTCAGGACCAGAGTCAGGACCAGAGTCAGGACCAGAGTCAGGTTTATGAACAGGTAGGTTTAGGGTTTTTGGTTAAATTTGAGTCTTGACAAAACTGAGCCTGAATTTTTGGTCAAAAGAAAGTTTTAAGTATTTAGTTTAAGTAAAGTTAAAGTTAAAGTTTTGAACAGATCACAAAAATCCTGTTAATGAGGCTCAACTTTAATATTTGCTGTTTTATATCTGCTGATTATGAAATGAATTCTCCAGTGAGAACAGCAGCTGTGATGGACGTGGAACATTCTGCAAATGCCAAGAATTTAGGGAGTTGTGGACGTTGGTATCGCTCGGCTGGTTTTCGCTCGGCCCGTTTTCGCTCGGCCCGTTTTCGCTCGGCCCGTTAGTCTCCGTCGCTCCTTCAAACACGGCCCTGCTGAGAGCGGAGGAGCACCCTGCCTCTGAACAGTCGTCCTTGAGTTGTGTTTTTGTCAGATTCTCAGTGTGGCCTTTGTTTGGTCTAAAGGAGTTTCCTGTGTGAAGGACACAGAGAGAATAGTTTGTTACTGGCTCCATAACCTTGTTCTGGCGCCTCGTGGGCAGCTGATGACTGATACGACCATGTGAAAAGAGCATTGTGTTTGTTCCATAGAAGTGATCACGTCGCACTTCCTACTCCATCGACTCTGGCTCCAGTTCACTTTCTATTGTAAAACTGTGTCTCTCTCTGTCTCTGCTGCTTCAGACTCATGTTGGTCTTAAATGTTCGTATTAACCCTCTACATGATCCTGGGGTTTTTATTTCACGTCTGTGTCTGTAAATCAACATATGAACATTAATAACAGACACATCAGGTCCTTCTGTCCCCGACGTCACTCCTGTTAGCGTTAGCAACAGGTTTGATTGACAGCGGTGTGGGCGGGAACAGCCTCTCTCCTGATTGGCTCTTTGGTTGCTATGACACTCGTGGTCTCTGCTCCTGCTCCGGCCTCGAGGAGCTTCATGTGGAGCTGAAGCTGTGGAGACGTCTCAGTCTGTGTTTGTTCTCAGGCTGAACATCGCCCCGTTTGAATGTGCCAGGACTGTCCTCACCGGGCTGGACGTGGAGGATGTGTGCGACGCCCAACAACTGGTGAGCAACACACATACACACGAGCAACACACACACGAGCAACACACATGAGCAACACACACACACACACATGAGCAACACACACACATGAGCAACACACACACATGAGCAACACACACACACACAGACATGAGCAACACACACGAGCAACACACACACATGAGCAACACACACACACACAGACATGAGCAACACACACGAGCAACACACACACACGAGCAACACACACATGAGCAACACACACACACACACACATGAGCAACACACACATGAGCAACACACACATGAGCAACACACACGAGCAACACACACACGAGCACAACACACACGAGCAACACACACACGAGCAACACACACGAGCAACACACGAGCAACACACACACGAGCAACACACACACGAGCACACACACACACACACACACACGAGCAACACACGAGCAACACACACATGAGCAACACACACACGAGCAACACACACACACACACGAGCAACACACACCTGAGCAACACACACACACACGAGCAACACACACACACACACACACGAGCAACACACACCTGAGCAACACACACACACACGAGCAACACACACGAGCAACACACACATGAGCAACACACACACTCTACATTAGACTCTACATTAGACTCTGTGTTAGACTCTACATTAGACTCTGTGTTAGACTCTACATTAGACTCTGTGTTAGACTCTACATTAGACTCTGTGTTAGACTCTACATTAGACTCTGTGTTAGACTCTACATTAGACTCTACATTAGACTCTGTGTTAGACTCTACATTAGACTCTGTGTTAGACTCTACATTAGACTCTGTTAGACTCTGTGTTAGACTCTGTGTTAGACTCTACATTAGACTCTACATTAGACTCTACGTTAGACTCTGTGTTAGACTCTACATTAGACTCTACATTAGACTCTACATTAGACTCTGTGTTAGACTCTACATTAGACTCTGTTAGACTCTGTGTTAGACTCTGTGTTAGACTCTACATTAGACTCTACATTAGACTCTACATTAGACTCTACATTAGACTCTGTGTTAGACTCTGTGTTAGACTCTGTGTTAGACTCTACATTAGACTCTACATTAGACTCTGTGTTAGACTCTACATTAGACTCTACATTAGACTCTACATTAGACTCTACATTAGACTCTGTGTTAGACTCTACGTTAGACTCTACATTAGACTCTACATTAGACTCTGTGTTAGACTCTGTGTTAGACTCTACGTTAGACTCTACATTAGACTCTGTGTTAGACTCTACGTTAGACTCTACATTAGACTCTACATTAGACTCTGTGTTAGACTCTACATTAGACTCTGTGTTAGACTCTACATTAGACTCTACATTAGACTCTACATTAGACTCTGTGTTAGACTCTGTGTTAGACTCTACATTAGACTCTACATTAGACTCTACATTAGACTCTGTGTTAGACTCTACGTTAGACTCTACATTAGACTCTACATTAGACTCTGTGTTAGACTCTACGTTAGACTCTACATTAGACTCTACATTAGACTCTGTGTTAGACTCTACATTAGACTCTGTGTTAGACTCTACATTAGACTCTACATTAGACTCTACATTAGACTCTGTGTTAGACTCTACGTTAGACTCTACATTAGACTCTACATTAGACTCTACATTAGACTCTGTGTTAGACTCTACATTAGACTCTACATTAGACTCTGTGTTAGACTCTACATTAGACTCTGTGTTAGACTCTACATTAGACTCTGTGTTAGACTCTACATTAGACTCTGTGTTAGACTCTACATTAGACTCTGTGTTAGACTCTACATTAGACTCTGTGTTAGACTCTACATTAGACTCTGTGTTAGACTCTACATTAGACTCTGTGTTAGACTCTACATTAGACTCTGTGTTAGACTCTACATTAGACTCTACGTTAGACTCTACATTAGACTCTGTGTTAGACTCTAGATTAGACTCTACATTAGACTCTGTGTTAGACTCTACATTAGACTTTACATTAGACTCTGTGTTAGACTCTGTGTTAGACTCTACATTAGACTCTACATTAGACTCTACATGAATACAGTGACGTGTGTAGGTGTGTGTTTTTGTGCGTTATCAGGTGTCGTGTGTTTTCTGATCCTCTCGTGTCCTGGTTTGTAAATGACTCACTTCTTACATAATGTGTAACTTTTTTAAAGATGTCCGACTCAAAGCGACGTGTGAAACAGGAGAAACCAGATCTGCTGCGGCTCTGTCACACCGTCCCTCTGGAGGTGGTGAGTCTGGGTGAGTCTGGGTGAGTCTGGGTGAGTCTGGGTGAGTCTGGGTGAGTCTGGATGAGTCTGGGTGAGTCTGGGTGAGTCTGAGTGAGTCTGAGTGAGTCTGAGTGAGTCTGGGTGAGTCTGGGTGAGTCTGGGTGAGTCCGGGTGAGTCCGGGTGAGTCCGGGTGAGTCCGGGTGAGTCCGGGTGAGTCCGGGTGAGTCCGGGTGACTCTGGGTGACTCTGGGTGACTCTGGGTGAGTCTGGGGGAGTCCGGGTGAGTCCGGGTGAGTCCGGGTGAGTCCGGGTGAGTCCGGGTGAGTCCGGGTGAGTTTGGGTGAGTCTGGGTGAGTCTGGGTGAGTCTGGGTGAGTCTGGGTGAGTCTGAGTGAGTCTGAGTGAGTCTGAATGAGTCTGGGTGAGTCTTTTATGATCATTTAGATCATTTAATCTTGTCTGTCTGATGAAATCTTGTTAAACTCATATTTTCATCTCGAAGGTGGAAAGGGCTACGATCCAGAAAAGGCGGATTACTCTGCGTTTGAGGCGTGGCTGCAGTGTTACTATGTGGACGGGATGAAGAGTCTGAGGGACGGAAACGGACGAACCATCTGGTTCAGTGTAAGTTTAACATGTCCAACATCATCAGAACAAACTTTAACTCCTGTGTTTTCACCTTTCAGGGAGATGCAGGTCCTATGGCGCCTAAAGGTTTGTGATCAGAGCAGCACCGTCTCACTGTCTCACCGTTTCTCTGTCTCTCTGTCTCTGTCTCTCTGTTTCACTGTCTCACTGTTTCACTGTCTCTCTGTTTCACTGTCTCTCTGTCTCTGTTTCACTGTCTCTCTGTCTCTCTGTTTCACTGTCTCTCTGTTTCACTGTCTCTCTGTTTCACTGTCTCTCTGTTTCACTGTCTGTCTCTCTGTTTCACTGTCTCTCTGTTTCACTGTCTCTCTGTTTCACTGTCTCTCTGTCTCTCTGTTTCACTGTCTCTCTGTCTCTGTTTCACTGTCTCTCTGTTTCACTGTCTCTCTGTTTCACTGTCTCTCTGTCTCTCTGTTTCACTGTCTCTCTGTCTCTGTTTCACTGTCTCTCTGTCTCTCTGTTTCACTGTCTCTCTGTTTCACTGTCTCTCTGTTTCACTGTCTGTCTCTCTGTTTCACTGTCTCTCTGTTTCACTGTCTCTCTGTTTCACTGTCTCTCTGTTTCACTGTCTCTCTGTCTCTCTGTTTCACTGTCTCTCTGTTTCACTGTCTCTCTGTTTCACTGTCTCTCTGTTTCACTGTCTCTCTGTTTCACTGTCTCTCTGTTTCTCTGTCTCTCTGTTTCACTGTCTCTCTGTTTCACTGTCTCTCTGTTTCTCTGTCTCTCTGTTTCTCTGTCTCTCTGTTTCACTGTCTCTCTGTCTCTCTGTTTCACTGTCTCTCTGTCTCTCTGTTTCACTGTCTCTCTGTCTCTCTGTTTCACTGTCTCTCTGTTTCACTGTCTCTCTGTTTCACTCTCTGTTTCACTGTCTCTCTGTTTCACTGTCTCTCTGTCTCTCTGTTTCACTGTCTCTCTGTTTCACTGTCTCTCTGTTTCACTGTCTCTCTGTCTCTCTGTTTCACTGTCTCTCTGTCTCTCTGTTTCACTGTCTCTCTGTTTCACTGTCTCTCTGTCTCTCTGTTTCACTGTCTCTCTGTTTCACTGTCTCTCTGTCTCTCTGTTTCACTGTCTCTCTGTTTCACTGTCTCTCTGTCTCTCTGTTTCACTGTCTCTCTGTCTCTCTGTCTCACTGTTTTAAAATGGGGCAGTTTTCTCCTGGAGCCTTTCAGCCCAAAGAACTTTACATTTTCATCATTAATACAGTACATCTGTGGTAAGAAGCGAGGCTGCCAAACCACACACTCTGTCCCTCTGTCTGTCTCTCTGTCCCTCTGCCCCTCTGTCCTTCTCTCCCTGTCTCTCTGTCACTGTCTCTCTGTCTCTCTGTCCCTCTGTCCTCTGTCTCTCTGTCCTCTGTCTTAGCCCTAACCGGGCCCAGACCTGCTCAGTTTTTGCACATTCTCAGACTGGTTTGGTGAATTCAGTGAAAGTCTGTATTATTTTTATCATCAGGGGCTAAATCACCAAAGGTGAAAAAAAGAGTGAAGAAAGAAGAAAACGACCACGAGTCGACAGTGAAGAAGGTAACGCAGAAAAAGACAGGACTAATGTTTCCTCGTCTCACACCTTCACATCATTCACATGTTCAACACAAACCTGCAGATTCAGGCTGAGTTCTTCTCTCAGACTGAAAACACTCTGTTCCACCTTGTGATGTCATCATGTGGTGATACAGGAAGTGCTCCACTGTGTTTTTAAACTCACCTTCACTAGAATCATTAGAAGAGCTTTATAACCTGTTCATTTCGTGTGGCTCTGGCTCTTAAATGTGTAATGTTTGGTTTGGCATGTGGACTGTTTTGGTTTTGTTTTTAGCCTGCACGACGTCCTGCTGGAAACAAAACTGAGAAAAAGGAGATCAAAAAGGAAACAGTGAACAAACAAAAGATCAAAAAGGAAACAGTGAACAAACAAGCAGTAAAGAAAGAGAACGGGTCAGGATCTGGGAAGAGGGCGGGAAAGGCCCGGGAAACCAGTCCACTTCCGAACAGAAAGAGCAAGTCTGGACCCAACAAGAGGAGCAGCAGAGCGGCCCCCGCAGCAGGTGCACACAGCCACACACCAACTATTCACACAACTGTGCTTTATTTGAACTGACACAACCTGGATTTCAGATTCACAGACGGAGAACAGACGAGTAACAAGACGGAGCAGCAGATGATTACAGGGAATTTTTGTATCTTTTTTAAATATTTGTAATAAATGAACTAAAAACAAAATGTGGCCTTTGTTTTGACCAGAATCATATCGTCTGTATCCACAGACTTTATATAAATGGACAGAGCTAAACTGTTAGCCTCCATGCTACGAACAGGAAGTGATCGTGGTGCATCAGCTCCATCGACTCTGACAGCAGCAGTTACATAGAGAGACGACAGTTTTTACACAGAAAGTGAACAGGAGCCAGACTCATGTTGGTCTTAAATGTTCGTATTAACCCTCTACATGATCCTGGGGGTTTTATTTCACGTCTGTGTCTGTAAATCAACATATGAACATTAATAAACAGTGGTGCAGATGGGAAGAGGCGTTACTTTCAACAGCCTCGCTCCTGATTGGCTCTTTGGTTGCTATGATACTTGTGGTCAGAATTCCATATATAGAACGTCCAATTCACCCCTGTCCCTGCTCCAGCCTCGAGCCTCATCTGGAGCTGAAGCTGTGGTGGCGTCTGTCTCTCGGCCTGTTCAGTCTGTGGTTCTGTCGGTGCCTCATTTGAAGTTTGTCCATCACATAATCAAGAGCCTGGAGTCTGCGGAGCGTAATCATCCTTCAACAACAGAAATGTGCCGGTTTTACAGTGATGAAGGTAAGAATTTGACTGTCAGTGACTGTGTAATGGGTTTTATTTGGACAATGATCACAGCACCAGAAGAAGTGAAATAATTTGAAAAGGTTTGAAGTGGAGGATGATTCCCTGAGGCGTGAGTGGCGCCGCTCGACTCGGCTCCCGTCGCTCCAGGAGGTCACAGCTGCAGAGGAAACAGGGTTTGAGTCACATGAACGTCACTGTGCAGAAAATGTCAGTGTGGATCACTCACTGCCACGCCTCTCTGACAGGAAGTGATGTGCTGAGAGCAGCCGTCACAGCGCCCCCATGTGACTCATACAGGCGCAACACCAGAGCGCGGGTCTGCTCCTCGGACTGGGACAGAGGGACAGGAGGACAAGGGGACAGAGACACAGGGACAGGAGGACGGAGGGACAAGGGGACAGAGACAGAGGGACAGGAGGACGGAGGGACAGGAGGACAAGGGGACAGAGACACAGGGACAGGAGGACGGAGGGACAGGAGGACAAGGGGACAGAGACAGAGGGACAGAGACAGAGGGACAGGAGGACGGAGAGACAGGAGGACAAGAGGACAGAGACAGAAGGACAGGAGGACAAGGGGACAGAGACAGAAGGACAGGAGGACGGAGGGACAAGGGGACAGAGACAGAGGGACAGGAGGACAAGAGGACAGAGACAGAGGGACAGGAGGACAAGGGGACAGAGACAGAGGGACAGGAGGACAAGGGGACAGAGACAGAGGGACAGGAGGACAAGAGGACAGAGACAGAGGGACAGGAGGACGGAGGGACAAGGGGACAGAGGGAAAGAGAGACACAGTAACTTATGACATAATAATAATTGATTGTATTTAGCCTTTCAGACTCCAGGGTCGACGTTCCTCTCTTTTCTGATCTGTTCTGACGTCGTTTCTCAAACCTGGAGCTGTGTTTTGTTTCATTCTCACATTTATATTTTTAGCAGCAGTAGATTTAAACCATTTGACATCATTAGTTTAATTTATTTCTAGAGGGAAACAACACGCACTTCTGTTCGTCAGTTCTCTTTTCAGTTCTTCTTTTCTATCTATAAGTCTTTATTTTTTGTGTCTGGATTAAAGCCGAGGCCGCGTCATGTTTCCAGTTGTATCTGTTTATCGATAATGAAGAGACAGTCCTAAAGTCCTCCTCCTCTCCTCACATACTTTCTGTCTTCACTTGTTTCTTTAGTCTGTGTTTATGGGCGTTAGCGTGAGGCGTTTTCACAGTCTCAGCTGCTGAACTTCACTCTGCCTCAATCACCTCCAAACTCAAACTCACCTTCATCACCCAAACTTTCATGATTGTAGATGGTGTTTCTGGACTCGTACCTGTTTGATGGTCTCGAGGACGACCGCTGGACTGCTGACTGAGAACGCACTCCAGGGAGCAGCCTGTAGGGGGCACTGCGCCAGCCTCAGAGGATAGTTGAGGTTATAAGAGCATCGTATCACCGACGAGTCCTGGAAACTCCCTGGAATCACACGTTTGATCAGACTAAAGCCTCCAGTGACAAGACTTTGAAGCTCCTGTATCACACAAAACTGACTAATCCATGTTCTAATGTTTCCTCCTCAAAAAAACAGACCTGGAGTCATTTTGTATCATGTTTGTGTCTCTATGGTTCTCATCTGTGTGGATCATTCTGGTATAATTTACACATTTAAACCACAATATTCATCTAAAACCACTTCAGAAAACAAACAAATCCACTGACTTCCTCGTTACAAAACTGTGGTGTCCAGTAGAGCTGATGTCACCATAAACATCATTACAACAAAGACATGCTGTAGCGCCCCCTATGGACAGAGCACGTCACAGCAGCACATTTTTTACATTTGTGCCAAAATGACGACGCGACGCTGAAGAATCCTACGAGTATCAACGATTAAGAAAACAAAACTGGAGAAGGAAGTGCGGACGTCACAGGGGGCGTGTCACAGTGGGTGTGTCACAGGGGGCGTGTCACAGGGGGCGTGTCACTGTGGGCGTGTAACAGTGGGAGTGTCTCAGAGGGCGTGTCACAGTGGGCGTGTAAGTCACAAAATGTCGTCTTGAAAATAGTGGATTACACAACTTTAGAGACTCAACGAGAAGAAACGACGAGAACCTGGAGAAACATCTGAAGTTTGAAGAACAGGGAGGATTTAACATAAAACACATCCTCTGTCAAAGTTTGAACATTTAAATCTCTGTCTTTAGAAGTGTAAAAAGTCCTCAAAATGTCTCCTATCACAGTGAAACTGAATCAGGCTGACCTGAGTGTGGCAGGACGGCGTAGGTGAAGTGGTGTGAGCCCATGTCGGCGTGGGCGTCGGGGGCTTTGGGCGCTCTCAGCCTGACCACACAAACATTTATATAAACACATATTTTCTTCAGTGAATGTTTGGAGCTGATGTAAACGGGTCCGGGCGACTCACAGTGACAGGGTCATGACGTTCTTGTGCACAGAGTATCCATATTTACAGTCGTTCAGAAGAGCCACTCCAAAGTTGTGCTCGGACAGATCGGCCCATTTATGACCCCACACCTGGAAAAAGAGACGTCCATGTACACAGAAAAACACTCCATTTATACCATGGTCAGGGAGACTCTGACCTCTGACCTCTGACCAGAGTCCAGAGTTTAGTCCTGCCCTGTTCTGGTTTAGTCCTGGTTTAGTCCTGGTTCAGTCCTGGTTCAGTCCTGGTTTAGTCCTGGTTTAGTCCTGGTTCAGTCCTGGTTCAGTCCTGGTTTAGTCCTGGTTTAGTCCTGGTTTAGTCCTGGTTCAGTCCTGGTTCAGTCCTGGTTTAGTCCTGGTTTAGTCCAGGTTTAGATCTGGTTTAGTCCTGGTTTAGTCCTGGTTTAGTCCTGGTTTAGACCTGGTTTAGACCTGGTTTAGACCTGGTTTAGTCCTGGTTTAGACCTGGTCTAGACCTGGTTTAGTCCTGGTTTAGTCCTGGTTTAGTCCTGGTTTAGTCCTGGTTTAGACCTGGTTTAGACCTGGTTTAGTCCTGGTTTAGTCCCGGTTTAGTCCTGGTTCAGTCCTGGTTTAGACCTGGTTTAGTCCTGGTTTAGACCTGGTTCAGTCCTGGTTTAGACCTGGTTCAGTCCTGGTTTAGTCCTGGTTCAGTCCTGGTTTAGTCCTGGTTCAGTCCTGGTTTAGACCTGGTTTAGTCCCGGTTTAGTCCTGGTTCAGTCCTGGTTTAGTCCTGGTTCAGTCCTGGTTTAGTCCTGGTTTAGTCCTGGTTCAGTCCCGGTTTAGTCCTGGTTTAGACCTGGTTTAGTCCCGGTTTAGTCCCGGTTCAGTCCTGGTTTAGTCCTGGTTTAGTCCTGGTTTAGTCCTGGTTCAGTCCCGGTTTAGTCCTGGTTTAGACCTGGTTTAGTCCCGGTTTAGTCCTGGTTCAGTCCTGGTTTAGTCCTGGTTCAGTCCCGGTTTAGTCCTGGTTTAGACCCGGTTTAGTCCTGGTTCAGTCCTGGTTTAGTCCTGGTTCAGTCCTGGTTTAGTCCTGGTTCAGTCCTGGTTTAGTCCTGGTTTAGTCCTGGTTTAGTCCTGGTTTAGTCCTGGTTTAGACCTGGTTTAGTCCTGGTTTAGTCCTGGTTTAGTCCTGGTTTAGTCCTGGTTCAGTCCTGGTTCAGTCCTGGTTTAGTCCTGGTTTAGTCCTGGTTTAGTCCTGGTTTAGTCCTGGTTCAGTCCTGGTTTAGTCCTGGTTTAGACCTGGTTCAGTCCCGGTTCAGTCCTGGTTTAGTCCTGGTTTAGTCCTGGTTTAGTCCAGCTCGGGGCAGGTCCTGTACCTCAAACCTGGCCCAGTCCCAGGACGTGTTGCGGTGGGTCGGACGCTGGACGTGTCCAAACTGAATCTCATATGTGGCATTGGGGCTGTGCACCTGGACGGGGAATTCAACCTTCAGAAACCTGTGGGACTCGTGCCACTCCACCTGAAACGAGGACGAGACCAGAGCTTCACACTGAGGGTCAGAGCTTCACACAGAGGATCAGAGCTTCACACAGAGGGTCAGAGCTTCACACAGAAGCGGGGTGTCGTACCTGTGTGACCGGGGTGGTACCTGTGTGACGGGGGTCGTACCTGTGTGACTGGGGTGGTACCTGTGTGACCGGGGTCGTACCTGTGTGATCGGGGTGGTACCTGTGTGACCGGGGTCATATCTGTGTGATCGGGGTGGTACCTGTGTGACCGGGGTCATACCTGTGTGACCGGGGCGGTACCTATGTGACCGGGGTGGTACCTGTGTGACGGGGGTGGTACCTGTGTGACCGGGGTGGTACCTGTGTGACGGGGGTCGTACCTGTGTGACCGGGGTCGTACCTGTGTGACGGGGGTGGTACCTGTGTGACGGGGGTCGTACCTGTGTGACCGGGGTCGTACCTGTGTGATGGGGGTCGTACCTGTGTGACCGGGGTGGTACCTGTGTGACCGGGGCCGTACCTGTGTGACTGGGGTCGTACCTGTGTGACTGGGGTCGTACCTGTGTGACGGGGGTCGTACCTGTGTGACGGGGGTCGTACCTGTGTGACGGGGGGGTCGTACCTGTGTGTGGGGGTCGTACTGTGTGTGGTAGGGGGCACATGGCGTCCATCACGATGTCCTGGGTGATGGTGCTCTTGTTGCTGACCCTCAGGCTGAAGCGGACCGTGGCCCTGAGCCGCTCTGAGCTCAGAACACGAGCCGCCTCCAGCACCTCCACCACCGGCCTCCTGGGGCAGTAATGAGTCGTTTAACACCAAGGGGAGGGAAACAAAAGACGGACACTGGAATAATGTCCAGAAATCACTAAAGTCAATAAGACGTCAATGACCAACCAAAGCTTTAATCAGGCTCGACCTGCAGTAAACCTGAGTCTGCTCTGAGGAACACGGTGATTAAAATGTGACTTTTAAAGGAGCAACGCAGGAAGAACAGCTGATATAATGGATCCTCACATCTGAAAATAAAATTCATTTATAGACTTGGTTTAGTCCTGGTCTTGCTCTAGTTTAGTCCTGGTTTAGTCTCAGTTTAGTCCCGGTTTAGTCTCAGTTTAGTCCCGGTTTAGTCTCAGTTTAGTCCTGGTTTAGTCTCAGTTTAGTCCTGGTTTAGTCTCAGTTTAGTCCCGGTTTAGTCCTGGTTTAGACCTGGTTTAGTCTCAGTTTAGTCTCAGTTTAGTCCCGGTTTAGTCCTGGTTTAGACCTGGTTTAGTCTCAGTTTAGTCTCAGTTTAGTCCCGGTTTAGTCTCAGTTTAGTCCCGGTTTAGTCTCAGTTTAGTCCCGGTTTAGTCTCAGTTTAGTCCTGGTTTAGTCTCAGTTTAGTCCTGGTTTAGTCTCAGTTTAGTCCTGGTTTAGTCTCAGTTTAGTCCTGGTTTAGTCTCAGTTTAGTCCTGGTTTAGTCTCAGTTTAGTCCTGCGTTAGTCCTGGTTTAGTCCTGGTTTAGTCCTGGTTTAGTCCTGGTTTAGTCCTGGTTTAGTCTCAGTTTAGTCCTGCGTTAGTCCTGGTTTAGTCCTGGTTTAGTCCTGGTTTAGTCCTGGTTTAGTCCTATAATAGTTTAAGTCCTGAACCACTGAACCGTTTTATTGAAGTGAGATTATATTTGATGATTTTGAACCTTACGTCAGTACTTCACTGTTATGCTGGAGAGTAGTTGTATGTTTTATTTTGCAGTATATCAGTGTCTGGGGGAGACCTGGTCTGCAGGTGGTAGTCCATGACGTCCCAGGCGTCCCAGTACAGAGGCACATCATCAAACAGGACAAACTGGTTTCCATTAGAGCCGTCCAGAAGAGCCTCTCTGCACCAGAGAAACACTTTAAATCATTTATGATGAAACCAGGTCCAGGTCGACAGACAAAACATGTAAAAACTTTGTCTCTCTGTCCCTGTCAGACTCATGTTGGTCTTAAATGTTCGTATTAACCCTCTACATGATCCTGGGTTTTTATTTCACGTCTGTGTCTGTAAATCAACATATGAACATTAATAACAGACACATCAGGTCCTTCTGTCCCCGACGTCGCTCCTGTTAGCGTTAGCAACAGGTTTGATTGACAGCGTTACTAAGCGCCCGCTCTCTGTTAAACCAGCAGTGAAGGGGCGTGACCTTCAACAGCCTCGCTCCTGATTGGCTCTTTGGTTGCTATGATACTCGTCTGCTCTAAATTGTCTCTATTCCTGCTCCGGCCTCGATGAGCTTCATCTGGAGCTGAAGGTGACGTCTCAGTCAGTCACTTCTTTACAGTCTGTGCTCACAGCCTGATTTAAACTGTTTCTCTTCACTCTGAGCCTCGTTTGAAGCTGGTAAAATAATCAGACTTAATAGGACTGTGTTTGCTCTCTTTGAAACCCTCGGTCTGGACCTGGGCCTGGATGAAACTCAAACACTACCTGCCGGACGTGACCAGACGCAGCGACGCCAACGTGCCATCTCTGTTCACAACAGCTCTCAACATCCCATTGTCCATGAGGAGGCTGCCACCGTCCTGAGGAGGGAGGGCACAGAGTCAACCTGAGCACAGGACGAGACGCTGGAAACAACATGAGCTCTGAGGCTCTGAGGCACATTATAGTTATTATCTCTGAGTCTGGGAAATAAACCACCCAAATGTTTATGCAGAAAAACAGGAAATATGAAAAGTGGGTCAAATGAAGCTTTTGAATAATGTGGAAACAAGTTTAGTCCCAGTTTAGACCTTGGTCCTGGTTTAGACCTGGTTTAGACCTGGTTTAGGCCCGCTTTAGTCCCGCTTAAGTCCCGCTTAAGTCCCGCTTTAGTCCCGCTTTAGTCCCGCTTTAGTCCCGCTTAAGTCCCGCTTAAGTCCCGCTTAAGTCCCGCTTAAGTCCCGCTTAAGTCCCGCTTAAGTCCCGCTTTAGTCCCGCTTTAGTCCCGCTTTAGTCCCGCTTTAGTCCCGCTTTAGTCCCGGTTTAGTCCCGCTTTATTCACGCTTTAGTCCCGCTTTAGTCCCTCTTTAGTCCCGCTTTAGTCCCTCTTTAGTCCCTCTTTAGTCCCGCTTTAGTCCCTCTTTAGTCCCTCTTTAGTCCCGCTTTAGTCCCGCTTTAGTCCCGCTTTAGTCCCGCTTTAGTCCCGCTTTAGTCCCGCTTTAGTCCCGCTTTAGTCCCTCTTTAGTCCTCTTTAGTCCCTTTTAGTCCCTCTTTAGTCCTGGTTTAGTCCCTCTTTAGTCCCCCTCTTTAGTCCCGCTTTAGTCCCTCTTTAGTCCCGCTTTAGTCCCACTTTAGTCCTGGTTTAGTCCCGCTTTAGTCCCTCTTTAGTCCCGCTTTAGTCCCTCTTTAGTCCCTCTTTAGTCCCGCTTTAGTCCCGCTTTAGTCCCTCTTTAGTCCCGCTTTAGTCCCGCTTTAGTCCCTCTTTAGTCCCCGCTTTAGTCCCTCTTTAGGTCCCGCTTTAGTCCCTCTTTTAGTCCCGCTTTAGTCCCTCTTTAGTCCCGCTTTAGTCCCTCTTTAGTCCCGCTTTAGTCCCGCTTTAGTCCCGCTTTAGTCCCGCTTTTAGTCCCGCTTTTTAGTCCCTCTTTAGTCCCGCTTTAGTCCCGCTTTAGTCCCGCTTTAGTCCCTCTTTAGTCCCGCTTTAGTCCCTCTTTAGTCCCGCTTTAGTCCCTCTTTAGTCCCGCTTTAGTCCCGCTTTAGTCCCTCTTTAGTCCCGCTTTAGTCCCTCTTTAGTCCCGCTTTCCCTCTTTAGTCCCCTCTTTAGTCCCTCTTTAGTCCCGCTTTAGTCCCCGCTTTAGTCCCTCTTTAGTCCCTCTTTAGTCCCTCTTTAGTCCCGCTTTAGTCCCTCTTTAGTCCCGCTTTAGTCCCTCTTTAGTCCCGCTTTAGTCCCGCTTTAGTCCCGCTTTAGTCCCTCTTTTAGTCCCTTTAGTCCCTCTTTAGTCCCGCTTTAGTCCCTCTTTAGTCCCGCTTTAGTCCCTCTTTAGTCCCTCTTTAGTCCCTTTTTAGTCCCGCTTTAGTCCCGCTTTAGTCCTTCTTTAGTCCCGCTTTAGTCCCGCTTTAGTCCCGCTTTAGTCCCACTTTAGTCCTGGTTTAGTCCCACTTTAGTCTCTCAGTTCTGAGCCGCTGTGTCTCATCACATCAGTTAAAAACAGATCATATCTTCGTGATGGTTCGATGTGTCACTACACAGAATTATCGAGATAAATGATCTTGAAACGGTTTTACGTCACTGACAGAAACAGAATCTCCGTAAATCCTTTTGAAAGAGTCAGTCTCATAGATGTGATTTATTCAAACCCGACCATATTAAATAAAATCTCTCCACTTTTACAATGAAAACGTTCACATGATAAATACTGAGCCCCGTCATTTCGCTCTGTGACGTGGAGCGAGGTCGTACCTGGACTCTGACCCACACTGGAGTCTGAGGATCTGCTGATTTCACCGGAGACAAACCCACACTCGGGACCTGAACCAGAGCTGAACAAACAAATTCAGAACATTCACCACATCAGCCCACACTTTGATTAGAGCTTTACCAAAAGATCATGACACGTAAACATCCACATGACTCTGACCTCTGACCTTTGACCTCTGCTCTAATGTTTCCTCCTCAAACAGACCTGGAGCTGTGTTTTGTTTCATTCTCACATGTTTAACTCACAAACCTGCAGATTTAGGCTGAGTTCTTCTCTCAAACTGAAAACACTCTGTTCCACCTTGTGATGTCATCATGTGGTGATACAGGAAGTGCTCCACTGTGTTTTTAAACTCCACCTTCACTAGAATCATCTGGATCATTTCAGTCCTGGAATGTCCAGTCTGTACTGAACTAAAGGTAAAAGGAGCTGTTCACTTGAAAACTACCACTTTGTGCCTCTGAGTTATAATATGGTTAAATATCGTCTAATTTGGGGCAAATTGTCCAAATCAGCCTCAAGATCAGCAGAGTGTATCAGCTCCTCTACATTAAAAAAACACTGATACTGCACTCGGCCTCGACAAACTCCACATCGTCTGAGCTGGAGCCGTGTTTCAAACCCTGAAGGACTCTACAGCGGTCAGCACAAATATTTATACTCACCTAAACCCGAGCCGCCCGTGTCGTCGTGAACTTCTATAACCTCCTGACGCTCCCAGGACAGAGAGTTGAACACGGCCCACGAGCCGCCGCCCGAGCCGCCGCCCGAGCCGCCCGCCCGAGCCGAGCCGCCGCCCGAGCCTCCGCCCGAGCCTCCGCCCGAGCCGCCGCCCGAGCCCGCCGCCCGAGCCGCCGCCCGAGCCGCCGCCCGAGCCTCCGCCCGAGCCGCCGCCCGAGCACAGAGCCGTCAAAGCAGTTTTCAGCAGCTGGGAGCCAGAGTGACGGATGTCTGAGGGGAAATGAAACACCACCATGTTGGACCCTTACAGTTTACATTATTATTTATTTATTTTATTTATCTTTATGTTCCAGGGAGAGCCCGATGAGACCAGACTCATGAGGCCTGTTCAAATACAAAAAATATAAACCAACACAGGTCCATTTAAAACACTAAACTGGAGCAGGTTCATGATAAATGTTTATCTGTCATAAATGTGGTTGGGTCTAAATGTGGAACTCGTCCCTGTACCTGCTCCAGCCTCGATGAGCCTCGTGTGGAGCCGGATGCTATGACCTGACGTCACACTCAGTCACTTCTTGGACTAAGTGGACTCTGTGCCATCGACTGAGGTGAGGACTGTACCTTCATAATATCTGAGAGCATCCTCCACCACCAGCTCAATGCAGCTCCCTGGGATCACGTCATGAAACTGGTTCAGAAGCAACAACCTACAAAAACAAAACTTGTGTAGTTTTTTTAAACACATTCAGATTTCATGTCAGCTTCAGTCTGTGTCAGACCTCCACAGCTCCCGCAGTCTCTCCACAGGATACTGGAAGCTCTGGTCTCGGCTCAGGGCCAAACAGCTGGACACCTCCACATCGTGCAGCAGAGTCTCACACTGACGGTTTCCACGTTTGATCTGCACAAGAGCCACAAGGTAAAAGGTCAGATTTTATACAGAACTTTTCAACCTTCACAGGCTCAAAGCTCTTTACCTCAAGGAACCACTCACACACACACACACACACACACAGACACTGGGGCGAGGGGGATCAAGTGTCCTGCCCAAGGACACAACAACAGTATCTGTGGAGCTGGAATCACACCAGCATCTGTGGATCTGACCGAACAATGAGGTTTATGTCGAGACCCATCCAGACCAGTGAGCCGCTGCATCAGAACAGCTGTGGGCCAGGAGGTGATGGGTCACTGGGCCAGTAGGTGGTGGGTCACTGGGCCAGTAGGTGGTGGGTCACTGGGCCAGTAGGTGATGGGTCACTGGGCCAGGAGGTGATGGGTCACTGGGCCAGTAGGTGATGGGTCACTGGGCCAGGAGGTGGTGGGTCACTGGGCCAGTAGGTGGTGGGTCACTGGCCAGTAGGTGATGGGTCACTGGGCCAGTAGGTGATGGGGGTCACTGGGCCAGGAGGTGATGGGTCATTGGGCCAGTAGGTGATGGGTCACTGGGTCAGTAGGTGATGGGTCACTGGGCCAGTAGGTGATGGGTCACTGGGCCAGGAGGTGATGGGTCACTGGGCCAGGAGGTGGTGGGTCACTGGGTCAGTAGGTGGTGGGTCACTGGGCCAGTCTAAATATGATCATCGTCACATGTTTTGAGTTATAAGTTTATTAAAATGGTCTCGATCCCTGTGACTCTCATCAGACTTTGTGGTGTTACATCATTTTAAAGCTCCATATTCCTCTGTTCTCTGATCTGTTCTAATGTTGTGTTTTGTTTCATTCACACTTTTAACACTCGGTTCTTCTTCTTTTACCTGGGCCTGTGTGGTGTAGGTGCCATTGTGCAGCTCCAGGAACAGCTCTCCGCTCCAGGTGCAGAGCAGCTCAGACTGTGACCACAGCTCAGAGAAGAGGGAGTCTGGAGAGGACATCCGCACCCTGTGGTCCAGTCACAAAAACACAACTCACATCCTGTCTGTCAACATCCTCCCTGCGCTGACGAGTGAACGCACAACACCCCGCGAGGCCAGATATGAGACCAGACCCACGAAAACATCAGGCTAATGATTCAGAATGACGTCGCTCGTGGTTTCTTAACGGCAGGATGAGGTTCAGTCACAGGGTTTGGTGTCTGTGAGTTTCCCTTTGGACAAGTCTCAAGGGAATATCACATATAACTGTTAGAAATACAGGAATAATTGGTCCTTTTCCCCCAATGTAAAAACTGACCTTTATCCATTTTAAAGCGAGTTTTTAATCTAGGGACTGATCTGATACTAAATATCGGTTCAGTCGATATCCTGGTTGAACATTTAAACCGAACGTCTCAGAATCATAGACTGTTTATATAAACAGACAGAGCTAACCTGCTCACTGCCACGCTCCAAACAGGAAGTGATCATGGTGCACTTCCTGCTCCACCGGGCCGGGGACCAGTACCGGGCTGGGGACCGGTACCGGGCCGTTACATATTTGCTACCGGGCCGCACAAAAACAGTAAATAATTTATCAGTGACGCATCTTCTCTGTAGATATATAATGAAAATCCTGATAGTAAATCTCCACATAAATCCATTTGACATAATGGTGAGTTTATTATATCTGTGATAGATCTACTTTCACGAATCACGAATCACGTATCACGTATCACGTCTCACGCTTCAGACACGTCGCCCAAAAGTAGAGCCACAATTTAGTGAAAATGAGCCAAAAACACACGTCTTTGGAGAACTTTTTTGCAAAGGGAAAAAAGGCCAAACCTAGGAGCCAGAAGAGGAGCCTACGCCCGAGTCCTACTTAAAACATGAGTTTGTCTCAGGTGAGTCTCACGAGTCGGCTCTGTGGAATATGAGTGAAAAGAGAACGAGGCTGTGAAACTTTCAAAACTGCTCCGGCTCATGGAGAATAAGACCTGGAATAAAAGATAAACCTTCTTTTAAAAGTTTAGTTTTTGAAAGAAAAAAAAACATGAACAAGAAAGAAACAAGCGCAGGGCTCCCCCTGACTCAGCGGGACAGAGTTGTGTTTTTATGTGCTTAACTTATTTGTTGCCATATTTATCTGCCGCGTGTAGAAGGTCCGTGAAAATAAAACCTACATTATTTCGGTCTGTGGTGCAAAAAAGGATGGAGACCTCTGCTCTACATGATCCTGGGGTTTTTATTTCATTATTGTGACCTTCAACAGCCTCGCTCCTGATTGGCTCTTTGGTTGCTATGATACTCGCGGTTCCTAATATGAAACTCGGCTCCAGTTTAGCCCCTAGAGCTGCTTCCAGCCTCGAGCTTCATGTGGAGCTGAAGCTGTGGCGACGTCACGTCTTTACAGAGTTTATGATCAGGACTGAAAAAGTTGGATCGGTGCAGCTCGAACTGAAGGAAAGACTCATTTGCGCAGATTTTGATATTATAAAAAAATTAAACAAAAACACAAAGGGCAGAGTTTTACTGAACAGTTTTAGAGCTGGATCTGGATCAGAACAGATATAAGACGACATGGTGAGGAAAGTCCCATCAGATATGTTAGAGATATTATATTGTATTGTATTAAAAATAATGTTAAAAATGTATTTTTCTTAGAATCAAAACTGACTTAAACTTTAGTGTTGTGAAAACACCAACCAGAAAAGCTCTAGACAGCGTTTATCTGGTAAATGTGGCAGAAAAATGGACCTGAACTTTAATTAAAACGTTGGTATAAATAAAAATGTTCTATCAGGAGGCACTGCTGCGTCTAAAACAACAGAGTGAAACCTCAGCATTTTGTCAGGTTTTTGAAGTCACATCCAACAGCGTTCCATAGCAGACGGATTATAGTGATATGAACTGACCTGGGAAGTCCATCTGTATCCTGGACGCGCCGCAGCCGGTCCAACATGAGCTGAGTGGGGCCGCCGCCGCCGTCGCCGAAGCCAAAGAGCACCGCGCTGTGATTGGCTCGACCTTTATCCTTGTTGTTTCGCACAGTTTTTGTTAGCTAAGCAGAAAAAGAACCGTGAGGACATACACTCAGATCTAAACACTAAAAGAACTTTTTTTTCATGTGTGGATGCTCGCGCCGAACTGCTGAACATTCAGTTAAAATCGAGAAACGACAGAATTAAAATATTCATGGACGAGGCCTTGGAGGGGTCTTATTTTGAGCTGATATTTTTGGACAGATTTTAATTATTTTCCCCAAGTTCTAAGACTTAAATGTCCCACAGACTCACCCCCAGGCCTCCGCTGACACAGAGCTGTGGGTCATGTTTCATCTCTTTGCTCTGAAAGGTTCAAATAAATCTTTATGTGGAATATTTAAGCAGCAACAAAATATCGCCCTGTGCTGGAGATTTAAGGCCGATATCCCATGTGCTTCAAAGTGAAAATATCAGCCCAATATATCGGTCTATCTCAAATTAACAGTATTTTATTATATTTATATTATTAATCACAAGAGGAGTTCCACGTGTAGACCTGTCACGATAACATGTTTGAGGTTCGATATATCGCAGGAGTAAATATAGACCATAAACGATAATCCTGAACCCCCAGAGCAGATTTAAACCACAAAAACTATTATAAATCTACAATATTGTAAAAAATCAAATAAACATGAGAATGAAACAGTTTAGTCGATAGTTTGAGTCTGTGATGAGTTATTAATTCAGACTTTTACGCCTTAAATCTGATCATATAGACACAAAATAACCAAAAATCTCTCAGTAAAGCAAAGAAATTGTACTAATGATAAATACTGACCCCATCTTTCATTTTTCATAAACTGAACAACGAGTCAATGTAGAGATGATGGAGACCGGCCTGTGTGAGTGATCAGATTTATTTAAACTCACTGTTCTGTGTCAATAATTGTAAATAATAGTAATATAAAGCTCTGTAAAGCTCTGTAAAACTCTGTAAAACTCTGTAAAACTCTGTAAAACTCTGTAAAACTCTGTAAAACTCTGTAAAACTCTGTAAAACTCTGTAAAACTCTGTAAAGCTCTGTAAAACTCTGTAAAACTCTATAAAACTCTATAAAACTCTATAAAACTCTATAAAACTCTATAATATTGTGACTTTCCAAATCCTAAACTAGAATCTGAAACTCACATCTTCGACTTTTCCTTTCATTTCATAGGAGTTTCCAGGTGGGAAGTGAGTGAGGACCTTGGAACCATCCAAACCTTCCCAGAAAAACGTGTTGTGCTGGAAATAAACACATTTAATATAATGATGTAATAATCAGTGATGGGCTTCAGCAGGTACGAGATGTCTCACAGGGAACGTGTTGACCAGTTCCAGCTCAGTTTCTGCGTCAGAAAGTTAGAAATGCCACTGCCCTGCATGATCTGAGGAAGCTGAGCCGAGTACCCGAACGTGTCCGGAAGCCAAAACTGTGGAGAAGAGGACAGAGCTGTCATCGAGCGGGTCATGTGTGTGAACCTGAAACCTGGGCTCACGACTCTTATGACCAAAGAAATTATGATCAACGATTATATCATGATAACGATTAAAGAGGACAGTTTGAAAAGGTTCTGGATATGAATAATTATAATTTTAATATTATGAACTGGATCCATATTTTAACAACTGTGAAAATGAAAACAACAATGAACCACAAGAGGTCACCAGGAGAAGTTTGTTCTGAACATTCTGGACATGACGACGATTCTCACAATTATATGAAATGTCCCACGATTTTTGTCGACCTTTTTATCAGGATAAATGATATTACTGTTTCTGTCACATCCATAGTCACCTTGACAAATCTAGGGTCACATAGATGGATCTAGGGTCACCTGGAATGATCTAGGGTCACCTGGATGGTTTTAGAGTCCCCTGGATGGATCTAGGGTCACCTGGATGGATCTAGTCACATAGATGGATCTGGAGTCATACAGATGGATCTAGGGTCCCCTGGATGGTTCTAGGGTCACCTGGACGGAACTAGGGTCACCTGGATGGATCTAGGGTCACCTGGATGGATCTAGGGTCACCTGGATGGTTCTAGGGTCCCCTGGATGGTTCTAGGGTCACCTGGATGGTTCTAGGGTCCCCTGGATGGTTCTAGGGTCACCTGGATGGTTCTAGGGTCCCCTGGATGGATGAAGGGTCACCTGGATGGATCTAGGGTCACCTGGATGGATCTAGGGTCACCTGGATGGATCTAGGGTCACATAGATGGTTCTAGGGTCACATAGATGGATCTAAGGTCACCCGGATGGTTCTAGGGTCACCCGGATGGATCTAGGGTCACCTGGATGGATCTAGGGTCACCCGGATGGATCTAGGGTCACCTGGATGGATCTAGGGTCACATAGATGGATCTAGGGTCACCTGAATGGTTCTAGGATCACCTGGATGGATCCAGGGTCACATAGATGGTTCTAGGGTCACCTGGAGGGATCTAGGGTCACCTGGAGGGATCTAGGGTCACCTGGATGAATTTAGGGTCACTTGAATGGTTCTAGGATCACCTGGATGGATCTAGGGTCACATAGATGGTTCTAGGGTCACATAGATGGATCTTGGGTCACATAGATGGATCTAGGGTCACATAGATGGTTCTAGGGTCACATAGATGGATCTAGGGTCACATAGATGGTTCTAGGGTCACATAGATGGTTCTAGGGTCACATAGATGGTTCTAGGGTCACATAGATGGTTCTAGATAGATACATCTGCTCATGATCGCGGTGGGAGTGTGTGGAGTCTGGAGTTGTGTGGAAGGCCTGAGTAAACTGAGGTATTTTGTAATGGGCAGGTCAGATAACACATTGATATTTCATAAACACAGTATGAGTTTCCTTCACCGGGGCTGGCTGGGCGTTTCCTAACAGACAGGGCGAGGAGAATTACAGTCGGTTTGGTTGTGTAATAATTATCAGTTTAACATCCAGATCCAGATAATTTAACCTGGACGTCCAAACCAAACATGCATCACTTATAGAGGCAATGTGATTTAAACTGATTTTCTACAGACACATATTTGCATGAGCTGAATACGAAGGGGCAGGTGTGAAATGTAAATATCTTTAATGTGAGGCCAAACTGACTGTGAAATTATGGGAACTGCCCTTTTGTGACCCCAGCCCTTTGGGACAATGGTTGGAAACTGTCCACTGTGTTTACGTTCATGTTGTCTCATTTGTCTGGAGCCCTTGAACATCTTCATGTGTTGTATTAATCTGATAAAACAAACCTCGTTGCAGTACGTCCCAAACTCCTGGCTGAAGAAGCGCTGTCCCTCTAAGAACTGTCGGACCATGGACTCCCCTGAAGGCAGGTTACCGTCCTGAGACACAGAAGGTCCATCGTCACATGCAATAAAACACAGCCTTTATATGAACATGCGTTTCAGGTTTATGGGCGCCATTTTGAGGACTTCAGATGAATAGCATCAAATCAAGAACAACATCAAAAGTACAGACGTTACCATTTCCACCCAGGTTCCTCCCACAGGTATAAACTGCCCCTTCTTCACAAAATGTTGGATCTGGGAGAACAGACCCGGGTACCAGCTCTTCACCCACTGGAACTGCTGAGCCTGGACATAAGACACAAGGGCCCAAAGAGTCTCATTAGACCCGTGATCTAGAACATCCAGACCCGTGATCTAGAACATCCAGACCCGTGATCTAGAACATCCAGACCCGTGATCTAGAACATCCAGACCCGTGATCTAGAACATCCAGACCCGTGATCTAGAACATCCAGACCCGTGATCTAGAACATCCAGACCCGTGATCTAAAATATCCAGACCCGTGATCCAGAACATCCAGACCCGTGATCTAGAACATCCAGACCCGTGATCTAGAACATCCAGACCCGTGATCTAGAACATCCGAACCCGTGATCTAGAACATCCAGACCCGTGATCTAGAACATCCAGACCCGTGATCTAGAACATCCAGACCCGTGATCTAGAACATCCAGACCCGTGATCCAGAACATCCAGACCCGTGATCTAGAACATCCAGACCCGTGATCTAGAACATTCAGACCCGTGATCCAGAACATTCAGACCCGTGATCCAGAACATTCAGACCCGTGATATAAAACATTCAGACCAATGATCCAGAACATCCAGACCCGTGATCTAGAACATCCAGACCTGTGATCTAGAATGCATTTCTGACTCAGACCTGGGAACAAGTGAAGGTGAACTCTGGATTTTTCTCCATGAGGCGGACCACAGTGACCCAGCTCCGGCCGCACTTCCGGATCGTTTCTTCATACGGCCAGAGCCAAGCTGCAAACACACGTCAGATTAAGATTAAATCAGACGAGGATTTACAGGAGACTGGCCTTAAAGTTCCTGTGATATGAAACAATATTTTTAACTTTTGTCGCCCTCTCCTGGCAATGTCAAGTCAAGTCAAATTTATAAAGTAAATTCAAAAACACCCACAGCTGCTCGAAGTGCTGCACAGAGGCAGAGCTGGATGAAGTTGTCTTACTTAAGTAAAAGTGCAGATACAGAGGTAAAACGTTACTCGAGTAAAAGTATCACATGAAAAAACCTACTTAAGTAAAAGTATTTAAGTACCTGTTTAAAAATGTTCTTTCAGAGTAAAAAGTATTTCACACAAGTGTTGTCCATTTGTTAAAGTGTAAATGTAAAAAAAATCTCATGAATTTTGTGTACCGTATTTTCACGACCACAGGGCGCCCCGGAGGCACAGTTTCAGTTACGGTGCTTTTTCTGCATTTAACACACACAAAAGGTTCATCGTTAGCCCGAGCTAACTCGTGACTCGCCCAGTCCTGCCTCTTTGTAAAACTGTGTTCACCGTCTGTCATCCATCGCTACCACGATGTTTGCAACTTTTACCCGCGCCTTATAACCGTGAAAATACGGTATTTATTTTTGCTTGAGTCGATGCTTGAACTCAAACTTTATTCAGGATGTTTCCATGAACATGGTAAAAATAACTCCTCAAATCATATGAAAAGTACTTTTACTTTTCAGTCCTGTTTAAAAATGTAGAGGAGGTGAGACCTGAGTCTATGTGGCCCACAGTGTGAGACCTGAGTCTATGTGGCCCACAGTGTGAGACCTGAGTCTATGTGGCCCACGGTGTGAGACCTGAGTCTATGTGGCCCACAGTGTGAGACCTGAGTCTATGTGGCAGTGGCCCATGTGGCCCACAGTGTGAGAGGGTGAGACCTGAGTCTATGTGGCAGTGGCCCATGTGGCCCACAGTGTGAGGGGTGAGACCTGAGTCTATGTGGCAGTGGCCCATGGCGTGCACAGTGTGCTGACTCTCTCCGTTGCGCTGGTTGAAGAAGGCAGAGGCCAGACTCTGAGCTCGGGGGAAGGTGCTGGGGTCTGTGGGATCACAGAGGTTCATCATCTCATTCACAGTGAACAGGGCCTGGAAACTGCGCTGGTCCTGCTCCCCCAGCTCCTGCAGACAACCACACGGCTGTGACATCACCACTTCAGGGCCAGTTTCATCTCTATAACTTTTACCTTGACGATATCCACCATCATCTCAAAGTCTGTGAGCAGCTGCTGGACGTCGTGGTTGAAGACGATCAGCTCTGCTCTCTGAACTGAGAACATCTTCTTTGGGTCTGGAGCCGCGATCATAGACCCCTGACCCGCCCCAAAGAGCCCGTTACAGGCCACCTCCACGTACAGCAGGAGGCTGCAAGAAACGAACGAACCTACAGCTCAAGTACAGAAGGATTTTTACTGTTCTCTCACCGTCCTTTAAAACATCTAATATCACACAAAACTGACTCCATGATCTACTGTCCTCCTCAAACACACACTGGGGTCGTGTTTGTTTCACTCACATGTTTCAGTCACACTTTATTATTAGTCTGTAACATCTCCAAAGCTCAAAACGCTCTGTTCCACCTTGTGATGTCATGAAGTGGTAGTTTTCAAGTGAACATCTCCTTTTACCTTTAGTTCAGGAGAAGATTGACAACTCCAGGACTGAAATGATCCAAATGATTCTAGTGAAGGTGGAGTTTAAAAACACAGTGGAGCACTTCCTGTATCACCACATGATGACATCACAAGGTGGAACAGAGTGTTTTCAGTTTGAGAGAAGAACTCAGCCTAAATCTGCAGTTTGTGAGTTAAACATTTGAATGAAACAAAACACAGCTCCAGGTCTGTGACGAGGAAACATGAGAACGTGGTTAGAGAGCAGACGTAGCCATACAAATAAAGGCTTTCTCATCTTACCTCTTCGTGCTTTAGTGGTGCTGTGATCAGAAACTCACCTGTGCGGCTCGTCGTCCTGCAGCGCCCCCGTCAGGACATAACTGGTCTTCTCACCTTCTTTTGTTAAACCCTGCAATAATCACATGAGAACACCGGGGGCGCACTGTTGAATAAAGGATGCATTTTCTAAAATACAACAGACACTTTGCAGCTGATGTCATCAACACTCTCCGGGGATGTGATGCTAACTGTAGGCACTGCTCTGTCTGAAGCTCTGTTAGACTCTAATCTGAGTTTTATTTTAACACAATCTGACCATAAAGATCTGATTTATCTGAACTACAACAGGTGATTTGTGCTGTTACACAACTTCCTCAAATAACATCACAGTCACAAGCTAGCATTAGCATTAGCATTAGCCACCATGATGTTGTGATGATGTCATGATGATGATGTGCTGATGTCCTGATGATGTCATGATGATGATGTGGTGATGATGTCGTGATGATGTTATGATGATGTTGTGATGTTGTGATGATGTCGTGATGATGATGTCGTGATGATGATGTCGTGATGATGTCGTGATGATGATGTGGTGATGATGTCGTGATGATGTTATGATGATGTTGTGATGTTGTGATGATGTCGTGATGATGTCGTGATGATGTCGTGATGATGACGTGTTGATGATGTGGTGATGATGTGGTGATGATGTCGTGATGATGTCATGATGATGTCGTGATGATGTCGTGATGTTGTGATGATGTCATGATGATGTCGTGATGATGTCGTGATGATGTCGTGATGTTGTGATGATGTCATGATGATGATGTCGTGATGATGTTGTGATGATGTCGTGATGATGTCGTGATGATGTCGTGATGATGATGTCGTGATGTCGTGATGATGATGTGATGATGATGATGTGGTGATGATGTGGTGATGATGATGTCGTGATGATGATGATGTGGTGATGATGTCGTGATGATGTTATGATGATGTGATGATGTCATGATGATGATGTTGTGATGATGTCGTGATGATGTCGTGATGATGTCGTGATGATGTCATGATGTTACCTGCACTGGTTCTCCGTCCCTCCAGACCATGGCCTCTCCATCGCTCTCCCACAGCAGGTGCACTTCTTTAGTTCTCCAGGAGGGGGGGATGTTGAGGTTGACTCTGAACCAGCAGGTGAACCACCTCAACACAAGCAGCACATGAAGAAATAAGACATGACATAGAGCAGTGCAGAGGTTATGCAGACGTGTCTCTCTCTGTCCCTGCGTCTGTCAGACTCATGTTGGTCTTAAATGTTCGTATTAACCCTCTACATGATCCTGGGGTTTTTATTTCACGTCTGTGTCTGTAAATCAACATATGAACATTAATAACAGACACATCAGGTCCTTCTTTCCCTGAGGTCGCTCCTGCTGGTGTTAGCAACAGGTTCCTTCTAAACCAGTGGTGTGGGCGGGAAGGGGCGTGACCTTCAACAGCCTCGCTCCTGATTGGCTCTTTGGTTGCTATGATACTCGTCTCTACACCTGCTTCATTTGGAGCTGACGCTGTGGTGACGTCTCTCTGTTCAGTCCATGTTTGAGGAGCATTTTTCACATAAAAGGACGTCTCTGCAGAACCTCCACAACAGACGTCACGACTCACACGTTTACGGCACAGACGCTTTACTCACGTCGGTCCAAAGGTTTGTCCGACTTTATAAGGAGCAAAGTCCTGCTCACAGGCCTCAGTGAAGGAGACTCGCTTTGGAGACAAGAAGGACTCCAGCTGCACCGGACACGACTCCCCAAAGAGACTACGACGAGAAACATCAGAGTAAACAAGCAGTAAACACAAACATCACGAGTAAACAAGCAGTAAACACAAACATCACGAGTAAACACAGCATCACGTAAACACACAAACATCAGAGTAAACAAGCAGTAAACACACAAACATCACGAGTAAACAAGCAGTAAACACAAACATCACGAGTAAACAAGCAGTAAACACAAACATCACGAGTAAACAAGCAGTAAACACAAACATCACGAGTAAACAAGCAGTAAACACAAACATCACGAGTAAACAAGCAGTAAACACACAAACATCACGAGTAAACAAGCAGTAAACACACAAACATCACGAGTAAACAAGCAGTAAACACAAACATCACGAGTAAACAAGCAGTAAACACACAAACATCACGAGTAAACAAGCAGTAAACACAAACATCAAGAGTAAACAAGCAGTAAACACACACATCACGAGTAAACAAGCAGTAAACACAAACATCAAGAGTAAACAAGCAGTAAACACACAAACATCAACACGTGTGTGTGTTTGTGTATATATATATGTGTGTGTGTTTGTGTGTATATGTGTGTGTTTGTGTACATATGTGTGTGATTTAATACAATAATCATTTATAATCTTCTGTTTTACAGTTGGTTTGAAGTTCACAGAGAAGTACATCGTTTGAAAATGCTCGTTTAGGTCGTTCCACAGTTTCACTCGTCACAGAAACTCCTGGGTTTGACTTTAGTTCTGTCTTTAGCACATTCAAAAATAAACAGACCTGTTAAATTATATTTACCCCTTACTTAAATCATTTCTGAAAACCAGAGGGACGACTTTTATTTAATGCTCTGTATATTATTTCCAATATTTTTATATATACAATATCCATAAATTTTAAGGTATTTGTTTGAATGAAGTTTGTTTGTTGGTTCACGACATCCTGCTTTATTAAAGAGTCTAATGGCTCTTTTTTGTGATTTAATGATCATGTCTATGTTAGTTTTGTTTGCATTTCTCCATATTTCTGAACAATATGATAAATGGGGCATAACCAAAGAGGAGTATATAATATACGAGCCTTTTACATTTATTAAATCTTTTGTTTTAAATAATATTCCAACAGATTTAGCTATTTTATCTGTAATATACTCGATATGTGGTTTCCAACATTCATAATATCTCATGTTTTTCACTATAATAAAGTGAGAGTTCAGGGCTCAGAGCCTCGTCCTCTGATTGGCCCATGTGACTGTTGTTCACTTGTGCTGTACATGTCGTTTATTGTGTTCACACATTTTCAGAGTCTTTTTCTTCACTGACCTGCCTCAGATCAGTTTGTTTTGTTAGAGTCGGGGGAGATGTCACTGTTTTTATGTAAAGAAATGAGTCACTCAGGGTTTAAAGTGAAGGATCTTGACTTTTGTGCAGCCTGCACCAGTGTGAGGTTTGGTCTGTAGTTTGTGCTCAGAGCTTGTCCTCTCCTGTGTTCTGAGTCCGTAGTTTGAGTCTGTAGTTTGAGTCCGTCCTCTCGTGTTCTGAGTCTGTAGTTTGAGTCCGTCCTCTCGTGTTCAGAGTCTGTAGTCCTCCGTCCTCTCGTGTTCTGCAGTCTGTAGTTTGAGTCCGTCCGTCCTCTCGTGTTCTGAGTCTGTAGTTTGAGTCTGTCTCTCGTGTCTGAGTCTGTTGAGTCTGTAGTTTGAGTCCGTCCTCTCGTGTTCTGAGTCTGTAGTTTGAGTCTGTCCTCTCGTGTTCTGAGTCTGTAGTTTGAGTCTGTCCTCTCGTGTTCTGAGTCTGTAGTTTGAGTCCGTCCTCTCATGTTCTGAGTCTGTAGTTTGAGTCCGTAGTTTCGTGTTCTGAGTCTGTAGTTTGAGTCTGTAGTTTGAGTCTGTAGTTTGAGTCCGTCCTCTCGTGTTCTGAGTCTGTAGTTTGAGTCCGTCCTCTCGTGTTCTGAGTCTGTAGTTTGAGTCCGTCCTCTCATGTTCTGAGTCTGTAGTTTGAGTCTGTAGTTTGAGTCTGTCCTCTCCTGTTTTGAGTCTGTAGTTTGAGTCTGTAGTTTGAGTCTGTCCTCTCGTGTTCTGAGTCTGTAGTTTGAGTCTGTCCTCTCGTGTTCTGAGTCTGTAGTTTGAGTCTGTAGTTTGAGTCTGTCCTCTCCTGTTCTGAGTCTGTAGTTTGAGTCCGTCCTCTCGTGTTCTGAGTCTGTAGTTTGAGTCTGTAGTTTGAGTCTGAGTCTGTAGTTTGAGTCTGTAGTCCTCTCTGTAGTTTGAGTCTGTAGTTTGAGTC
This sequence comes from Periophthalmus modestus, assembly GCA_019594935.1. Lineage (NCBI taxonomy): Eukaryota > Metazoa > Chordata > Actinopteri > Gobiiformes > Gobiidae > Periophthalmus > Periophthalmus modestus. The sequence goes on along the minus strand of JAIEZT010001390.1, from coordinate 14,296,193 downwards.
CGTTTTCTCTGTAGTTCTGAGTCTGTAGTTTGAGTCCGTCCTCTCGTGTTCTGAGTCTGTAGTTTGAGTCTGTCCTCTCGTGTTCTGAGTCTGTAGTTTGAGTCTGTCCTCTCGTGTTCTGAGTCTGTAGTTTGAGTCTGTAGTTTGAGTCTGTCCTCTCGTGTTCTGAGTCTGTAGTTTGAGTCTGTCCTCTCGTGTTCTGAGTCTGTAGTTTGAGTCAGTCTTCTCGTGTTCTGAGTCTGTAGTTTGAGTCCGTCCTCTCGTGTGTTCTGAGTCTGTAGTTTGAGTCCGTCCTCTCCTGTTCTGAGTCTGTAGTTTGAGTCCGCCTCTCGTGTTCTGAGTCTTTAGTTTGAGTCCGTCCTCTCGTGTTTCTGAGTCTGTAGTTTGAGTCCGTCCTCTCCTGTTCTGAGTCTTTAGTTTGAGTCCGTCCTCTCGTGTTCTGAGTCTGTAGTTTGAGTCTGTCCTCTCGTGTTCTGAGTCTGTAGTTTGAGTCCGTCCTCTCGTGTTCTGAGTCTGTAGTTTGAGTCCGTCCTCTCGTGTTCTGAGTCTGTAGTTTGAGTCCGTCCTCTCGTGTTCTGAGTCTGTAGTTTGAGTCCGTCCTCTCGTGTTCTGAGTCTGTAGTTTGAGTCTGTAGTTTGAGTCCGTCCTCTCGTGTTCTGAGTCTGTAGTTTGAGTCCGTCCTCTCCTGTTCTGAGTCTGTAGTTTGAGTCTGTCCTCTCGTGTTCTGAGTCTGTAGTTTGAG
>JAIEZT010001390.1:14262951-14290451 GCA_019594935.1 Periophthalmus modestus | reverse complement strand
CTCTTCTTTTTCACACTTCAGATTTAAACTCCACCTTTTTCCGGTCGAGAACCATGGCCTCAGATTTGGAGGAGCTGATTCTCATCCCAGACACTTCACACTCGGCTCAAACCCAGAGCTGCAGGTCCTGAAGAAGCATCAGGACAACATCATCTGCAAACAGCAGAGATGATCCTGTGGTTCCTGAACCGGACCCCCTCCAGCCCCTGAACCGGACCCCCTCCAGCCCCTGAACCAGACCCCCTCTGGCCCCTGAACCAGACCCCCTGCTGGCTGTGCCTAGAAATTCTGTCCATAAAAACAATGAACAGAACCGGTGACAAAGTGCAGCCCTGGTGGAGTCCAACATGCACCGGGAACAAGTCTGACTCACTGCAGAGAACACAGCTCCTGCTCCGGTCATACAGGGACCGGACAGACCTGAGCAAACAGCCCCGGACCCCATAATCCCGGAGCACCCACAAAGGACACCATGAAGGACACGGTTGAATGCCTTTTTCAGATCCACAAAACACATGTGGACTGTGGAAAACTCACATGAGCCTCGAGGACCCAATGGAGAGTGTAGAGCTGCTCCAGTGTTTTGCGACTGAGACAAAAACCTCACTGCTCCTCCTGAATCAGAGGTTCGACTATCGGCCAGATTCTCCTCTCCAGTACTCTGGAATAGTCCTTACTGGGAAGGCTGAGGAGTGTGATTCCCCTGCAGTTGGAACACATCTTCCGGTTCACGTTCTTATACAGAGGGACCACCACCCCAGTCTGCCAGTCCAGAGGTACTGTCCCTGACCACTACACGATGTTGCAGAGGCGTGTCAGACAAGACCCACAACATCCAGAGACTTAAGGCACTCAGGACGGATCTCAGCCACCCCCGGGGCCTTGTCAACCACCTCAGTGACTTCAGCCAGGGTGATAGACAGTCCACCTCCGGGTCCCCAGTCTCTGCTTCTTCCTCAGAAGACGTGACAGTGGGACAGTGGTACTAGACGTTGCACCGTCTAGTACCCCTCCCAGGGACTCCAAGAAGGCGGGGTACTCTCCACTGCTGTTCGGCCCGTAGGTGACACAACAGTGAGAGACCTGTCCCTGACCCGAAGGCGCAGGGACGCGACCCTCTCGTTCACCGGAGTGAACTCCAGCACGAGGCGGCTGAGCTGTGGGGCAATAAACCCACACCAGCTCACCGCCGCTCCCCGCGGGCAACGCCAAAGAAATGGAGAGTCCAGCCCCTCTCGAGGAGTTGGGTTCCAGAGCCCAAGATGTGCTGGAGGTGAGGCCGACTCTATCTAGTCGATAACACTCGACCTCCTGCACAAGTTCAGGCTCCCACCCCAGTGAGGTGACATGTCCCCAGAGCCAGTCTCCAGGTCGTCGAACTTTTGCCTGTTTATGGTAAAAGAAAACTATAAATGTTTGAAAATGGTTCTGGCTCCACTAGAGTCTCTTTCATAATGTGGCTTCTCCTGCACATCAGGACACCTCAGGGCTGTTCTGAAAAACTGCTTTGACTCTCGTTTTATTTGTGAACTGTCTAAAAAAATCACATTTGAGCATCAGACCTGCAGTGTGAATGTATGTCCATCATCTGTCACCTGCAGGTGTCTGATTGTTAATAACAGGCTTTCTCACTGTTAGTGAACCCGCCTCATCAAACTATCACCCATCTGGAGCCACACATGGAGCTGCTGCTGAGGGAGGCCCTTCACCAGCCTGCTGTGTGTTTATACGACATGATCCATATTGTTCCATGTTTGTCTCTATGTTTAGGCAGCGCTGAGTTGAAGCTCCGCCCACACTTCTGGGTTCTACCTTCTCCAAATTCTCTAAAACTCTTGTTAGTCTTAAATACTTCCCAGAAAATGCAGTGACTCATGGTGCGGAGCACAGCCCCAGAAAAGGCCTTGTTTTTATAGAAAACCACAGTGTTACATGGAGGCCCAGATTCACGCCGCTGTTATGGGTGCAACGAAAGATTCTATTTTCAATTCAAGCAGACGTGTGGTTCACTTCAGGTTAGGTCAGATTAAAATTAATATTCATCAATGCATTTATTTCATCAAAACTATAATAAGAAAATAAAGAGGGTTTGAGTGGACGAGCTGTGAGTGTGTGACACATACAGCGACGTCTGGACTTTACATGAGATTAAAGGCGTTTGGACCAAAGAAGAATGTGAAAAGAACCAGACTGAAGGGAGTGAGACGTCACAGCTTCAGCTCCACATGAAGCTCATCGAGGCTCGAGCAGGAACAGGGACGATCTGGAGCAACGTTCTATATTTGGACTTCAGACCATGAGTATCATAGCAACCAAAGAGCCAATCAGGAGCGGGGCTGTTGAAGGTCACGCCCCTTCCCACCCACACAACCTGTTGCTAACGCCAACAAGAGCGACGTCGGGGAAAGAAGGACCATTTAGACGTGAAATAAAAACCCCAGGAGGTTAATACGAACATTTAAGACCAAAATGAGTCTGACAGCAGCAGGGACAGAAAGAGTTTTTCAGTAGAAAGTGAATTGGAGTCGATGGAGCAGGAAGTGCGACACGATCACTTCCTGTTTGGAAGCTATGCCCATTTATACAAACAGTCTGTGGTGCAGATGTGTGGAGTGACTCTGTCTTGTCTGTCTCACGTGTTTTTCTTTTGTCATGTCCTGTTTGTTCATGATACTGACCCTGCTCTGTCCAAAGAAAAGTTCCTAAGAATCAAAGTGTCTTTTCTTGGTAATAAAAGACTCACCGTTTCCTCTTTACAAGACACACGCTTAAAGCTAAAAGAGCCGGTCCCAGAGCCGCACAGGCCAGCACAGGGACGTACAGACCTGCAGGGACACGAGGCGTTTAACCGTCACTCCAACTGCATTCAACACGTGTCACACTGTGATTAAGACACACTGATGTTCTACTGTTTGAACTGGAAATTATTATTGGTTGATTAAAGTCTGAATTTAAAGTTAGTGTTAAAATCATCGCAAAAGCAAAAACTGAAATCTGTCACTGGACAAATCGTTGTAGGAGTGAAGACGTTTCGCTGCTCGTCCAAGTCTCTTCTTCAGTTCTGGTCAGTTTCCTGCAGGACACTGACTTATTTCTGTCTGAAGGAGGCGTCATTAGCTCAGTCATTAGATCAGGTCGTTAGCGCCTCCTTCAGACAGATATAAGTCAGTGTCCAGCAGTAAATCTGACCAGAACTGAAGAAGAGACTTGGACGAGCAGAGAAAGGTCTTCTCTCTAAAACCTTTGTCCAGTGACAGATTAGATTTTTTCTTTTGCTGTAGATCAGACCTGGACGACACAGGCACAAGGTTAAAATCAGAAAAATATTAAAAGGACGAGGTGGAAGTAAGACGTATGTGGACAGGATCATTATGTGTCTGTTTCCTCGAGATGGGACAAGATCTAAAGACAAAACGTCCAGAAGATGATGAGATCTCTGAGAGTTTATATTAGGACAAAACAGGGTCACATGTCGGTGCATTACAATGAAAACAAAAATATTAAATAAGATAAATAAAAAACTTTGAGACCAAATTTGGATGTAAAAATCTCGTTTTGGGTCGTTCTCATTGTCTTGATCTCGTGTCTCGTCCCATCCCTACTGTGTAGAATTATAAACTTCAAGACTTTAAGTTATTTTGTTCTAGTATGTTAGCACATTATCAACTTTTCAGTGAAGGAAACGGGAGCTTAAGCAACTGCACCATCAATCTGTGAGGGAGGAGTCAGTGTAAACAGAACAACACCACTCACCTGGTTCCATCCAAAAGGCTCCGTCTGAGACACACAAGAAGAACAGTGAGGAAACATCACAGACAGCATTCACACTGAGGCCCTCTAAGGCCTCCTGAGGCCCCCTGATGCCCCCCTGACGCCTCCTGAGGTCTCCTGAGGTCCTTTGGGGTCCCCTGATGCCCCCTGAGGCCCTCTAAGTCCTCCTGAGGCCCCCTGAGGCCCTCTAAGTCCTCCTGAGGCCCCCTGAGGCCCTCTAAGTCCTCCTGAGGCCCCCTGAGGCCCTCTAAGTCCTCCTGAGGCCCCCTGAGGCCCTCTAAGTCCTCCTGAGGCCCCTCTGAGGTCTCCTCAGAGGGCCCAGGGGGCAAGAGTTAGGCCTGTGCTTTACTCTTTATTTTCCTGTTTCTAAATGTTTCTACAGTGAAACACGTCACAGCCGTGGAGTATCTGAGAGAGTTTTATTCAGCCGTGTTTAGAACAGAAACGCTTTGTAAATTTCATAAGCTGTAGCAAAGTACAGTCAGATCTGTGTAATTAGTGGAGCTGGAGGAAACGTGACGCTGGCAGAGACTGTCGTCTGCTCCTTCAGTTCAGTCGATGCAGCAGCAGGACATTATGTGCACTTAGATTAGTCAGACTTAAGAGTAGAAGTATTTATTCCTGAGCAGAGAACGAAGCAGCTTTGGGCTAAATATAAAGTGTCTTTTGGTTGTAAAGAGAGACTTAAGAGCTGATCTCAGTCCTCCCACTCCATGGGCAGGAGCCAGGGGTGAGTGAGCCCGTGGCCGGGGTGAGTGTGCCCGGGGCCGGGGTGAGTGTGCCCGGGCCGGGGGGTTTCCTGGGGGCTCTTGTGGGGGGGCCGTGTTTGCCGCTGTTGGTCACAGGCTTCTTCTTCTTCTTGGTTGCTGTGGGGCTCTTCCTCTGACCGGACAGGGCTTTGGTCAGAGACTGGTCCAGTTCCGAGGCCTCGTCCGTGGGCCGGCCGTTCAGAATGTGTCTGATGGTTGGCAGAGCCAGGTCAGACCTACAGTCCAGGTAACTGCGGAGGTTCAGCTCTGGGAACACCTGGTCTTCTAGAGTCTGGACGAGTCGATGGTCAGCATGAGCCTGGTGCAGCTGATGCATGACCTGCTCCTCCAGAGACACAAAGCACAGAGCCGTTTGTTCAGCCACAGAGACGCTCTTCCTCTGAGGAGGACTCATCATGTGCTTCTTGGCTTTAGGTCCTCTCTGGGCTCGCAGATTTTTGTTGTTGGCGTCCGGAGGCTTGGCGACGCTGGGCAGGAGCTGGTACAGCCCCTCGTCTGCCAGGTCGGCCAGGTCTCCCTCCAGCAGCTGACGGACTAAGTGCTTCCTCATGAAGCGAGGGGTGACGGTGGGGGCGTGTCCTCGGCCTGCGTCACACACAGTTAAACAGTTTGATGTGGTCCACAAGTGTCAGAGCGGCCCTCAAACAAGCAGCGTCATTTCATGAAGCGCATCCAGAGAAAAGTGCCATTATTAAAGCCACAAAGAAACATGCAGGTGACACAGCCCCAGAGCAGTGACACGACTAAAGACGAGACTGAGAGAGACGTCACCACAGAGTCAGCTCCAAATGAAGCTCAGCGAGACTCGAGCAGGAACAGAGACGATCTGGAGCAGAGTTCTATATCTGGAATTCTGACCAGTATCATAGCAACCAAAGAGCCAATCAGGCTTGAGCCTTGAAGGTCACGCCCCTTCCCGCCCACACTGTTGTTTTAGCAGGGAGCAGGCGCTTAGCAACGCTGTCAATCAAACCTGTTGCTAACGCTAACAGGAGCAACGTCGAGGAAAGAAGGACCTGATGTGTCTGTTATTAATGTTCATATGTTGATTTACAGACACAGACGTGAAATAAAAACCCCAGGATCATGTAGAGGGTTAATACGAACATTTAAGACCAACATGAGTCTGACAGCAGCAGGGACAGACAGAGGGGGCGCTGTTTGCAGCAGCAGGTTAGCTATGTCCATTTATATAAACAGTGTGTAGCAGAAACAGACAGAACAGAAGATGAAACACACATATGACATAATCAGTACGTCTGAGAGGTCAAACTGCAGTGAGTGATAATGAAAAGGACCGAGGTTCACCACAGGCAGGTGAGGGGCGACAGCCATGCACAAGAGCAGCTCCAAACCAGTCATTTGACTATTTTAAACAGAGCAGAGGTCACGGTTTGACCTGAGGTTGTACTCACGCTCTTTAAACGACACCAGCACCACGCGACTGTCGGCCGGCTGCAGTCTGCGGAAGTTCCCGCTCAGAAGTTCAGAGGTCGACTCCTGAGCGTGAGACGAGAACAGAGCTGTGGCCAGCGCCAAGAACTGGAACCAAAAAACAAACAAGTGCAGTTTTAAAGTGGGACCATCACAACAGCAACTGATCTGTCCTAATGTTTCCTCGTCACACACACCTGGAGTTTAACACACAAACCTGCAGATTTAGGCTGAGTTCTTCTCTCAAACTGAAAACACTCTGTTCCACCTTGTGATGTCATCATGTGGTGATACAGGAAGTGCTCCACTGTGTTTTTAAACTCCACCTTCACTAGAATCATTTGGATCATTTCAGTCCTGGAGTCACTTATCTCGACTGAACTAAAGGTAAAAGGAGCTGTTCACTTGAAAACTACCACTTGATGACATCACAAGGTGTAACAGAGCATTTTGAGCTTTGGAGATGTTACAGACTAATAATAAAGTGTGACTCAAACATGTGAATGAAACAAACACAACTCCAGGTCTGTTTTGAGGAGGGAACAACATTAGAACATGAATTAAAGCTGCAGGAGTAGTTTTGTGTGACATAGTTCCTTTACTGTGTGACATTGCTCTTACTTTCGTGTGTGAGTGTTTCACCTGAGAGCGAGATATGGTCACAGGATTCCTGAAGATGGTCCACAGGACACTGGGGTAACAGGGGGGTGTGGTCAGAGAGCCGTCGTAGCGGTAATATTCATCCAGACGAGCGGGGAACAGATCTCTGACGTTGAAACCGGGAACTTGAACTTTCTGACCTTAACAACAGAAAACACAGTATTTACTCTACAGTATTTCCTCTGCAGTATTTCCTCTGCAGTATTTCCGCTGCAGTATTTACTCTGTAGTATTTCCTCTGCAGTATTTCCTCTGCAGTATTTCTTCTGCAGTATTTCCTCTCCAGTATTTCCTCTACAGTATTTCCTCTGCAGTATTTCTTCTGCAGTATTTCCTCTCCAGTATTTCCTCTACAGTATTTCCTCTGCAGTATTTCCTCTGCAGTATTTCCTCTGTAGTATTTCCTCTGCAGTATTTCCTCTGCAGTATTTACTCTGTAGTATTTCCTCTGCAGTATTTCCTCTGCAGTATTTACTCTGTAGTATTTACTCTGCAGTATTTCCTCTGTAGTATTTCCTCTGCAGTATTTCCTCTGCAGTATTTCCTCTGTAGTATTTCCTCTGCAGTATTTCCTCTGCAGTATTTCCTCCGTAGTATTTCCTCTGCAGTATTTCCTCTGCAGTATTTCCTCTGTAGTATTCCTCTCTACAGTATTTCCTCTGCAGTATTTACTCTGCAGTATTTCCTCTGTAGTATTTCCTCTGCAGTATTTCCTCTGCAGTATTTCCTCCGTAGTATTTCCTCTGCAGTATTTCCTCTGCAGTATTTCCTCTGTAGTATTTCCTCTACAGTATTTCCTCTGCAGTATTTACTCTGCGGTATTTCCTCTGTAGTATTTCCTCTGTAGTATTTCCTCTGTAGTACTGCACATGCAGGAGGATCAGATCAGTATCAGATGATATTATAAACTGCAGATATATTTTAATGGCCTGGGGACATCCCTCGTCTGTTATATTTTATATTTCAGCTCTTTACGATCATGTTGTGACCTGAATCATCACGATTATCGAATCACTGAAAAACCTCGACATCCCTGATATAAAATCAACTTTTTAAAGTCCATTTCACATTAAACAGAGAGAGGGCTAAGGTCGGCACATCGTTACATCATACAAACATGAGGATAAACGTGTTCCTGAGGCTCAGTCTGGATTTGAACAGCTCAGGTTCTGAACTTTGAGCCGCGGGTTTCAGGACCATGTGACCTCACCTCTGTATTTAACGCCATTGAGGAATTTCAGGAACTGATCAAAAGCTGCATTAAATCCACCGATCTGCAAAAGAAACATGCACCACGGTTAGAACACGCTTTAACCAGAGCATGTATGTAAATGTCAGCTGTGTGACAGTAAATGAACACAGCTAACACGCTAACCACCGTGTTCTGAACGAGAAGAAACACGCTTAGCACCATGTTCTGAACGAGAAGAAACACAAGATACACGCTAAGCACCGTGTTCTTAACGAGAAGAAACACGCTAAGCACCGTGTACTGAACGAGAAGAAACACGCTAAGCACCGTGTTCTGAACAAGACGAAACACGCTAAGCTCCATGTTCTGAATGAGAAGAAACACGCTAAGCACCGTATTTTGAACGACAAGAAACACGCTAACCACGGTGTTCTGAACGAGAAGAAACACGCTAAATACAAGGTTCTGAACGAGAAGAAACACGCTAACCACCGTGTTCTGAACGACAAGAAACACACTAAGCACTGTGTTCTGAACGAGAAGAAACACGCTAAGCACCGTGTTCTTAACGAGAAGAAACACGCTAAGCACTGTGTTCTAAACAACAAGAAACACGCTAACCACCGTGTTCTGAACGAGAAGAGACACGCTAAGCACCGTGTTCTTAACGAGAAGAAACACGCTAAGCACCGTGTTCTGAACAACAAGAAACACGCTAAGCACCATGTTCTGAACGAGAAGAGACACGCTAAGCACCGTGTTCTGAACGAGAAGAAACACGCTAAGCACCGTGTTCTGAATGAGAAGAAACACGCTAAGCACTGTGTTCTGAACGAGAAGAAACACGCTAACCACCGTGTTCTGAACGAGAAGAAACACGCTAAGGACCGTGTTCTGAATGAGAAGAAACACGCCAACTACCGTGTTCTGAACGAGAAGAAACACGCTAAGGACCGTGTTCTGAACGAGAAGAAACACGCTAAGGACCGTGTTCTGAATGAGAAGAAACACGCTAAGGACCGTGTTCTGAACGAGAAGAAACACGCTAAGCACCGTGTTCTTAACGAGAAGAAACACGCTAAGCTTCATGTTCTGAACGAGAAGAAACACGCTAACCACCGTGTTCTGAACGAGAAGAAACACACTAAGGACCGTGTTCTGAATGAGAAGAAACACGCTAAGCTCCATATTCTGAACGAGAAGAAACACGCTAAGCACCGTGTTCTGAACGAGAAGAAACACGCTAACCACCGTGTTCTGAACGAGAAGAAACACGCTAAGGATCGTGTTCTGAATGAGAAGAAACACGCTAAGCACCGTGTTCTAAACGAGAAGAAACACGCTAAGCACCATGTTCTGAACGAGAAGAAACACACTAAGCACGGGTTCTGAATGAGAAGAAGCACGCTAAGGATCGTGTTCTGAACGAGAAGAAACACGCTAAGAACCGTGTTCTGAACGAGGAGAAACATGCTAAGGACCGTGTTCTGAACGAGAACAAACACTCTCAGCACCGTGTTCTGAATGAGAAGAAACACGCTAAGCACCGTGTTCTGAACGAGAAGAAACACGCTAAATACCAGGTTCTGAACGAGAAGAAACACGCTAAATACCAGGTTCTGAATGAGAAGAAACACGCTAAGCACCGTGTTCTGAACGAGAAGAGAGCACGAGCTCCATGCACTTTGGCTCCAGTTCATTTTACACTGAAAAACTGCAGCCCGTCTGTCAGTAACTGCTGTGTATATACACACATGTATGACACTTATATACAGTATATACATGTATACAGTATATAACATATATACAGTACACATATATATATGTAGTATATACACATATATACAGTACACACATATATGCAGTACACACACATATCCTCCTGACTACCAGTAGTTCAAATTTGTCCTCTCTAGAGGACATAAGTAAACCTGAATATCTCCAACACAGTGCATCCAACTGAAATAAGTCCTTTTGACATCTACAGAGGACGTTTAGGGCTTTTCAATGATACCAAATGTGAAGGGGCGGGGCTTTGGTACCTGTTTTTTTTTTCCATCAAGGAAAATGCCGTCCATCACTCCAAGCAAATTTCACATGGGAACAATAAAAAAAGAAGTGGGAATGGGAAAAATAAGTGCATTTTACTTTTGATTGAGCAAATTTTGGCTTGAAATGTTGATGGCATATTTAATACAAGTCTTTAAACAACACATTTAAACATTGTCTAATTAATTTTAACAGTTTTTTTTAGTGTAGTATGAAAACCGTGTTTTCAAAAATGTACGTGGACAGATGATATCTGGAAAAAACAAAGACTTTTTTTTGAACGAAAAAAAACGCTGTTTTCCAGTATTCTAATTACCTTACAAAGATGAGAGAATTTTAAAATAAAGGTGATTGGACAACATTTTTTTCTTCTGGTAGTCAGGAGGATATATATGTAGTATATACACATATATACAGTACACACACATATATATGTAGTATATACACATATATACAGTACACACATATATATGTAGTATATACACATATATACAGTACACACACATATATATGTAGTATATACACATATATACAGTACACACATATATACAGTACACATATATTTGCAGTATAATCTTGAAACGCCCTGCTCTCGTGTCTCACCTCGATGAAGACTCCGAGCACGGCCAGTCCGTCCGACTTGTCCACAGCCACAGACATGTTTGGATACTTCTGTGAGTTGAAGTGGACCACATGCATCTGGAGAAAAGAGACGTCGTCAAACCTCCGGCTTCAGCAGGTTCACTGAGGCGCATACTTTTACTCCCAATGAAGTAACTGTACTCTTACTCGAGTAAACTCCAGGTTCCTCTTAACACTGTGAACAAGTCGAATAGTGACAAAATAATCATTTTCCAAATACTTTTTTTTTCTTGGACCAACTTTGTACTTCTACTTAAGTATTACTGTGCAGTAAAAGTACTCCTGCTTCAGTACCACTGTACTACACTACAGCTCTGGAGTAGCACCGACTGATCAACAAAGGTTTTGTTGAAAATAGTGGATTAAAGATGAAACTCAAACATGAATCACTCCAAACACAACTTCAGAGGAAAACGAGAAGAAACAACGAGAACCTGGAGAAACATCTGAAGAGTTTGAAGAACAGGGAGGATTTAAATGTGTCTGAACATCTTCACTTTTGTGACTTTCTCCGTCTCTGCTCTGCTCTCATTTCTTTTGGCTCTGACCTGACGTGACTGTTGGACAGATGTAGTGATTTGTGTAACACTCAGCTGGAGAGGCCACTTCCATCATCCAAAAGAGAAACATATGATCAAGAAGTGTGGTTTGGTCCTCCAGGGACACCGTAGAGCCGTGTGTCTGTGTGTCCATAGAGCCGCAGGTCAGACCACAGCCGCCTCTGATGTGGCTGCTACATCTGCACCGGGGAAACAAAGCGACTCGTTCCACGTGACGACGGGACTCTGAGCGATTACAACTTTATGAGTTTAAAGCTCCTGTGCTTCACTAAACTCCATGTTATAAGAGTCCTCCTCACACACTGGAGCTGGGCTTCTTTTCATTCACACTCATCCTTCCATTTTCTTCTGTTTTTCCAGGGCAGCAGTGTAAGCAGGGACTCACAGACTTCCCTCACCCCAGACACTTCCTCCAGCTCCTCTGAAGAGACAGTGAAGTGGCAGTTTTCACGTTAACAGCTCCTTTTACCTTTAGTGCAGCAGAGACTGGCAATTCGAGGGAAAAATGATTCTAGTGAAGGTGGGGCGAGAGTAGCTCGGTCGGTGGAGTGTTTGTTCACTGATCTGAAGGTTGGCAGTTCAAGTCCAGCTCCCACAGATGAATACTGTCTTTGTGTCCTTGGGCAGAACACTTAACCCACCTCACCCCAGTGTCTGTTTGCACTGCTGTGTGTGAGTGGTTCCTTGATGTAAAGAGCTGTGACTCTTAAAGGTGGAAAAATCTTGTATAAAAATGTGACCACTTCCTGTATCACCACATGATGACATCACAAGGTGGAACAGAGTGTTTTCAGTCCGAGATTCAGCTTAAATCTGCAGGTTTGTGTGTTAAACATGTGAGAATGAAACAAAACGCAGCTCCAGGTCTGTTTGAGAGGAGGGAACATTAGAACAGATCCCAGGGCAGTGTAATGTGGATCTTTAATTTGAGGATCCAGAACGAGCAGCAAACACATGAACAAACGGAGAGTGAAAAGTGTTTACGGCGCGGTGCCACAGAGCCACTCCTCTGAGACCAGTGAGATCTTCATTTAATCCCCAAACCACAGCTCCCAAAGACTCGTCTCCATGTCTCAAACAAAACAACTGTCATTTTAAATAAGCTGCTCTGATACAAACACAAACATCTGATTATTTTTGTTCTGCTCTGTCTCACACTCTCTTTTATGGGCCCATATTTCGGTTTTATAGGTTCAACACGTCACTATCTGTGTGATTGTTCAAGTGTTTGAACAAAGAGACGGGAGCACGTCTCCTGTCGTCTCCCTGTCGTCCTCGTCTCCTGTCGTCTCCTGTCGTCTCCTGTCGTCTCCTGTCGTCTCCTGTTGTCCTCGTCTCCCGTCGTCCTCGTCTCCCGTCGTCTCCTGTCGTCTCCTGTCGTCTCCTGCCGTCTCCTGTCGTCTCCTGTCGTCCTCGTCTCCCGCTGTCTCCCCGTCGTCCTCGTCTCCCGTCGTCCTCGTCTCCTGTCGTCTCCTGTCGTCCTCGTCTCGTCTCCCGCTGTCTCCCGTCGTCCTCGTCTCCCGTCGTCCTCGTCTCCTGTCATCTCCTGTCGTCTCCTGTCGTCTCCCATCGTCCTCGTCTCCCGTCGTCTCCTGTCGTCTCCTGTCGTCTCCTGTCGTCTCCTGTCGTCTCCTGTCGTCTCCTGTCGTCCTCGTCTCCTGTCGTCTCCCTGTCGTCTCCTGTCGTCCTCGTCTCCTGTCGTCTCCTGTCGTCTCCTGTCGTCCTCGTCTCCTGTCGTCCTCGTCTCCTGTCGTCCTCGTCTCCTGTCGTCTCCTGTTGTCCTCGTCTCCCGTCGTCCTCATCTCCCGTCGTCTCCCGTCGTCTCCTGTCGTCTCCTGTCGTCTCCTGTCGTCTCCTGTCGTCCTCGTCTCCCGTCGTCCTCGTCTCCTGTCGTCTCGTCTCCTGTCGTCTTCTGTTGTCCTCGTCTCCTGTCGTCCTCGTCTCCCGTCGTCCTCGTCTCCTGTCGTCTCCTGTCGTCTCCTGTCCGTCTCTCGTCGTCCTCGTCTCCCGTCGTCCTCGTCTCCTCCTGTCGTCTCCTGTCGTCTCCTGTCGTCTCCTGTCGTCTCCTGTCGTCCTCGTCTCCCGTCGTCCTCGTCTCCTGTCGTCTCCCGTCGTCTCCTGTCGTCTCCTGTCGTCTCCTGTCGTCTCCTGTCGTCTCCTGTCGTCCTCGTCTCCCGTCGTCCTCGTCTCCTGTCGTCTCCTGTCGTCTTCTGTTGTCCTCGTCTCCTGTCGTCCTCGTCTCCCGTCGTCCTCGTCTCCTGTCTCCTGTCGTCTCCTGTCGTCTCCTGTCGTCTCCTGTCGTCTCCTGTCGTCCTCGTCTCCTCGTCGTCCTCGTCTCTGTCGTCTCTCCTGTCGTCTCCTGTCGTCTCCTGTCGTCTCCTGTCGTCTCTGTCGTCTCCTGTCGTCCTCGTCTCCTCGTCTCCCGTCGTCCTCGTCTCCTGTCGTCTCTCCTCGTCTCCTGTCGTCTCCTGTCGTCTCCTGTCGTCTCCTGTCGTCTCCTCGTCGTCCTCGTCTCCTGTCGTCTCCCGTCGTCTCCTGTCATCTCCCGTCATCCTCGTCTCCTGTCGTCTCTCCTGTCCGTCTCCTGTCGTCTCTCCTGTCGTCTCCTGTCGTCTCCTGTCGTCTCCTGTCGTCTCCTGTCGTCCTCGTCTCCCGTCATCCTCGTCTCCTGTCGTCTCCCGTCGTCTCTGTCGTCTCCCGTCGTCTCCTGTCGTCTCCTCGTCGTCTCCTGTCGTCCTCGTCTGTCGTCGTCTCCTGTCGTCCCTGTCGTCTCCTGTCGTCTCCTGTCGTCTCCTGTCGTCTCCTGTCGTCTCCTGTCGTCTCCTGTCGTCCTGTCTCGTCTCCTGTCGTCCTCGTCTCCTGTCGTCTCCTGTCGTCTCTCCTGTCGTCTCCTGTCGTCTCCTGTCGTCCTCGTCTCCCGTCGTCCTCGTCTCCTGTCGTCTCCTGTCGTCTCCTGTCTCCTGTCGTCTCCTGTCGTCCTCGTCTCCTCGTCTCCTGTCCCGTCGTCTCCTGTCATCTCCCGTCATCCTCGTCTCCTGTCGTCTCCTGTCGTCTCCCTGTCGTCTCCTGTCGTCTCCTGTCGTCCTCGTCTCCTGTCTCCTGTCGTCCTCAGTCTCCTGTCGTCTCCGTCGTCCTGTCTCCTGTCGTCTCCTGTCGTCTCCTGTCGTCTCCTGTCGTCTCCTGTCGTCTCCTGTTGTCCTCGTCTCCCGTCGTCCTCGTCCCGTCGTCTCCTGTCGTCTCCTGGTCGTCTCCTGTCGTCTCCTGTCGTCTCCTGTCCGTCTCCTGTCGTCTCCTGTCGTCCTCGTCTCCCGCTGTCTCCCGTCGTCCTCGTCTCCCGTCGTCCTCGTCTCCTGTCATCTCCTGTCGTCTCCCTGTCGTCTCCCATCGTCCTCGTGTCCCGTCGTCTCCTGTCGTCTCCTGTCGTCTCCTGTCGTCTCCTGTCGTCCTCGTCCGTCTCCCGTCGTCCTCGTCTCCTGTCGTCTCGTCTGTCGTCTCCTGTCGTCTCCTGTCGTCCTCGTCTCCCGTCGTCCTCGTCTCCTGTCGTCTCCTGTCGTCTCCTGTCGTCTCCTGTCGTCTCCTGTCGTCCTCCCCGTCGTCCTCGTCTCCCCTCGTCCTCGTCTCCTGTCGTCTCCCGTCGTCTCCTGTCGTCTCCTGTCGTCTCCTGTCGTCTCCTGTCGTCCTCGTCTCCTGTCGTCTCCCGTCGTCTCCTGTCATCTCCCGTCATCCTCGTCTCCTGTCGTCTCTTGTCGTCCTCGTCTCCTGTCGTCTCCTGTCGTCTCCTGTCGTCCTCGTCTCCTGTCGTCTCTTGTCGTCCTGTCTCCTGTCGTCTCCTGTCGTCTCCTGTCGTCCTCGTCTCCTGTCGTCTCCTGTCGTCGTCCTGTCGTCTCCGTCGTCCTGTCGTCCTCCTCAGTCGTCCTCGTCTCCTGTCGTCTCCCGTCGTCTCCTGTCATCTCCCGTCATCCTCGTCTCCTGTCGTCTCCTGTCGTCCTCATCTTCTGTCGTCTCCCCTGTGTCTGGCAGTCGTCTCCTGTCGTCCTCGTCTCCCGTCGTCCTCGTCGTCCTCGTGAGTCCCAGTTGTCCTGTCTCCCGTTGTCCTCGTCTCCTGTCGTCTCCTGTCGTCTCCTGTCGTCTCAGGTCGTCTCCTGTCGGCTCCTGTGTGCTCCTGTCGTGAGTCTCCCGTCGTGTCCCCGTCGTGGCAGTCGTCCAGGTCGTCTCCCGTTGTCCTCGTCTCCTGTCGTCTCCTGTCGTACTCGTCTCATCAGGTGTGAATGGCAGGTGTGTGGCAGGTGTGAGTGACAGGTGTGAGTGACAGGTGTGAGTGACAGGTGTGAGTGGCAGGTGAGTGGCAGGTGTGAGTGACAGGTGTGAGTGGCAGGTGTGAGTGACAGGTGTGAGTGACAGGTGTGAGTGGCAGGTGTGAGTGGCAGGTGTGAGTGGCAGGTGTGAGTGACAGGTGTGAGTGACAGGTGTGAGTGGCAGGTGTGAGTGGCAGGTGTGAGTGGCAGGTGTGAGTGGCAGGTGTGTGAGTGACAGGTGAGAGACAGGTGTGAGTGGCAGGTGTGAGTGGCAGGTGTGAGTGGCAGGTGTGAGTGGCAGGTGTGAGTGTGGCAGGTGTGAGTGGCAGGTGTGAGTGGCAGGTGTGAGTGACAGGTGTGAGTGGCAGGTGTGAGTGACAGGTGAGTGAGGTGTGAGTGGTGTGAGTGGCAGGTGTGAGTGACAGGTGTGAGAGACAGGTGTGAGTGGCAGGTGTGAGTGACAGGTGTGAGTGGCAGGTGTGAGTGGCAGATGAGTGGCAGGTGTGAGTGACAGGTGTGAGTGACAGGTGTGAGTGACAGGTGTGAGTGACAGGTGTGAGTGACAGGTGTGAGTGGCAGGTGTGAGTGGCAGGTGTGAGTGGCAGGTGTGAGTGACAGGTGTGAGTGACAGGTGTGAGTGACAGGTGTGAGTGGCAGGTGAGTGGCAGGTGTGAGTGACAGGTGTGAGTGGCAGGTGTGAGTGACAGGTGTGAGTGACAGGTGTGAGTGACAGGTGTGAGTGGCAGATGAGTGGCAGGTGAGTGGCAGGTGTGAGTGACAGGTGTGAGGTGAGTGACAGGTGTGAGTGAGTGTTGTGAGGGCAGATGAGTGGCAGGTGTGAGTGGCAGGTGTGAGTGACAGGTGTGAGTGACAGGTGTGAGTGACAGGTGTGAGTGGCAGGTGTGAGTGGCAGGTGTGAGTGTGAGTGGCAGGTGTGAGTGGCAGGTGTGAGTGGCAGGTGTGAGTGACAGGTGTGAGTGGCAGGAGTGGCAGGTGAGAGTGGCAGGTGTGAGTGGCAGGTGAGTGGCAGGTGTGAGTGACAGGTGTGAGTGACAGGTGTGAGTGACAGGTGTGGTGAGTGACAGGTGTGAGTGGCAGGTGTGAGTGGCAGGTGTGAGTGGCAGGTGTGAGTGACAGGTGTGAGTGACAGGTGTGAGTGACAGGTGTGAGTGGCAGGTGTGAGTGGCAGGTGTGAGTGGCAGGTGAGTGGCAGGTGTGAGTGACAGGTGTGAGTGGCAGGTGTGAGTGACAGGTGTGAGTGACAGGTGTGAGTGGCAGGTGTGAGTGACAGGTGTGAGTGACAGGTGTGAGTGACAGGTGTGAGTGGCAGGTGAGTGGCAGGTGAGTAAACATTTTTTAAATGCGAGACAAAAAGTGCAGACCACAGACACGAGGAGAATTGGATGAGATTTTAAATCTAGCTCCAAAGACACGGCAGCGAAGAGACCGCACACCACAAGCTAAAAGTTGTTGCATCAGCTGTTTCCTGTCTACAGTAAAATGACTCACTCACTGTGTTAAAATAAAGCACTGATTAAAGTCGAACTCGAGTAGTAGAGCTTCAGACAGAGAGGTGCCTACAGTTAGCATCACACGCTCAGGGAATGTGGACGACATCAGCTGAAAAGTGTCGATAAACAGCAGACACAGAGGCTAAAGTGGACGGCATCAGTCAGGTCCCGTAACAGAGTGAAACGTGCTTCAGGTCAGTGGTTTGTATAGTTATAAATATACAGGGAGTTATACACATACACAGAGTTATACACATGTATATACAGAGTTATACACATACACAGAGTTATACACATGTATAAACAGAGTTATACACATGTATATACAGAGTTATATACATGTATATACAGAGTTATATACATGTATATACAGAGTTATACACATGTATATACAGAGTTATATACATATACAGAGTTATACACATGTATATACAGAGTTATACACATATACAGAGTTATACACATGTATATACAGAGTTATACACATATACAGAGTTATATACATGTATATACAGAGTTATACACATACACAGAGTTATATACATGTATATACAGAGTTATATACATATACAGAGTTATACACATGTATATACAGAGTTATACACATATACAGAGTTATACACATATACATATACACAGTATATACAGATTATACACATACACAGAGTTATATACATGTATATACAGAGTTATATACATGTATACAGAGTTATACACATGTATATACAGAGTTATATACATGTATATACAGAGTTATATACATGTATACACAGAGTATATACATGTATATACAGAGTTATACACATACACAGAGTTATATACATGTATATACAGAGTTATATACATATACAGAGTTATACACATGTATATACAGAGTTATACACATATACAGAGTTATACACATATACAGAGTTATATACATGTATATACAGAGTTATACACATACACAGAGTTATATACATGTATATACAGAGTTATATACATATACAGAGTTATACACATGTATATACAGAGTTATACACAGATACAGAGTTATACACAGAGTGCACTTACTTCTCCTGCGTACTGTTTATTGTTGACCACGTGCTCTGACCCCAGGGGTCGAGCGGCCGAGCCCCAGTGGAAGTGGAGCTGAGCCGCCGTGTATCTGTGAGGCAGGCTGGAGATGTACATGTGAGGAGGGAGAGATATTTGCACTGTGGAGAGAGAGACCAGTTCAGACTCATATGTAAAAAAATACAAACTATTTTATAAAAATACTGTTCACACAGAGCGAGTAGAGCTCAAGATTTAGTCATTTATACTGGTCAATGCGTCTTTCACTGAGGGGTCAGCGCTGGTTTGGAGCAGAGTTCAGACTTTGGAGGAAGAAATGGGATTATTTTTGGTGGTAAATGGCTATGATAAAAAGTCTGGACTGTTTTTGTTTTTTGTTTTTAGCTTGAAAATAACAGATTAAAGATTAAATTTTATTCAAACATGAACCACTCCAAATACAAGACCTGGTTAAGGAAAGAGGAGTTTGCAGAAGAGGTCGCTAGGTCACTTAGATGAATATTGTGATTTAAAATGTGTAAATTATGACATAATGATTCACAGAGATGAGAACCATAGAGACACAAGCTCAATAGGACTGATTTAAAAACATCATTTTGTCAGAGGCGCCAAAACGCTCTGAGGGCGTCACATCAGAGTGACTCTAACAGCGGAACAGTGCTGATGTCTCACATAAACCCCGCCCCCTCTGCACACGCTCACATAAGCCCCCGCCCCTGCTGCACGCACTCACATAAACCCCCACCCCTCTGCACGCGCCACATCCCCGCCCACTCTGCACGCACTCACATAAACCCCGCCCCCTCTGCATGCGCTCACATAATCCCCGCCCCCTCTGCACACACTCACATAAACCCCGCCCCCTCTGCACGCGCACACATAAGCCCCGCCCCCTCTGCACGCACTCACATAAACCCCGCCCCCTCTGCATGCGCTCACATAAACCCCGCCCCCTCTGCACACATTCACATAAACCCACCCCCTCTGCACGCGCTCACATAAGTCCCACCCCCTCTGCACGCGCTCACATAAACCCCACCCCCTCTGCACACACTCACATAAACCCCGCCCCCTCTGCACACATTCACATAAACCCCACCCCCTCTGCATACACTCACATAAACCCCACCCCACTGTGCACACACTCACATAAGCCCCTGCCCCTCTGCGTGCGCTCACGTAAGCCCCGCCCCCTCTGCGTGCGCTCACATAAACCCCCGTAACTGTACGCGCTCACATAAGCCCCCCCTCTGCGTGCGCTCACGTAAGGCCCGCCCCCTCTGCGTGCGCTCACGTAAGGCCTGCCCCCTCTGCGTGCGCTCACGTAAGGCCTGCCCCCTCTGCGTGCGCTCACGTAAGGCCCGCCCCCTCTGCGTGCGCTCACGTAAGGCCCGCCCCCTCTGCGTGCGCTCACGTAAGCCCCGCCCCCCTCTGCGTGAGCTCACGTAAACACCAGTTTGCTCTTCAGACGTCTCATCACTCACTTATTTTCCCTCTGAGCTCGTCACTGCTGCGTCTGTAGACGTTTGCTCGTCTCTAAAGTGTTGACTAATCTTTGGTCAGATTATCCAGACGAGCTCGAGCGTTTGGGTCACGGCGAGGCCTCGGTAATAAGAGAGTGTTTGGGGTGTGGTCACCGGGCGGGACGCACAATGCTCATTTTCTGAAGGTCGACCCGTAATTAAAATCTCAACAGAGAAAAGCAGCCCTTCATGTTTATGTCAGGTCATTGTGACGGCCATGTCCGCTTTGATCGTGCAGCTGCTCTCTCTGAATCCACACTGACCGCTCCGATTCCTGGAAAGACGCTTTTCCACAGACTTTTCCAAATATTCAAATATTAAGAGTTCAAAGGCAACGTGGAGGCTAACCAGCTACATGCTAACTAATATAAGATAAGATAGATAAGATATGCCTTTATTAGTCCCACAGTGGGGAAATTCCAGGATGCAAACCAGCTGCTGCTCACGCAAGCGCCGGAAGTTGAAGTTTGTAATATCATAACGCTTTTATTTTAAATCCAAAAAGCACATGTACAGATCATGTGATCTTCCAGAGCTGATCAGCCCTGAGCTTTCAACCTGTTAATTGATACTTTGAAGTGACATCACACTGGGGATGTGTCTATCTATGTCTATGGTAGAATGTTCAGCAGTTACCATGGTGACACAATGCACACATTAGTACACTGACAAAAACAATTATGAAAACTCAAGAAAAAAATACCAAATGGATTTAAAGTGCACATTTTCAGGAGCCTTTGATCAGTCCGAGTGTTCATGGCCCTGTTTAGTTGTGAGGCTAACTGGAGGCACTGCTCTGTCTGAAGCTGAGCTGAGCTTTAATCGCAATCTGACCTTAAAGAGCTGACTTATTTGAACTCCAACAGGTGAGCTGATCTGTGCTCTTAAACAAGTCCCTCCCAGATAACATTACAGTCACAAGCTAGCGCTAGCATTAGCATTAGCATTAGCATTAGCATTATCCAACAGTTTTTCAGTGAGTCACTCTCACCTTTTTGTGTAAAATCAAACTCTGAACAGGACCATGAGCTCGGACTGACCACAGGAAAAGGAACATGAGCTCTTTAAATCCAGTTTGTATTTTTTCTTGAGTCCCTCCCCCACAGTGTGACGTCACAGGTGGCACACTCACCTGAGTGCCCGTTGTTGCCCAGAGTGAGCTGCTCGTGGGGCGACAGGTGGTAGTTGTGCAAAGCGATGGCGCCGAGTGACGGGTCAAACCGGAGCAGGTCCGAGCTGATGTGGATGGGAGACTGGAACACGCCTCCACAGTACGGGAACTGTGTGGACCACTGCTGCTCCCCCTCCGGACCTGCAGGGGCAGCAGAGAGGTGAGGTTCAACATGTTCCTCTTCTGGTTTCACAGTCAGGTAGTGACAGGACTTTGAGCAGGTGGGAAAAGTTTAATGCAGTTACAAAGTAAATGTTCTGCACTTTAGGCTTGTCCTTGTGCAAGAATCTGGGATTTGATTAAATCAGAGTAAATATCAGAATATGACTGACATGGATGAGTCACACAGAGACACACAGAGACACACAGAGACACAGAGTCACACAGAGACACACAGAGACACACAGAGAGACACACAGAGTCACACAGAGTCACACAGAGTCACACAGAGACACACAGAGACACACAGAGTCACACAGAGACACACAGAGTCACACAGAGACACACAGAGTCACACAGAGACACACAGAGACACACAGAGACACACAGAGACACACAGAGACACACAGAGACACACAGAGTCACACAGAGTCACACAGAGTCACACAGAGACACACAGAGACACACAGAGACACACAGAGACACACAGAGACACACAGAGACACACAGAGTCACACAGAGACACACAGAGTCACACAGAGACACACAGAGACACACAGAGTCACACAGAGACACACAGAGACACACAGAGACACACAGAGACACACAGAGACACACAGAGAGTCACACACAGAGTCACACACAGAGACACACAGAGACACACACAGAGACACACAGAGACACAGAGAGACACACAGAGTCACACAGAGACACACAGAGAGACACAGAGTCACACAGAGACACACAGAGACACACACAGAGACACACAGAGACACACAGAGACACAGAACAGACACACAGAGACACACAGAGACACACAGAGACACACACAGAGTCACACAGAGACACACAGAGAGACACAGAGTCACACAGAGGACACACACAGAGAGACACACAGAGACACACAGAGACACACAGAGACACACAGAGAGACACACAGAGACACACAGAGACACACAGACACACAGAGTCACACAGAGTCACACAGAGACACACAGAGACACACACAGAGACACAGAGTCACACAGAGACACACAGAGACACACAGAGACACACAGAGACACAGAGAGACACACAGAGACACACAGAGACACACACAGAGACACAGAGACACAGAGACACACAGAGACACACAGAGACACACAGAGACACACAGAGACACACAGAGTCACACAGAGACACACAGAGACACACAGAGACACACAGAGACACACAGAGACACACAGAGACACACAGAGACACACAGAGACACACACAGAGACACACAGAGACACACAGAAAGACACACAGAGAGACACAGAGTCACACAGAGACACACAGAGAGACACAGAGAGACACACAGAGACACACAGAGACACACAGAGTCACACAGAGAGTCACACAGAGACACACAGAGACACACAGAGACACAGAGATACAGAGAGACACACAGAGACACACAGAGAGACACACAGAGACACACAGAGACACACACAGAGTCACACAGAGACACACAGAGACACACAGAGACACACAGAGAGTCACACAGAGACACACAGAGAGTCACAGAGAGACACACAGAGACACACACAGAGACACACAGAGTCACACAGAGACACACAGAGAGACACACAGAGACACACAGAGACACACAGAGACACACAGAGACACACAGAGTCACACACAGAGACACACAGAGACACACAGAGACACACAGAGTCACACACACAGACACACAGAGACACACAGAGACACACAGAGACACACAGAGTCACACAGAGACACACAGAGACACACAGAGACACAGAGACACACAGAGTCACACAGAGACACACAGAGACACAGAGTCACACAGAGACACACAGAGTCACACAGAGACACACAGAGACACAGAGTCACACAGAGACACACAGAGACACACAGAGACACACAGAGACACACAAAGAGACACACAGAGACACACAGAGACACACAGAGAGACACAGAGACACACAGAGACACACAGAGACACACAGACACAGACACAGAGACACACACAGAGACACACAGAGACACACAGAGACACACAGAGTCACACAGAGTCACACAGAGACACACAGACACACACACACAGAGACACACAGAGAGTCACAGAGAGACACACAGAGACACACAGAGTCACACAGAGACACACAGAGACACACGGAGACACACAGAGACACACAGAGACACACAGAGTCACACAGAGACACACAGAGTCACACAGAGACACAGAGTCACACAGAGAGACACACAGAGTCACACAGAGACACACAGAGAGACACACAGAGACACACAGAGACACACAGAGTCACACAGAGACACACAGAGACACACAGAGTCACACAGAGTCACACAGAGACACACAGAGACACACAGAGACACACAGAGACACACAGAGTCACACAGAGACACACAGAGACACACAGAGACACACAGAGACACAGAGTCACACAGAGACACACAGAGACACACAGAGACACACAGAGACACACAGAGACACACAGAGACACACAGAGACACACAGAGTCACACAGAGACACACAGAGTCACACAGAGACACACAGAGACACACAGAGACACACAGAGACACACAGAGTCACAGAGAGACACACAGAGACACACAGAGACACACAGACACACAGAGAGTCACACAGAGACACACAGAGACACACAGAGAGACACACAGAGACACACAGAGACACACAGAGTCACACAGAGACACACAGAGTCACACAGAGACACACAGAGACACACAGAGACACACAGAGACACACAGAGACACACAGAGACACACAGAGACACACAGAGTCACACAGAGACACACAGAGTCACACAGAGTCACACAGAGACACACAGAGACACACAGAGACACACAGAGAGACACACAGAGTCACACAGAGTCACACAGAGACACACAGAGACACACAGAGACACACAGAGTCCACACAGAGACACACAGAGACACACAGAGTCACACAGAGACACACAGAGACACACAGAGTCACACAGAGACACAGAGTCACAGAGACACACAGAGTCACACAGAGACACACAGAGACACACAGAGACACAGAGACACACAGAGACACACAGAGACACACAGAGACACACAGAGACACACACAGAGAGACACAGAGAGACACACAGAGACACAGAGACAGAGACACACAGAGACACACAGAGTCACACAGAGACACACAGAGACACACAGAGACACACAGAGACACACAGAGACACACAGAGACACACAGAGTCACACAGAGACACAGAGTCACGGGGTCGGGGTCACACAGAGACACACAGAGACCACAGAGACACCAGAGACACACATTAACGCTTTATAAACAGAAATAGTGAATTATACACAAAACCTATTTCAGACAGAGTTACAGTATCACACAGTTCACAGTCTTCACACAGAGTTTACACAGAGACACACAGATCCCCCCCTCCCTGTTTCACTCAGTGGTTTAGACACCGTTGCCCTGGAGACACACAGAGCACACGTCACTGTCATTGTTCGCGCCAAGAGACACACAGAGTCACAATAAAAACACAGAGTCTGTCATTTAGTCACACAATGCCAACACAAGCCTCACTGTGAGAATCATTCAGAGACACACAGAGTTTTCTTCAGAGACTCCGTGAGTTTACACAGAGTCACACAGTCACACAAAGTCACAGAGACACACAGAGACAACAGGAAAACACATATCAGTCTTATTTCTGTCAAAACACAGAGTAAGTTACTGAGTTTTACAGAGCCACACAGAGATGTTATAGACACACAGAGTACATATAACAGAACTTACAGTAGGCACCTGAAAACACAGGAGGAGGAACAGAGACACACTCAAACTTTAACCAGAGACATGTCAGGTAATTTTATAAGTTTGGTTTCACCCGCGTACAGAGTGAAACCAAAGACAATACAGACGACACTCAGAGTGACACAGAGACACACAGGGAAACACAGCGTCATTCCAGCTGAATGTGATGTACATAGTCCCACAGAGGAGCGAGTGAAGACAAGTCCACACTGAGTTGTTCAGAGAACAAACAGAAACACACAGAGAAAACAGAAAAAAAACGACTGATTCACTTGTTTCTGCACAGAGTCTTTACAAAGACACCACATTTGAAGTTTTATAAAAGAGTCAAACAGAGTGAGACGGCGAGTCAGACAGAGACAGCCTCGCTTCTGTCAGTCTGCCCCAGGGCAGCACAGTGGCACACAGAGAGTGTAGTACACACAGAACACACAATGAAAGACTAGTGCAGCTTTGACGAGAGTCAGGCAGGAGACATTATTACAGGTACACAGAGACACAGAGACACAGTAGATGTATATTTGCTCCTTTACTCTTTACACAGAGTTTGTAAGAGACAAACAGACTCACCGGAGAGAGACATTTCGCACACAGAGAACACAGAGAAACACAGTTTTATATCATCATCACATCCTCATCACATTCACGCTGTTTCACACAAAGAGTCGCATCTTTGAGTCTTTAAGAGCGCAGATGAGGAGCGGAGCGCGTTACACGTGTAGCAGAGCGACCGCGCAGCAGAGCGCGCACAGAGCCACACGCGCCTCAGAGACATGTCCGTGACACCCGAGCCCCACACAGCGCCCCGGCCCGGGACTCGCCACACAGAGAGACGACACGTAGACGTCACACACCCACGCGTAACGTGACACAGAGAGGCAATGACCAGAGACACAGGAGTGACACAGAGACACACAGAGACAGTGAGTGACCAGAGAACAGAGACCACACACCAGAGACCACAGAGATGACCAGTGACCAGAGACACACAGAGAGTGACCAGAGACACACCAGAGAGTGACAGAGACCAGAGACACACAGTGACACCTGAGACCACAGAATGACCAGAGACACACCAGAGTGACCAGAGACCACAGAGACCAGAGACACACAGAGACACACAGAGTCACACAGAGACACAGTGAATGACCAGAGACCAGAGACACACAGAGTCACACAGAGTGACACAGAGACCAGTGAGTGACACAGAGAGAACAGTGAGTGACACAGAGACCACAGACCAGTGACACAGAGACCAGTGAGTGAGAGACACAGTGAGTCACACAGAGATCACAGAGACACAGAGACCACAGAGGCCAGAGACACAGAGACCACAGAGTGACACAGTGACCAGAGACCACCAGAGACCACACAGAGACACAGAGACACACCAGAGACCAGAGACACACAGAGTGCAGAGACCACACAGAGACAGTGAGTGACCAGAGACACAGAGAGAGACCCAGAGACACACAGAGACCAGTGACACAGAGCCACCACAGAGTGACACAGAGACCAGACCACACAGAGTGACCTGAGACCAGTGAGACACACAGAGACACACAGAGACCACAGAGACACAGAGAGTCACACAGAGACACACAGAGACACACAGAGTGACCAGAGACCAGAGACACACAGAGACCACAGAGAGTGACCAGTGACCAGTGACAGAGACCAGAGACCAGTGAGTGACAGAGACACACAGAGACACAGAGTCACACAGAGACCAGTGACACAGAGAGTGACCAGAGACCAGACAGAGACAGTGAGAGACACACAGAGTGACCAGAGACCAGAGACCAGAGACCAGAGAGACCAGAGAGTCCAGTGACCAGAGACCACAGAGTGACACAGAGACCACAGAGTGACCAGAGACCAGTGAATGACCAGTGACACAGAGAGACACAGTGAGTGACAGAGTGACCAGAGACCAGTGAGTGACACAGAGACCAGTGAAGTGACCACACACAGACTAGAGACACAGAGACACAGAGACCAGTGACCAGAGACCAGTGAGATGACCAGAGACCAGTGAATGACCAGAGAGTCACAGACCAGAGACCAGTGTGACCAGAGACCACACAGAGAGACACCAGAGACAGAGACCAGTCACAGTGACCAGAGTCCCAGAGACACACAGAGAGACCAGAGACCAGTGACCCAGAGACCAGAGACCAGTGAGTGACCAGAGACCAGAGAGTGACCACAGTGACCAGAGACCAGTGAGTGACCAGACCAGACCAGAGACCAGAGAACCAGAGACCAAGAGAGTGACCAGTGACCAGAGAGTGACAGTGACCAGAGACCAGTGAGTGACCAGAGACCAGTGAGTGACCAGTGACCAGAGAGTGACCAGTGACCAGAGACCAGTGAGTGACCAGAGAAGTTTCCAGTAGACCAGTGACCAGAGACCAGTGAGTGAACCAGAGACCAGAGAACAGTGACCAGAGACCAGTGAGTGGCCAGAGACCACTGAGTGACCAGTGACCAGAGACCAGTGAGTGACATGAGACCCAGAGACCAGAGACCACTGAGTGACCAGAGCGTCCAGAGACCAGTGACCAGAGACCAGTGAGTGACCAGAGACCAGTGAGAGTGACCAGAGACTAGTGAGTGACCAGACCAGAGGACCAGTGACCAAAGACAGTGAGTGACCAGACCAGACCAGTACTGACCAGTGACCAGAGACCAGTGAGAGACCAGAGACCGAGCCACCAGTGACCAGAGACCAAGTGAAACAGAGACCAGTGAGTGACCAGTGACCAGAGACCCGTGAGTGACCAGAGACCAGAGACCAGTGACCAAAAGACCAGTGAGTGACCAGTGAACAGAGACCAGTGAGTGACCAGAGACCAGAGACCAGTGAGTGACCAG